>JAMJFZ010000881.1:1585000-2053769 GCA_026225945.1 Cricetomys ansorgei
ACATGGAGGTGAAGCTCGCAAGCATAAGATATCCAAAGTTCCAAGAACACATCACCAGATTTCAATGTAAAAAGAAATTTCAAAGCCATTCAAAGTGAGAATTTTTCATAAAATCCCCAAAATGAAAAAAATAGGGTTAAAGTACTGCAAAATTCAATTTTTTTTCAGAACTCTCAAAGAGTGACTAATAATATGTTACCCTCACCCCACACACATACATTCATGCATTGTGTGTGTCCACACACACACACACACACACATACATAGACACACAGGCCCAGACACCCATGCACACAACAGGCTCACACACACACACACACACGGACACACATGGACTAGTGCACACACAGATGCGTATACATACACACAGGCACACACACACACACATAACCAAGCTCTTCAAAAATATGTGCATGGCAAAGCAGAAGATAATCACTGTGTAAAACAGGTGTCATGTTTTTATGGAACATGGTACTATCCAATACCAAAGAGTTTTCTATGGACAAAGTTAAGTGTAAAAGAACTGAACCAAAAGTCATAATAACAGACTATTAGAAAGTCTATTCTTTCATATTTTGGAGGAGACTTATTTTTTATATAACTTCTTGAGAACTTTGCACATGGGTACTATAATACATCATTTCAACCCCTTCTTCTCCCTGTCTAAGTCTCCCATATTCTCTCACCTTTTCAATTGTCTTGTCAATTCATGGCTTCTTCTTCTTCTTCTTTTGTTTTTTTGGATATTAATGTATAGTTGCATCATCTGTGCCTCTTGCTTATCCGTCCTCCATCCCTTCCCATATAATCCACCTTGCTTTCTTTCAAATCCAAGGCTACTTTTCCTTTAATTGTTGATATAGATGTATTTCCTCCAATACATAAATGCCACCTGAACAATTCGTATGATGTTATCTGTATGTATATGATTTCATGGCTGGTCATTTGATATTGAATCACTGATTCAGTGGCCCTTCTTTGGAGAAGATTATTTCTCCTGTGCCCAGAATTCCTTAGTTGCCTGTCGTTCATTGTCTAGGTGTGGAATCCCTTGACATTTCTACCTTGTATGATTTTGTGTCTATTGTTCTTGTCTTTGTTCTGGTATTGTGACTGAGACCTCATGCATATAGCTTGGATGTGAGACTTTTTCTTCCATATTAAGATTATGTGCATACACACACATGTACACATAAACACCAACTAGCATTGCTCATATGTACACGTGTTTATGCCTAACTACTTGGAATTGGATAACCTATCAGGGACGTGTCCTTGGAGAAGACTGATTCTCCCTCTTTCAGAGGCCATCACTTGCCAACAGCTCTTCCTCTAGGGGTGAAACTTTGTGCAAAACTTTCCATGCATCTTTTCATGTCAGCTGATGCTGCCCAGGTGGCCCTTATTTGGGCTTTGTATTGTCGAGACTGTATGAGATTAACTTCCTTGTCTAGAAGACACTGTCCTGCAGGTGTTCATGTCCTTGATCCTTCCTGCCCCGCCCCCCAGTGTGCTGTGTTCCCTGAGTCTTAGGTGCACTGTAGTTGTACCAACTGGGATCGGGTACCATGCAGTCACTTACTCTCTGCCTTTTGACTGGTTGTGAAACTCTGTAATAGTCTCCCTCTGCTGCAAAACCACTCACAGCCCACTCACCGGGAAGGGATTGATGCCCGCTATTGTAAGTTTAGCCAGCGACCCACAGCTGAGGAAGTCATAAATCCTAGAGAAGAATCCAGCTCTGCCACGTTCCTAAACCTGTTTGACTTCTAACTACCTTAAATACTTACTCTCTTTACCTAGAGAATTAAATGCAAAGTGCTTTAAACAGTTTACTCTTGGTTGACAGGCATGTAAGCTTTTGTTCTTAACTGTTAACTACATTTCTGTATTCGATAATAAGTTTGCCTTTAAAGAATAATTTTGCTCATTAACTAATCGTATGTGAGTACTGAGATTATAAAAACAATCTATAATGACAAGGTTACAGTATTTGAAATATTTAAATGACAATAAAATAACAGGAAAATCCTGTCCAGCTAAAGGCAAATCACAATTTGCACTTATCCTCCCTCTTGATTGATTTTCTAGCTCTCATTAAAATCATTTTTATATTAAAACGATTTAAAGTCCAATTTTAAAAAAAATCAAAAATAAAATGCTAAGCTCAATAGATCCAGAGTTTTGAATTTTTAAAAAATGCATTTTGTTGGTAAATGCTAAAAGATAGAGATGACCTGTGTGTTAGAGGCTGTAGTTTTGGTGTGTTATCTGTGTTTTGTGAATAGGAGAAAGGCTTTCTGGGGAGGAGGTGACACTGAGGTGACCTTGAGTTACCACCTGCAAGTTAGACAAAAGATAAAGGTGCAGGCAGAAATTTCAGTAGAGAATCATACTAAATTTCAGGGTAAAATGTGTTAGTTATCCCAACAATAACTGAGCTGCATATGCACACAGGGCGGGCCTAGATGTGGAAGGATACAGTGTGTGAAATCCTGCTGGATTACGATGGGGTTATTTATTGAGCAGAAAGATCGGTGCAAGGTGAAATGTTCGAATAATAGCAGCAATGCACTACTGATGCTAAGCAACCAGAGCTCTACTGTAAGGAAGTCCAGTTGGTTTTAGGAAGACATTTTTCCTTTGTGCCTTAATAGGTAGAGGATGTGTTTTGCTTCCTCAGCTCAGTGTTTTGCTGCATGCCCTGCTGATTTAAAATATGAGAAATGTGTTCTGCGTGTAGAAAGCAACTTGCAGTCTGTTTCTGAGAAGGACTTCTGTCCCCTCTCCTTCCTTCGTCTTCTTCTCCTTTTGCTCCTTCCTTCTTTGCTTGCTGCCAAGCACTCTACAATAACTCCATCAGAGTGTCTTGTTCCTATTACAGCTCTGAGAGATGCAGTGCACAGTTTTTTCTATGTCAGTCACTGCTAGAAAGAAAAACAAGTAGAGCCACAGTCACAGTGCTCACCCCTGAAACAGTCCCATCGTGTGTTACCCCCAGAACTTGAAGTCTGATTGACAGGTCATTGTTGCTTTCTTTTAAATCCATTGCGTGAGTTCATTTGGGGATAGTAATAATAAAACTGATTTTCTGTTAAGACTAATGTAAGTCAACTGTATTATTTGTCTAGAACTATTTTTAGTTTCTTTCTTACCTAACAGGCCTATCTTATTATTACACCTGCTCCCAGTGGGGTATAGAAAAGCTAGAAGGGCAAGATGGACATAATTTGAGATAGTGCATATTCATTAGATAAAATATTAGCCAACTTCTTCAATCAACTGCCATTGCGAATTGAGAAATACAGGAAAGTTAAATTATAAACGCAAAAGTTGTAATCCATTATTGTAATGCTAGTAAAACAGAGTGTACAGTGGTTCTGGCCGATGAACGCCAATGACTCCACTGGGAATTGTCAGAAGATGAGCAAATAGGTTAATCTACAGCTGTTCCTGGATGAGATAACAGAACTAAGGTGAATCCCTTGTGCAAAAAGTTAGATAGGTTAGTGCTAATCGCATAGAAAACTCCATTTTCCAGTTTATTCCAACTTAAGTCTGGGGGCATAAAACTTCAATTTGCTGGCTGAGCAGAGGTCATGAGGTGCTATGAGAGCAAAGTCACATTTAGGTTTCCAGAAGCCTCAAGTGGCTGTAATCCAAAGCTTAGGGTTGGAGTGCGATAAATGTGAGTATCAATACTAATTGGTACCAGAGGAAATAGGCTTTGAGAAAAAATAGTTTCTTTAATAAAAGGTCCACCTATAAGATATGCACGTGGGGATCTATAGACCATCTTAAGGGGTAACTGAACTTGAAGTCTTCGACTTATCAAGGCTTTTTATCTTATTTTATTTAAAAGAGCACATTAAATTTTACACAGACTTATCACAAATATCTCAATTATACTTTATTTACCTTTTCATAAAGTCGCTGTAAATATATTTATTGATTGTTGACTATGTAAACCAGAACTTGAGATATAAGAATGATCAAGACAGGGACAGTTTCAGGCCTCTTGAAACTCAAAGATGGACATGTAGTCAACTGATTCCACAAGGAGTTAATAGATAAGAATCTTGATAATGGGAGCAATAAAGGGAACCGGAAAAGTAACCGTGGAATCTGATAGATGCCGGGATCAGAATGGCTTTCCTTGAGACACTGAATTCAACTGATACCTAAGTGGTTTAAAGCAGATGTGAGGGAGAATGGAACCTGGTGGAAACAGGGCTGTGCACAAAATATACATCACGTACAATTACCCTGAGGCAGATGCCCAGTTGACAGTCAATCTTAGGAATAGGATTCCTGAAGACACTGGAATGAGAAGCAACCAGCAGATGTACCTGCCCCCCTGCGGTACATCTATTGACAGGGTAAGGTCAATCAGAAGATGATAAAGTGACTAACAAAGGGGACCTCCCGATAGACTTATACTATTTAATCAAGTTGTTTTGGATGCCCTGTTGAAAATTATTCTAGATTAAGAGTGATGAAAGGAGTCCATGAAAAGGTCTCTGTTTGCTAAGAAGCTGTGATAGGACTCCATCCCACAAAGGTGGAGAAAGTAAACAGAGGTGAAAGACATTTAGGGAAATATTGTATATTTTATTGATATATTTCAAAAGTATTTGAGCTCAGTAAACTATGCCCCAAATTCAATGTTTTTGAGCATTCTGTGTTGCAAAGAGTCAGAAGCATCTTCACGACCCATAATATATGTTGACAAAATATGCTCTACTTATATATGAGTCCCCAGTCATTAATATATGTAGTTGTAGATGTCAGATGTTGATTCACCAGATGTAGATATTGATTCAGGGCAGAGAACAGTTTATTCTTTTACTAATTCAATCACTGGTTCTTAGCTTTGGAGCCCTGGAAGCTCAGAGTGTTTTGCCTTCTTTACAATCTAGTCTTAATCCTTGAACTGGAAGGCTTCAGCCTCCATACAATCTAGAATGTTTAAACTGCTAGGCTGGACCTAGAAAGCTTTTAGCCTTAGCCTTCTGAGAGCTACTGCTGACTGAACTACCCTGACTAGCTCCTTCTCAATTCTTACTCTTCTGGTTCAACTGAATCTTCAGCCTGCTTTTCCACTGACTTTTCAACTGACTCTTCTGTCTGCTTCTCAACTGACTGTTAAACTGACTGTTCTTACCGACCCTTCAACTGACTCTGTTAACTGAATAACTCTAACTCCTATGTAACTCTTTTACTGACCCAAGAGCCTGCCTTTTTTTCATGAGAGTTGGGCAAGTCCTTTGCAAACTCTTCCTCTGATTAGTTACTTTGCCATTCACTCTGGCTCATCTCAGATGTCATTTTCTGTGTGACGCTGACTCCTTCTGGGTTCTGCTTTCTGTGTCTGCTTCCACTGTTTTTTCTAGGGATTAAAGGTGTAGATGGACACTGCCTTCCGAATACTGAATTAAAGGTGTGTCTACATTCCATCCAGACCACACAGGCCTCTGAACGTAGCCCTGGACTCTAGCTCTCACACAGGGCTATTCCACTGAAAATACATAGTAGAAGAATATTTACATGGGTATAAGTTTGTTTTGTGATTTTTTTAAATGTAAAATTGGCAAGATTTCTTGACTAATTGAAGATTGGTAAGGGATGGCTTAAAAAAAAAATGAGCCCGGTGTTCTGGAGCAGTGTATTTAGACACAGTGTATAATTTATTGGTAAAAGTGAGATTAAGGGAGAGAGGATTCTGCAGAAGTCATAGGTAAATCTGAACAAGTCAGTAACATAAAATGATACATGATAACACAGCCAACTAGACAAAATGCCCATATTCTGACAGCATTGTGATGGTGTCCAACATGTTTAACATAAACATTTCTCTGTCTACAATGTAGCAAGAAGAGAATATTTCTTTAAGAAACAATGGCTGTCTCCCTTATAAAAGGAGGCTCTATTGTCTACTGATCATTTACCCCTTTCTCATTTATATCTGCACTTCTGCATTTTCCTGGATGCTGAGGTGCAGCAGCCATTGAGGCAGATTCCAGCTACGAACCCTCTGACCTGTCATGCTTTCTAAGATGGAGGAGTATGGAGTGAATTAGGAAGAAAGATAGTAGAAGACATGTTTAAGATATTTAGTAATGTGTAACGTATATTTTAGAATGCCAGTATTCTGACATAGCATTTTATTTTTATATTTAAAAATACCTGAGCTAGGTAAAATAGTTTCATACTTTTAGAAATGTTTTTGTAAATTCTATTATTGAAAATCTTCATACCTTGATATGTATGCTGACAAATTATGTTAAATTTCGTAACATTCCCCACTAATTCATTATTTATTTTAATGTTTAGAGACTTATTCTTTTTCAAAATATTATCATTTTCAATTAAAATATAATCATTTTCTTTCTTCCTCCCACTCTCCAAACTCTGTCTTTCCCCCCACTTTTGCTCTTCTAAAAAAAGATTTGTTTTCATTTTACTTACGTTTATGCATGTGCGCCTCTATGTGGATATGCACACCTGAGCGTAGTTACTTGCAGGAGGCCAGGCAAAGGCATCAAATCAGCGGGAATTGGAATGACAGACCTTTGTGAGCCACGTGGTGTGGCTGCTCAAGCCCTCTAGAAAAGGGTCAAGCACTCTTAACTGATGAATGAGCTCCAGCCCCCACAGCCGTCGCCTTATAAAAGAATCTTCCCATATGCGTTAGGTGCTCTTTCTATGCTTTAGTGAACAATCATGTCCACATAATTTCTGTTTTTAAACAACCGTGTAAATGCTGATTTATAAACTGCTACAACTGGAAACGTGTACTGTAAAAATGGTCTGTGGTAGTGCTATTTGATTCTCTGTTACACTGTTCTTTGTCCTCTAAATTTTACACAATGTCTACTTGTTCATTTGTAACCAAAGGAAAGGTCAAATCAATACAATTATTACCCATTTTGCTCTTCTGTTATTACTAAAATATTTTGGCACCATATTATTGAAAAAGAGAGTAGAGGAGAGGAGAAAGGGAGAGGGAGAGAAAAAGAGCGAGGGAGACAGAGATACAGAGATACAGAGACAGTGAGACAGAGACACAGAGACAGAGAGACAGAGGGAGACAGAGAGAGACAGAGAGAATGTTGTGCATGTGCATTCTGTTTGTTTGGTTGGTTCGTTGGTTGGTTTTTTGAGACAGGGTTTCTCTGTTGTAACTCTGGCTGTCCTGGAACTCACTCTGTAGACCAGGCTGGCTTCAAACTCACAGAGATCTGCCTACCTCTGCTGGAACTAAAGGCATGCACCACCACGGTCAGAAACACCATATCCACGAAAGCCTTCAGTGATTCAGTGATGGAAAGAGATTCTCTCCTCAGCAAGGTTTCCGTATGCACATTGGATGGACTTTTAGTTCCAACTGTTGAGTTGTGTGAAGAGAGGCAATAGTTTTATTTCATAATGCCACAATTATTAAAACCTTTCTGCCAGTGTGTTTCACAGAGATAGTTTTAACAATGCTTCTATAATGTGCCTAGGAAAGCCTGAAGTCCTACAAGCACTGGGAGCATCTCTGTAAGTACTAGAAGCCATGGGTGACATGGAAGAAGGTCAAAACACACCACAGTAAATGTTGGGGTTAAGCACTGAAATTGCCAGCAGTGAGAAAAACCAGTTTTAAGCATGAGGTGTGATTTTTTTAATCAAATAAAATATATGGAGAACTTATATTAGATATTAAGAAAGCTGTTTAATAACAATGAATGAAAGTATGTATGGTTGATCACTCTTCCCTATGTGTTGAACACTGTTTGCCACTGAAAAATGTACAACAATGTAAGGTACATTTGCTTTTACCTTGTACCTCGTAAGGTAGATCTACATTATATTTCAAACAACGGCATGTATACATTTTTGTATTTACATTTAAAACATTGAGATTTATATTGTATATTGTAAATTTATATTATATTTATATTTATCAGTGATAAATTGTGGTATGAAGGTAAGTTACAGTTAAGGGACATTGGTTGGACAGGGGCTGGCAATCATGTGTGGAGCTGAAAGGGGGAATTTTGTCCCATCTAGTTGTGGGTAGAAAGGGCAGGTAAGTGTTGAGGAATCTAGTCACTGGAAGCAAATGCACTGTCTAGAGGAAGCAAGGGAGCTAGCACTTTGTGATAGTGAGAGTACCTTATCAAACCAGGAATACATCAGAGAAAGGAGCGTCTCAAAACATCTTACTCTAAGCAGGCCCAGCCCCTAGGTGGGAGGGCTTAGTTCACTTCACAATAAAAGGAACTGGCTTCTTACTGAATAATAATAATATATCTTTTAGAAAGACACGAAATGGGATACTGGATTTAGGAATTTTAATGGAGGCTATAAGAAGAACATTTATGTGATTTGATGACAGTAATCACTCTTATGCATCTCTTTTGCATGAATGACAATTAGAAGGCATTTTCATTCACTACCCTCTGCTGCAGAGACCAAGCAATGTATGTGTGTGTGTCTGTGTGTGTCTGTGTGTGTCTGTGTGTGTGTGTCTGTCTGTGTCTGCATGTGTGTGTCTGTCTGTGTCTGCATGTATGTGTGTGTGTCTGTGTGTGTCTGTGTGTGTGTGTATCTGTGTGTGTGTGTCTGTCTGTGTCTGCATGTGTGTGTGTGTGTGTGTGTGTCTGTCTGTGTCTGCATGTGTGTGTGTATCTGTGTGTGTGTGTCTGTCTGCGTCTGCATGTGTGTGTGTGTGTGTGTGTGTGTGTGTGTCTGTGTGTGTATTGTTTCCTCCTGTCAGTGTATTGCACTGATTTCACCGGGTTGATCTTGAGTTACAACATTTAACTTTAGGAAAAACAGAAACAGAGTATGGAAGCAGACACAAGAGGCAGAGCTCAGAAGGAGTCAGTGTCAGATTGGAAGTGACCTCTGAGATGAGTCAGAGTGAAGGGCAGGCAAAGTGACTAATCAGAGGAAGAGTTGGCAGAGTGAATCAGAGTGAGGACACGCCTAACTCTCATAAAATAAAAACAGGCTCAGAGCAGAGTTAGTTACAGTATTCACTTACAGCAAGGAGCATGAGGCAAGCAGTCTGAAGCAGGCAGAAGGGGACAAGACCCAAAGAAAATGAAGACGTCTGATTGAGGAGAAGGCAGAAAAGCAAAGAGTCTGACAGGCAATATGGAGCAGTGACTTACAGAACCAAGAAGGCTGCAGAGAAGGGCTCTAGGACTCAGAACCAGTGATTTAGTTAGACCAAAGAATAAACTACCTTTTTCCCAGAATTAACATATACTTCTGGTGAATCTATGGCTACATCTATCCAGTTCTACTGTGGAATCGTCTATATGTTGTGCTGGGTGGCATTTTAATTAATAGCTCTCATAGTTGTTCTCTGTATGCAATACGTGACCTTAAAAAACTAATGAGTGCATGTGTTTATGTATGTGTGTATTTGTATTTGTGCATGCACACATGAGAATACATGCATTGGTATAGGTATTTGTGTGTGTTTATGTCTTTATTGTAAAAGTAATAGATGGCCACTGTGTGGGATCTCTGAGAAAGACAAGGAGGCATTCTCATAGGTGCAAACCCTGCCAGACCTCAGCTGAGGGGAACACTCGTCACGGAAAGCTCCATCCTGTACAGTGGGGCGCTGAGCCTCTCATCTCAGGGGTTTCTGTTTGTTTGTTTCGTTTTGTTTTTATTGAAACCTAAGCTCCTCAAGTGTTCTATTGATACCACGTGCAGATCATGAAGAATCAAACATCTTTACACAAAGCCAACACCTGTAGACAATAAAAATGCCAAGACCTAGGCAGTCCTTTCCCAACAGGACGCAAAACAACCATTTAAACATAACTGGAAATAAACTTCTGTGACATTTCCGCTTTTGTGTATAAGACGATCAAGACAATGCTTTATCTCTGCGATGCAAGTTCAGGTCTTGGTTGCCTACAGAAGACAGATTCTATGTGCTGACCTGAGGAAACACTTTCTAGATTTCAAGATAGAGTCTGATTTGCAGGAAAACACACAAACAAAAAAACCAAGAAACAAAAGTTGGAGAATTCATGTTTGAGTTCAAAGTTCAGTAGCACATTCCAAAGACTTCGTGATGATGCAGCAAACATTAATCCTACTCTTCTTAGCATCATCACAAGTGTTCCTTGTCTTCAGAAAGGGTTCCATCGTGGGGTGGAGTTCTCATCATCATAGCAGCTGTGTCTTGTCAGGACTGCCTCAGCAGCATTTGGACCGCTTGTAGTCAGGTTTGCGAGGGTAAAATTGTTCAGATTAAATAAGGGGCTTCTCCGTGAGGGTAGCGCATATCTTTAATCCAAGCACTCAGGAGGCAGAGGCAGGCAGATCTCTGTGAGTTCGAGGCTAGCCTGGTCTACAGAGTGAGTTCTAGGACAGCCAGAGTTACAACACAGAAATCCTGTCGGAAAACCAAAATGAAACAAACAAACAAACAAATAAATAAATAAATTAGGGGCTTCCTCCCTCATCCCCAGGCTTTTACAGCAGGGAGTCCTGGACCCTGTGGAAAGAATCTCTGGTTGAAATATCCTGGTTGGCTGTCATTCTTTTTCACCACCGCTACTATGGGAAAACAAGCAAACTTCGTCACAGACCTCAGACACAAGAGCCTCTTGGGCCACCAGAAAACTCCATTTGTAGAACAATACACTCTTGCTTCCATTTCCTGTACCTTGTCTGCCACCTGCAGTGGGAGGGAGTGTGGAGAGCCACTGGAGCAAGACACACTTATCTATGTGTGCATGTGTGTCTTTGACTCTGTGTGTAGATGTGTGTGTAGTGCATACTTGTGTGAGGGAGTCCACACATGCCTGAACACATGCAGAGGCCAGAGAACTATGTCCAGGCACTTTCTCTTTCAGTGGCCATCGTAGTCTTTTGAGGCAGGGTACGTCACTGAACTGGAAGCCTCATTTTAGCTAAGCCAGTGAACTCTCAGGGTCTGCATGTCTCCGTTCCCCAACATTGCAGTTCTGGGCATTCTTGCCATACCCCAATTTATCATAAGGGTGCTGGGGATTTGAATTCAGGTCCTCACTGTGGGATAGGAAGTGCCCTTCAGCAATGAGCCATCAAGCCTCCTCTACAGGAATTGCCTGACTTCATTCCTAAATGCTCAGACTTTCTTTTCCTATTTTACTTTTCTGTGTAACAGTTGAAGACTTTTTGTCTCTCTAAACCTCTGAAAATCAAAAACACAGAGTAGAGAAATGTGACTTTTGTGTCAATATTTTAAAATTGGGAAAAGAGGATGTCGTTAGTGTACCATCTCCATGTCTCCAACCTACACACTTATGCTAACAACCATGTAATACATAAAAGAGGCAAAATACACTAAGAGACTGGCTGCGTTTCTTGACTTGTCTTGCTATCTTTAGCCAGCTCCTAGTCTCCATGAATGCAAAGTGACTTTAAGTTTGTAGAATAAAATAGGATGGCCACTTTCCAAGGGCATGACAGTTAAAATACCCACAGACTTTTGGCAGTGAATAAATCAGTCACTGTGCTTGTGGATGGGATCTCTCAACAAGATAAACATAGTGTCCACAGGGAATATTTTGTGAATTTCCTGATCACTATATTTTCTATAGATATGCAAAAACAACCATCAAAACTATTAAGACAACAGTAACGATTCTCATGAATCTTACATGCCACTAGCGATTGATCGAGCTCCTCAAGAGGTTGCTTATCAGAGATATCTCAGTTAAATACCTGTGTGTGACAGCCACATGATTTGGAAAGAACCATCCTAGGTCTCTGTGTAAAAAGGTGTTGTTCCTTATTTTTTCCCTTCAAGAAATATCTAAGAGTTTTGGCGAGATGACTCAGAGGTTAAGAGCATGTACTACTCTTTTAGAAGAACTAGTTTGTCTCACAGCACTCATATAGGGGTGCAGCTCTCAACTGTCTGTAACTCCAGCTCCAGAGGATTCAATGCCCCTGGAATCCTCGGGCTCCCACTCTCTATGTACACACACACACACACACACACACACACACACACACACACATACACACTAAAAATAAAAAAGAACTATCTAGCGGTCATACAACACAATTGTTCAGACAGGAAATTTGTACAGGTCATAAAATAATGTTGGCAGTCCTATTATCAGTAGAGGGGATGTAGAATGTAATGGGACAAATGTATGTGACCATGTTATAAAGAAGACAGCAGCATCACCGTGAAGGGAGAGCACAAGGTGTGAACACAGCTTTGTAAATCTGTTAAGTGAAAAGTGGACAAACAAAACTGTACAGGAACGCTGAACTTTAGCGAAGAAAATCAGTTATAAACGTACAGTCTAAGGGTACCAAAGCCAACCTGCACAGAGACTGGAGCTGCATATCTCACGAAACTGGCAGCAGATGTTAGGAAATTACCTATTACCAAGGGAAGAATGCTAGAATTATTTAAGTGGTAATGGATTGGTAATATATAACGTGTATACACATTTAAATGTGGAAATATATATATATATATACATGAATATAAATATATATGAATGAGTCTATACATTTGACTTCTATACAAACTTCTTTCTTTCAAGTACTAAGCTTTGTAGTGTAATTTTCTTCTTTATTCATATATGTATGATTACATGATATATATCATGTACATACATATAATGCATATCATGGTATCAAGATTTTTTAATTTGATGTAACGTGTATGGAATGTCCAATTTTTAAAAATAATTATCCTTGATTTTCAAAATTACTGTATTTGTCTTCATTATAACCAATTGTCTCCATAAATTCTAAGACATTTCTCTGATTATATTTAAATGTATAAAACATATGTATTTATACTAATATGTAATATGACAACATAGCACATATAAAACCCATGTCACATTTCCTTTCTTTGCTACCTAAAAAGGTCGAGACCATGACATCTCATGAACAAAAAGCATACCTATAGAGTTGTGCTTCCTAATGCCATTTTCCCAGTAAATGAGGCATGATTCCATGTAGAAGTGGCTGAGTATAAAAACAGACAGGGATGCATAACAATGAGGCTGGAAAAATCTTCCAGTGGCAGAAAGTAAGAAAAAAAAAACGAACAAAATCCTTTAACTTTTAATTTCCTGAACAATTTTGCAGGGATAAAGAAGACAACTGAAGGGTTCACAGTGGCCAGTGTTGAAAAAATGTAGGGCAAAATAAGTAAATGGAGATTCCTTGGATTCCACTCAAAGCACAAAATAGTTATTCAGTAGTCTGTACGTATACTGTCAAGTGATTGAATAAATAAAAAAATAACGGCGTCACAGTGTGCAAATCTTCCAGTGTAGACGTGTTCTACACACAGTGCTTTACCTCAAGGTCCTGGAACAACTTCTTTTCCTAGGTGTTGTCCTCATATTATTCTCTCCGAAGTGTAGTAAGAATAGAAGCCGTGTGTAAGGAGCTATGTGCAGGAGGAAAGGAATTAATTAGAGTGCCTCGTACAACTTTTCCCTAAGTCTCCAATTGCTCTAAAATGGTGTATTTTCTAAATACTATCTGTGTGTTCAATCATGTGGGTGGGTATTTGTATGTGTGGGAACGTGTGTGTCTGTGTGTGTGTCTGTGCACATGGGTGTGTGTCTGTGTGTGCGTGTGCATTTGTGTATGTGCACGTGTGTATGTCTGTGTGTCTGTGTGCATGTGTGTGTGTATTTGTGTGTGCGTGTGTTGTGTGTATATGCGTGCATGTGCGTGTGTGTGTGTCTGTGTGTGTTTGTGTATGTGCCAGAGGACAACCTTGAGAGGTGTCCTCAACAACACGGCCTGTGGCTCGCAGAGTGGGCTGGGCTGGCTGACCAGAGAGCTACTTGTTTTCAGCTCTCCAATGCTGGAACTGTAGACCTGGACCACCATGTTAGGCATCCTTTTAAACACTTATTTATCTGGGGACAAAGGCAGGCGTAGGTTGGTGTCGATTACTGTTGATAGTGTTGTAGTCCACCAACACACTGCGGCAAGCTTCAGCTTACCACACCCCAGTAGTGTTCTATATTACCTTCATTAAATCAACATGCCGCATTCTAGGCTGTATGAGAGGCCATGTTACACCTCTTCACAACACAAATGACTTATGTGCACACCCTTATTTGAAGCTTAGAGACACCACTCCTACTGACCGCCCACAGGCAATTGAGCTGGTGACCCTCTTTATTCATCAAATATTTATGTTGGTGAAAAGCCACAGACAACACTGTGAAGGACTCAAGAAAAGAAGACAAAGATTTGACACCTAGTTCTTTGAATATGGCTAAAAGTTCTTGTAGGGAAGTGGAATTATGGAGAGGAATTTGATAAATTCCATATGCATTTAGACAACCAGAGTTATGCAAAGAACAATATTCATCTGAGAGGACAAGAGTGGTTGTGGGAGTAAAAACTATCTTCAGGTGGAAGTGTGGGGTAAACAAAGAGGGGACACTGTACTAAGCATCTTAAACTAGGTAGGGCATCTTTAACTACATTGGCACATCTTAAACTACATCAGGGCATCTTAAACTACATTAGGGCATTTTAAAACATAGAAATCTTTGTACCCAAGAAAATATTTACATGATCCCAGACATATATGTGTATAAAATACATATAAAGTTAAACATTTGCTGATAACAAATCATACAGATATTAATTTTGAAACAATTATATAGTATATATATACTTCTATGAGCCATTTGTTAAAGAAGTGTTTGTGCGTGTTTGCATGTGTGCCTGAGTGTGTGTGTGTGTGTGTGTGTGCGCGCGCGCGTGTTTGCATGTGTGCCTGAGTGTGTGTGTGTGTGTGTGTGCGCGCGCGCGCGTGTTTGCATGTGTGCCTGAGTGTGTGTGTGTGTGCATGCACGTGCGCATGCCTGCATGAGTTCATGTGCATCATGTGTATGTAGGAAGGTGAGGAGTTCAGTAGGGGCTGTTGGATACCCTGGAACCCTGGCTTCAGACATCTGTGAGCTACTTGATTAAGTGTTAGGAGCAGGATCAGGGTCTTCTGCAAGAGCAGTCAGTCCTCTTACCCACAGTGCTGTTCTCCAGCCCTGTCGTCTATTAAAGGTGTAATCACATTTTCATATTGATGGGACCAAGTTGCTTCTTTTTTTCTGCATAAAAATGGAAACTTCCCTGATACTTTCAAAGGTCAGGCTGTGGAGTATCTTCATCCTTCCCCAGAGTTGATCAATGGTTAGAGTTTATGATTGTCAGTGCTTAAAACATACTTCACTTAATTTCATAAACATAAAATGGCAGAAGTAAATGTATAGCTATTTCAGAAAATGGAAGAAATTATGTCCATAGCTAAATTTTATGTAATGACTTCCTTTTTAGTGAAACTTAAGCTAGCAACTCAAATGGCTGTATTTTCAAATCAAACATTGCAGCACAATACAGCCCAAAGTGAATGCTAATTAGATACACGCTGAGGAAGATGGTCAGAAAACATTAGAAGGCTTTTTAAAAATTAAAACATTATGTTCCTATAAGAGCAGAAAGCTCTGAATGCACAGAGAAAACCTTGTACTTCATAGCAAGCAGTAGTTAGTTATGAGTGCAGGAGTTTCCAGGAAGGGCTTGGTTGCCTTTCCTGGTGTGATTGTGGGCTTAGTACAGAGTGCTACGGAGAAGTCACAGGGTGCAGCACGAGTGTGTGGGCAGAATCACTCAGTCTCGTTACTCATGTGACGCTATATTAACTTTTGGCCATTACAAGTTCAGAAACCATTTACTGTGTTTTGTTTGTTTTTGTTTGCTTGTTTGTTTTCCATTTCCGTGTTCACTTATTTGATCTGAGGTCATGACCACAGTTTAAGACACTTTGTTCTGGGTATGAAACCAAGGAACTCAGATGAAACGTAGGAAAGAAACGTGCGTTTAAAATGCTTGGGGGCCATTGCGGCGCTATCAGACAAATTTTGTACGTCGTATCGCTAGTCAAAAATGAAACTCTCCAGGGACTGTTGACAGCGATTGCGTTCGCAGTAAGTTTATCACAATCAAGGCACTCTGACATGTCGCTGTTCTTCACTGTGAAGTGCCAGGACACAGAATATCCTGGAGTTGCTGATTTCATAGGATTAGTGCGAATGGTAAAAGTTTCCTACTGTCAGCCACACGGCGGTAGATGCTAAAGCTCCCTCAGCTGCTCAATGATGGCACACTGCTCAAACAAGCCACCAGTTATAATTTAGATCCTAGGATTTTCTAAGGTCTGGAAAACAGTGCCTTCAGTAAAAATGTCTAAAATGGTGAGCTCAACATCTGAGCTACTGACAGCACGCAATGGGAAGTAGTGACAAGATTTCTGGAAAAGAAATCAGAGGCTAGTGCCTGTTTCCCAACGCTCCTTGATCTCACAGGATAGGTTTGATTCATGATTCTTTGAGAACAACCTGGAATTCTCAGTGATTCGGTCCATGGGAACTGAGTTCAAGCCCTGGGCTGTCTGCATGGTACAGAGGACTGCAGTGTTTTCCAGGCCATTTGTGTACCATGAAATTTACTATCTTACCAATGTCCACGTGATTGATACTGAATTCCCTTTTCCTCTGATGACCTGTTGTCCACTACTGAGTGTGTGTTTAACCATGAGAACTCAAGGTAAAATAAAAGGAGAATAAAGGAAAAGGATAAAGTTCAGGGCATGTCATTGTTGGAGTAGATATTCTAATTATCTGAAATGCCAAGATGCGGACAAGGGTATGAAGAAATGACGGAAGCATCCAGAGACCCAGCCATCCAAGAGCTGCATGGAGCAAGACCTGTGAAATGAGGCAGAAGGATGCCTCTACGTGATGAGTAGAATCTTGCCGCTCCGAGATCACGTTCGCAAGGTAGGGCACACAGCTCCCTAACGACCCAAGTAAAACCCTGTGACAGTTTAGGTTGGCAAATGCAGATCCCAAAGTACTTTCCAGTTGCCTAAGCTGAGTGTGTTTAGTAAATCATGGTGAGTAGCTTGTGGAACGTCAGGCAGAGCTACAAATCTGCGGTTAAATTTAGCATACAGAAGGGTCTGTCCATTCACACAGAGAGACTTTTGTCGTGGAAAAAGCCAAGAAGTTGGTACTCAGGCTTAGGAACGTGGTGATGGACTGAGTGCAATATTCTGCCTGCTATCTAGTGCATCTGACTTCTCCTGGACTAGCTGCCACTCTGTGCAGGTGTATTTGATTAGAAGAAACATCAGAGCCCTGCAACATCGCTGGAATAGAGTTAACTGAATGGTGTTTCCAGCATTCCAGTCAATACAGAAGAGAAAGAGGAAACCGGAAAGTCATTGAAACACATGCCGAGTGAGCCAACCATCAGCATCTCCTGCGGCTACAAAAATCACCCGTGACTGTGTGCAAGGTCTGACCTCAAGTCCGCAGCTGACATAATTCATCACATGCTTGCAAACAACCCATGTAGTAAGTGCTCATCTTTATTTTAACAAACAGCAAAAGGTTCAGTTACCCCAGACGAAGAGCTGCACGACAGAGGCCAGAAATGTGAACTGTGGCCCTGACTTCAGAGACCATGACTCCGTGGACCCTATACTGTCTGATGTACAAAGGGAGAGGAGTCTTACAACTCAGGGGGAAGGATGAAAATTAAGACTCCCTGGTAAGTAATCTAAATATGTGGTGTAATTTTGTTGGCTTCAGTAAATGAGTGGATGCAGTTGCCAGGCTGCTGTGTGGGCTCACCAAGAGAGACAAGAAGGCATTCTCATATTTGCAAACTCTGCCAGACCTCAGCAGAGGGGACCACCGTCCTGGCCAGAGCCATACTCAATGACAGTGGAACCCCGAGTGTGTCTGCTCAAGTGTTTTTATTCTTTTGGAACACCTCAGGTAGTTTACTGATAGCACATGCAGATCATTAGCAATGAAACAACCCCCACAGATATCCAACACCTGCAAACAATACAAAACGCCCTAGACAGGATAGCCCCTCACCCAACAGTGCATACAACAATTTCGAACATAATTAAAAACAAACTTCCCCAACAAGTGGACTCTAATGTTGAATTAGACTCCCACTTGAAATTAGACTTTTTCTTTTCTAGGATACAAGTAGAATTGTTCAGCTTGGTGATGTTGCTCAGTAGTGAGAGATGCAATTTAGCTGTTTCTGTTCCTTCCAATGTAGCTTTTGGCTTTACTGACGTAAGAAACCAGTGGCACAGCAGAGTAACACTGTTAAGAACAGGCAAGAGAAATTGTGTGTGATTTCTGACATCAAGAAAATCAATGGCTTCATTGAAATTACATATGGTTATCAATGGCTAGGAAAAGAGAAAGTATATAGTTTGACTTTTCAAACTTAGCTTGATCATGGAACATTAACAGAAAAATCAGAATGAGCAGGTTGTATTTAGGAACATACATGTGTGTGCTGATAACACATATGCAGGCACCAACAATTAGTGAAAAAAAGAGGCTGTGAATTTGAAAAGGAACCAGGAGTGTTGTGGGGGAGGGTTTGAAGGGAGGAAAGGGAAAGGAAGAATGATATAATTATAATCACAAAACAAAACAAAACAAAAAGCAAATTAAGGGTTGACCTGAAGAAAATCATCTCTGACTTACAAATTGAGAAAAATGTTGTTTTTATTATCTACTTATGATATGAAATCATTGTTCTCTGAAGTCTGGATTGCTGGAATATGTAGGTCAGCTGCTTTACTGAACAATGCTAACAGGTGTTCATCTGTGTACAGACTTCCTGGGGACACAGGAGCTCTCTAAGGGGCACTTCTGATGAAAATATTGCTCTGAGCATCCTTTCCTTCTTTGCTTATGTGTGCTGATGAAAGCCACTGACAAGAGTCTTCGATATAGTTCTTCCTCCATTTTATGTAAGGAAAAACCCTAAAAATAGCACAGATTCATTTTATTTACGAAAGAGTGCTATGTATGTGCTCCTTAGGCGTGGGGTGGTGGTGGTGGTGGTGTCTCTGTTTAAAAAAAAATATTTTCTTATTTTCTCTCTATAGAATGAAAAATCATTAAAAACATTGGAAAGATGTAAACTTTCATATCATCAGGAAGAAAAGAAAAGGCACATAAAATAGTACAGGAAAGAATGTAACCTTTTGTTAAGGTAAGAAAAATTTGTTTCCTGTTCAACATATAAGCAGAGAGGTATTACGCTACAGCATACATGTAACATTTTTCTAATCTACCATGCATTGCCTTAAATAAACACATCTGAGCTAAATCAAGATGTGTTCCAAGGGAATATAATTTGAGAATCACTTGGTTAGGAAACCCGTCAAGCGTAGGATATTTACAGCAAATATTTCCAAGATGATAGCAAAGCTACATCTTAAAGCACAGATGGAAGAAAGATTATGCTCCTTTCCATAAGTACCTAAAAGCCTCCAACAGGTAGCTCAGCTGCTGCGGAGGACAAGCATTTCCTGTTCCCTGATCTCTTACTCCCTGCAGTCCATTTACTCTAAAACAAGATGGTTAACTTGAATGTGTGTGTGTTTTTTTTAATGCAATACAAAAGGTTCAAACTCAAGGCTCTGGGTGTCTGAGGGTACCACTAATACTCCCAGCCTCATCTATTCATGCATTGATTCGTTTTGAGACAGAGTCTTACTGTACCTCAAATGTACTATCACATACACTCTGCCCTTGGACTCCTCATTCTCTTGGCTAGACCTTTCCCAGTACCTGAGTTAGCAGGGGCGCATTGCCAGGCCCAGCTCCCCTGTGCTGCCTTTTAAGCTAATCTTTATTCTTTCTGGGTCAGCTCTATTATATCAACCCGAATAAAATTGATGGTAATAGAGTTGGTTTGATGAAATCTTTAGAATCTTTAAGTTTTGTGACAGAAAAATTGTTTCCAATCTAGGCTCTGGATTTCCTAATTGAATAAGTAGTTCATGAAATTCCAGAGTCTCTTACTCATTTCTACATCTGTAGAGCTGGTGATGGAACACGCAAGCGTAGACGCCTTGGGTAAGGTGTGTCACAAGGACAATCCGAGTCACCGGGGTAAGTAAACGGAGTAAACCCTGAGATGATGGGAACGGGGCCTCCTCTCTTGCAACACTCGGAGTCAAGAAAGACTTCAAACTCCTGATCAGAACGACAGAGTGCATTTTCCTCAGAGCAGAAATAGAAAAGGCGCAGGAGAAAGAACTCTGAAGTCTGACATCATTTCACTGACAGTTCTCTGAATGGTAGCCAATAAAAGCAGGCTATCACTGTTAGTCCTACTCATTACATCAGTAGAAAATATTGATTACTTGCTTTTCAAGAAAATTACATAATAAATCCAGACTTGATCCGCTGTTTCCTTTGTCCACATCTGATCTGACTTGATGCCGAATTCATTTTTTTGTACACATTTAAGTCAGTCTGTTTTCCCGGTAACTGAATGTGGGCTTCATAGGAGGAACAGGGCCAAATTTGTCTCCTGATTATTAATAGATCCGAGATGACTGTTACTGTCTCAGGCCTCTCCCCTCAGCTCTTTATATTTTATTTAACATCTGTAAAAACATTTTGATGTAGCACCTTGATCTGTATAATGATTTGCTTTTGTTCCAAGCTGCTGAAAGTGTCTTTGAACCACCACAAGGAGCTATTCATCCATTCCTTCAAGACGGCTTCACTTTCATCATAAAAAAATGAACATCATGAAAAATGAACTTTGAAATCAAAGAGAGAAAACAAAGGTGAGGGAACTCTGTGAGGTAACCGAGTAAGAGTTGAGGCGGCTGCTGGAAGTGATCAGTCACTATTGTCCTAAACTGCCCCTGCTTGCACCAGGCAGCAGGCTCCGCGCTCCACACCAAAGCTGTTCAGAGCAACCCTCTGCTCCTATTCTGCTTAAAGCCTCTTTCGGAATTCTGCTCACTCTTTGCCACGGTTGGGAACAAATGTGTTCCCTTGCCCCTGGTTGATAAGGAGGCGGTATCACTCATGGATATTCTGTTGTGCCTGCCTCCCGAAGTCTCGAATTTTCTTATTGTTCAAGCCACAGTGACCTCAGAATAGCATTCTTTGTAAAACACAATGATTACTTAAAAATTTGTTAATGTGCTTGCCAAAACAACCAGGATATGAATCCAAATGATCATCCTCTCCACACGCTTCATTGTGATTAAAGTGAAAACTAGGAAAAAGAAGTCTTGAAAATACAAACGGAGGAGAGAGGGTACCATTTTGCAAAGAGCTGTGTCACCTGTGAATTGCGAGGAAAGGACCCTCCTTTTCAACTCTGGAAAGGATGAATAAGAATAAACCGAAAGCATGGATGCTTTTTATAGTCGTGTCAATGAGGATGAGGATGATTTGGGTTTGGGGCCACTGGGGTCACAGGTAAGGTAGATGAAAGGCTGGGCGCGGAAGACTGAATAAACGCGCTGCTGGGCGAACAAGGGACTAGTGCTGGCAGATTTGGCATTTTTGTTTTTCTACTAGAATTGTAAGATATTCTTGCTAACTCACTTTCTACGGTAGCCCCCGTTTGACAGGCAAGAGTACAAAGATGTTATGAGGAATTTTCTGCTTCCCCGTTGTGTTTTAGATAAAGCAGAAAAGTCCAGCTATTTACTGAGCTCACGGTGTGGACTGCTGTGATGTAGGACCTCTTAAAGTGCTCTTGGTACACGATGTAGTCTTCCCACAAACAAGGAAAACCGCAGGTCTTTCGGTGAAGGAAAAGGAAAACCGGCTTCAGGCTGTAAATGGTTATATATATGTTTCTACTATCTAAACAACCCAGAAAAGAAAATAATATTTCAGGAGAGGACTGTGTTTATTTTCATCCCCAGGAGAGGCAATTTACATGCCAACAAGTTATGTTGGTTTTATGTGCCCATTAGTTTGCTATTCAATTAAAAAATGTGTATTTTCCACGGTAACACCCATCTCTCCCGATACCCACGCTAATTGTGAGGCACACTGTGCACCTACTTAAAGCAAAACACAAACGAGCCATCAGATTCCTACGGACGAAGATTCCTTTAACATAGACCCTCAAAACAGACATGCTCTAAATGCTTCTACTTTTTATCTTATAGATCTATTTATTTTTATGTTTCAAACACGCTAATGGTAATTCTGTGCTGTTGAAGGACTCCTTAAAAATCAAGTTGAAACACTAAACACCACAAGTGATCTTTAAAAGAGAAATATTTCTGTGTATTAAAGGTTAGAGTATAATTTTCTTCCTTCCTTCCCTCCCTCCCTCCCTCCGTCCCTTCCTTTCTTTCTTTCTTCCTTCCTCCTCTCTCTCTCTCTCTTTCTCTTCTCTCTCTCTTTCTTTCTTTTCCAAGACAGGGTTTCTCTGTTGTAACTCTGTACTTTCTGTTGTCCTGGAACTCACTCTGTAGACCAGGCTGGCCTCGAACTCACAGAGATCCACCTGCTTCTGCCTCCCAAGTGCTGGGATTAAAGGTGTGTACCACCACCTCTGGGCTTTAGTTTTCTTTAAAAAAATGCTTTTTCATTTTCTGTGTTCTTTTACCACAAATACAAGAATGAGAAAAATGGTATGTTGGCTCAAGGGTTTTTGTTTTTGTTTTTTTTGGTCAATTTGACACAATCTAGAGTCATCAAGATGAGGGAACTTGTATTGAGAAGTTTCTACATCACAATGGCCTTTAGGCAAACCTGTGGGACATTTTCTTGGTTAACGATTGAAGTCGGAGGGCCCAGCCTACTGGAGGAGGTTCTGCCCTTAGGGTTGTTCACAAAAGCACGTCGTAGTGATTTCCTTCCTGTATGTTATAAAGAGATGTTTCCTTAATAACAGTGATGACCACACTTACCAGTGGTTATGAGGACAGATGTTAGATTGTTGTTAGAAATTATTCTAGTTTAGTAAATGAGTGGTCGCAGGCTTTCCTCCAATATCCATGACTTCTCTAGCATCAAGTAGTTAGCCAAGTTCCCAGAGATCATCTTAAATTCAATTAGAGAGGTGCTGTTTACCAACAATGTGTGCCACCGCTGCACCCTTAGGATGATTGTTCACGCTGGTGACGTGGTTCTGAAAAGACTCGACCAAGAAACTTCTCCAGTTTCCTCTGTCCTTGAAAGAGAACAAAGAGTAAAATGTCAGCTAGAAAGCTAAACTTAATTGCAACTCCTCGCAGTCTCCCCCTTCCGAGTCCAGTAGTGCTTCTCTCCCCAGTTTCTGAGAACAGGCTTATCAGGAACTTCCGAACCTCTCTGTGCAGACACCAGACATGCTCCTTAAGGCATTCTTAGTTTTCCTGCCTCCTCACCCCTCCCTTGCGGTATTGGTCACCGGGCCTGGTCAATACCTACCAATCATTTTAGAGATCAACCCCTGGGGCCAATCTGGAAATGCCAAGGCATGTAAGTCCCTGTTTGCCTTCTTTTCCTATATAAACTCAACTCCCCCTTTGAGTGGGCTGCTGCCACAACTGCTGTGTCAGAGAGGGTTATGGCCCGGGCTCGAGTCTGAATTAAAGAAACCCCCTGTGTTTTGCATCAGATCGGACTCCTTGGTGGTTATTGGGGATCTGAACGTGGGCGCAGCAGTTCAAAGTGTCATAACCATAATAAATCAAAATGCAGAGTTGTAGAGCTCAGTCCGATATATCTATGAAACATTCTTTCCCCTAAAGCTCAGAAAATATTGCTGAAGAGAAGATGAAAAGATAGTAAAAACCAGAGGATATGGGAGTTTGCTATGAGACTATGTGTCTTAGAAATATAATGTCAGAAGCTGTAAGTGTAAAGTCTCACCAACATGAGCTGAACAAAGACAACAGACATGCCAAAGTGGAGGGGGGAAAGCCAACAAGGTCTCAACCCCACGTAAAGAGATACAAGTAAAGAATGCTAAGAGCCGAGAGTAGCTTTCTACAGAGGCGAACACACCAATTGATTAACCAATACCCAATGGTCACCCCTAAAATCTGATATTCGAGTAACATTCTACATACTGAGCAGGTTATATTGAGAAACACACACACACACACACACACACACACACACACACACACACACACACACAAACATCAATTAATGAAAAAATAGGTCATGGATTTGAAAGAGAGCAGGGAGGAAATATGGGAGGTTTTGAAGGCATTAAAAAGAAGGAAGAGAAAACACAGAGTTTTGCAAGCTGAGTAAGCCAGAAAGCAAGCCATGGGTTCCAGGTTCCCGCCTCCAGACCCCCCCCCCCCACCTTTCCCACGCCTGAGTTTCTGCCCTGACTCAAGCCTCTTTCTGCTGGATGATAAACTGTAAACTGACATAAACCAGTATCTCCCCATGAGTGATTTGGTCATGATTTTTATCCCAGCAACTAAGAAGCAACTTAATACAGAAGATATTTTCTTTTTCTCATTTCAACTGACTTTATTTTGAAGTTCAAACCCAGAAACTATTCTTGTCACAGCAATTATTATTGTATCTTTAAATTATGTGAAACTTAAATGATTTTCAGATATTTGAAGACAGTTTAGTTTTTTTTTCCCCTGTTTTCAATCCCTCCCATTGCATACAGCATTATGCAACGGACGTGCTGCCTGTCACCTGCATGCGCTAGAAACAAAACAGAACAGTTAAGTCTCTTAGCTGCTGGGTTCAGGAGCCCTGCATCCTAACCATTTGTGTCTAGTCACCGATTCTATTATTGAAATGTTTTATACTCTAGGTGGATTATTTTTCTTTCTTCCTTGATCCAGATTACATGGGATAACCTGCCTCATAGAGCTTTTGTGGCCAGATCCACATTAGTATATATCTAACGTATAATAAATTTCAAAAAAATGTATTTATTAAGTTTAGGCCTGGAGGGAATGTTGAGATGGATTAGTGGGTAATGTTTTTGCTGCACAAAGGTGAGGAGCTGAGTTCAGATAGAGAGCACCTGTGTAACCTAGCCAGGTGTGCTGACACAGAATCGCTAGGACTGTAGTTGTAGGGACCATCTGATCTCAGGACTCCACAGCTAAGCCAAAATGGTGGGCCTCAGGGTAAGTTAGAAACCCCGCTTTAAAAAAAAAAAAGATAGAAACTGCCAAAAACAAGCCTAGAGCTGCGTCCAGCATTGATGTAGTACAACAGGGTTGCTAGCAGAGGAAGCGACCGACAATCGATGGCTAAGCTGTCCTTAGGGATTTGACCCATGAAAAGCCACCTAGCAGTGGGCCTCCACCTGCACACATTCAGGAAGCATCCGTTTGTGCAACATGCTCTACAACAGAGAGAACAAGTGAAGCTGAAATGGGGAAAGAGAAGGAGATTTGTAGGGACGGTAATGGAGTGTATTTGGTCAAGTGTATTATCTGCATGTGTACGATTCTCAGATAATGAAGGAGAAATGTAATAATAGTGACTAGGCACTTAGGATTAGTAAGAGATGTCAATAACTGGTCAAGTTTTACTTCAGTAGAAGTAAAATACCCATTGGGTGATATGATACCCATTGGGTGAATAGTGGTTTCCTTAAAACTACAGCAGGATTTTCCAATATTAAGTAATTTCTAAAATATAGATTGAAGTTAGTTATGTTCCTAAATGATATCTAATCAGGAAAATATTTTTAAAATTAAGCAGAAATCAATAAAATTTGATATATATATATATATATATATATATAATCAATGAATCAATAAATTCAATAAAAAGACTGCTGAAATCAATATACACTTTTCAAAGCTAACTAAGAAAAAAGAGTTGTGTAATTAATCATTCTCAGAACCATAAGAGATGATATCACTACAGACCCCACAGACACTGACAATCCATTGCATGAATCCCATAAAACAGTTCTGGAAGTAGCACACGTCAGTACCTGAATATGTTTAGAAGTTTTTGTAGCAAATGGACACCCACTTTTATAAAATAACCCTTGACAATAAACTAGGTTACTTGAGTTGATTGTAACAATTTAGTAGATAACACATGGAAAACTTTCCTTAAAATATTAACAGGATCTTGTGAGTCTAGGCCTGAAGAAATAAACTTTTACTAGCAGAGTCTTAAAATGAATAAATAAATGAAGTAATGTAATCAGTAAATAAACATATTATGAATGAAAAAAATCCTTTAGCTTAAAAGATCAATTTGTTTCTTACTGTTGGAGGTTGAGAATTCTAAGACACTGGTGTTAGCATGGTCAAGTTCTGGTGAAGGCCTCTTTCCTCAGTATTTCTTCATATGATTTCACAAGGTGCACAAATATGCACATACATACACACAGAAAGAAAGGGGTGGGGGGAGAAAGAGTATTTTATCTTATAAAACATACAAATCTCATCCTAGGGGCCCTGCTCTCATGACACCCTCTAATATGGTGACTTAACTAGTTAATCAGCGCAGTCTCCAATACTGTTCCCCAGAGGGCTAGGGTTTCAACTTATAAACTTGGGGTACAAGGCTAGAAAGTCAATGTTTCATTCTTTTATAAGGAATATGAATTTTAAATATAGGGTGAAATTAAAAACAAATTTCCAGGAACAATGTCTGGCACTGCAAAGTTTGTCCAATCAGGGAAGCTCATCTAGGCCTTGTTTCAAGCTGTGGTAATGCCAGGAAGCAGTGGCATCGGGCCCTTCTGTGACCGACATCAGGTATTCAGACTCCAGCTTCTCATCTCTTCCTCAGACCACGCTAAGCAAAAGCAGATATTCACCATAAATAGCACTGTTAGCATAATCTGTTGAACCTGATACAGAGGCCCATATCCTCCAGACACAATCATCAGGCAGAATGTTCCAGTGCACTGGAACTCTTCTCCCAGGAATTGGCCAACAAAAAGACCTGCTTTCAGTCTTTTCTTGAAGATGTGTAGCCTTCTAATGACTTCGGTTTACTTAATAAGTCCTTTCCTGCACATCAGCAGAATACGAAAACTTGAGGAAATACTGAAAAGAAAGCAGCATTCCTCATAAACATGGGTGCACAAGTTCTAAGTAAAATTTTTAGAAAATTTAGTCCAATAACTAAATGAATATGTGGTCTGACTTAGTGAATTATATTCCAGGAAAGCAAGTGTTGTTGAACATTAAAAAATTAATCAGTCCAATCCACCAGATTAGCATCCTGAATATGCAAACAATGAGAGAAACAAACGGGTACATGATCATTTCCAAAAACAGGAATATTGTTGATAAAATCCTATACCTGATCCTGATTTTAAAAACACTCAGCAAACTGAATTTAAGGAATAATTCTCATTATAAGCAGTGCACAGAATATCTATAAATCACACAATTCCCTAGAATGTTTCACTTAAGCTTGGATGACAATGTCTCCACAACTGTATCGACTGAGGCTTCCCCTTGCACTAGCAATTCCAAGTCCAAGACCGTGAGCCCACAGGTAGCTGGCGTCCATAGTCTGGGTAACATGGATCCCAAAAGGGCACAATTTGATACAGTTGCCATGGAAGTGAAGGACGGAGCAGCTGAGAATTCGCATGAGATTCTGGTGAGTCTACTGAGCCTCCTTTCTGTGAGGTAATGCCAATTCGGAGGGGCACTCTTAGACAGTCACATCCACCTCCGATGAAGATGGAGCTACTGGAGCAACTAGATGACTGAGCATCCTAACGCCTGTAAGACAAGAAATAAAGCAAATGTGTTTGACACCATCTTTTCTATTGCATCTTCTATTAGAGATTTTAGTTAATTTTATACAGCAGCAAAAGGCCTCAGGAGACAGAAAACTTATAAGATAATAAGGAATCATGTTTACAGAAAACCAAAGGGAGATTTACAAAATAAAGCGAGGTGTAGTGATTTAGGTTGGTAAAGTTAAAGGCGAGATCACAATATAAGAACCAAACGAATTTTATGATTTAATAATAAACAATCAAAATTTATGTGAATAGGATCTGGAGAGAAATGAGAAAATACACAAGACCTAGATAAACATGAATGAGATCAATTAAAGAACTTCTACAAAGGTGAGAGACGCAGTGTTTCCACATCTCACAATGCTAACTGTGATGAATTCCCTCCCAGTTCCCGTAGAGACCTGATGAACTGAGGTTTTTCACTGGTAGTTATAGGTAATTCTAAAATTGATAAAGCAATACCTAGAGTTGGAAAACTAAAGACAAACAAAATGCATAGAAACTCAATAAGCAACCGTTCTCCTAAAAAAAAAAAAAAAATGAAAAATTAGGGTCGCTACTGTGCTGACAGTAGTGCCGGATGAAAAACAAAGATGGTATTGTTATATGTCAATATAACAATATATATTGTTATATATTATATGTCAGTTGACATGACATATAAACGGGTAAGTAGATCAACAGAGGGTACAAAAGTAGCCTGCAGACCAGAA
Source organism: Cricetomys ansorgei (assembly GCA_026225945.1). NCBI lineage: Eukaryota > Metazoa > Chordata > Mammalia > Rodentia > Nesomyidae > Cricetomys > Cricetomys ansorgei. Next base: position 1,613,296 of record JAMJFZ010000881.1, read on the forward strand.
TCAGTGTATACTGTCGAATGCCACAAGAAAGCATGCACATCCAGATGGAGAAACTGAGTTTGCTTTACACACCGCACCCTGCGTGAGATGACTCAGTAGGTAAAGGCACTTGCAGCCAAGCCAGACGATCTGAATTCCATCTCTGTAACCCATGGTGAAAGGGGAGATCGAACTCCCAGAAGCTGTCCTCTGACCCCCACAATGCACTCTGTGCACACCTGTGTGCTCACAGGTGCAAGAAAGAGATACATGTAAAAATAAAATGATTAAAAACGAACTTGGTAGTGCTTTCCTGAAATTTCAGTATCTCATCAGTTCAAAGTCACAGCAAGTTTGAGAACAGCCAAAGCTACATCAAATATTGTCTCAGTGGCACAAGCAAAAAATGTACTCAGTATCACGGAGCTACCTGTGAAGCCTAAACTCTAAAAGTTACGTGAATAACGACAATACTAATCCTCATCCTAAACCTCATCCCTCCTGGAAGCCGTCTAAGTGCACAGTAATTGTAGATTCAATAAATAGTCACAGGGAGGCAGGAAAATAAATGCTTCTAATTAATAAGAATGAGCTATAAGGTCAACAAACTACGACAATATCCAGGAACAATAGAGTACTAAGGATTCGCTTTCTTATTTATTTAACTACATATTTATAAAATTTATAACATGTCCTCACTAGTAAAATTGTCACTGCAAACCAAATTTAATCAAATCCAAAGTTGATACGTCTCACTGAATTCCTAATCACATCTCTCTCCTTAGAAGTCAGTAGAGCAATGTAACAGATGGTAGGGTGAGTGTGGTCCTTCTATGATGAAGGTCCAAGAGCCCTCCAAAGTCCCATCACCTCAGGTGCACCTTAGAGCCACTTATGACATTTGTATCTTACAGTATGAGAACAACTCTGAGCCTGTAGCCCTTTAGGAACATTTGTGGACACATATTTTTACTTCAATAATACAAATATATTTCCTCTCACCCATGTAAAACTATCATGAAATGGTTGATAGGTTTTGAGGATTGGAGCTCTCTCTGTCGTCATTTTGATAGTTCTTATTATCGGTCAGACATTTTAATCAGACATGTAAGGAGAAAGAGGAAAATTATTCTCTACTGAAGCAATTTTTACTACCATAAAACTGGAAATTGTGGAAACCAAGACCGTTCTCTTGGTTAAGTGCCTCTCGGTCCACTCACATAAAAACCAGGCACAGCAGCATGGGCCTGCAGTCAAAGAGGAAAGGAGGTGAAGACATTATGACTTCAGTGCTCACTGGCCAGTCAGTGAGCCAATACTGAAATGGTTAATTCTAGATCAACAGGAAATGTTGTCCCCCAAAAAACAAGGTGGAGAGTGACAAAGGAAGGCATCCTACATCAACATCTGGCTTTCAGTCACCCAAGCACACAGGTCAGCCTAGGTATACCCTTACACACATACACCACAATGCATATACACCACACACACATAAACCACATACATTCCACAGACACGCACACCACACATATACCACATACACAGAAACACACACATTTATATCAAAGGAAATCTACATGAAGCTGACAATATATTAAGAAAACATTTTAACGAGTTTGGACAATATATACAATCTTTGATCACAAGTCTAATCTATATATAAAATATTATCATCTTCTCAAGAAATGTCCTCCTACTCCACACTGACAGATGTTCACTCTTTATAGTTCCTACTTCATCAAGTTTTATGGATGACAAATTGTTTTCTGTATGAGTTAAAAATTCTCATATGCTTTGCTCTGTTGATACAAATTCAGATTTTTCAGCTTAGGATTTTTATGAATAAGACCAAAAATAGGAATGGTTTGTAAAACACAGGAATTGTCATCTTTTTGGTACAAAGATCTTCCAGTAGAACGGATGGATTACTTTAGTAGGTGACTGAATGACTTTTTAAGTCTTGTTGGTTTTCCAAAGTGTTACTACATTTTATACAATGCCAGCAGCGTACAAGTCAGAGCACTAGTTGCTTCTACAAATTGTCAACAATATTGTTCATTTTATTTTTTTTAAATTAGTTAAAATTTTTATGATAAAATATGTTTTGATCATATTCTTTCCTCCTCTTCGACTCCACCTAGATTCTCCCCATCTCCCTACCTACCAAGTTCATGTTTTCCCCCTCCCTCTTCCTTCCTATTTTCAAAACAAAATAAGGAAACAAACCAAAAATAAAAATAGACAAACTAAAACCCCCAAAAGCAACAAGACAAAAAAATACCAAAATAAAACATGCAGGCTGTTTTGTGGTGATTAAGCGCTCCTATCTAGCCTCAGGTTCTTGGCCACTTTAGCATTGCTATGTACTGGTTCTACCTCCCGGAGTGAGCTTTAAATGCAATCAAAGGTGTTTGGCTACTTCTATAACATCTGTGCCACTACAGTATCCATATATCTCTGTTGTAGGTCCCAGGGTTAATAGCTAGGTGAAATGAAGGATTACATTTTTCCTCTGATAGCTTGTGAAGTATCTTCTACCACCATGAATGCTAGAGGTATAGCAGTAGGGGTGAAACTTCTATTTGGGCACAAGCCAGATTACCCCAAGTTTGACAACATAAGGAAACTGCGTCTTCAACAATAAGGCTTTAGCATCAGACTATAGAGAGTAGCTAATAGCCTTGGAAGTAGCCTGTAATGTTTGTGGGGGTCCTTTGAATCCAAGACGACAATGACTCCACAAGACCTCACCTGTTCCTGACACTGGGGCTTTCATGTGGTGGTATAAGACGTCTAGTTAGGGCATTCCCTTCCCCAAATACATAAATCTATTTAAATTTCTTTCATACATTTGTATATTTTAGGGAGCTTCTACAGTAGTAGGTTCCATATTGCATCCTTCGCTGTTAATTTTGCCTTCACATATCTCCTCCTTTACCCTGCCTTCATCTCCCTCTCCATTTATTCCTGCAATTCTAGCTTCTCCTTTATCTCTTTATAACACTAGTTACTCTTCCTTGCAAGATCCCTTCCTTCCCACGATTTTAACTATCCTGTATGTAAGACAGTGTGTCACTGTAGTTTTGAGTTATTTTTCTCTGATGAAAGGAGACAGTGAGCAATTTTTCATGTTATTGGTCATTAGCTTATAAGAAATTTTGATATAGTATCTTTTCAGTCTTTGCTGATGTTCTCATTGCTTTATTTCTCATTTTATTATTGACATGTAGAAGTTATTTTAACAATATGTTCTGGACACAAAACTTCATCAGGTTTATATGACTGGATATTTTCCCCACATGTGTGTCTTGAATTTTCAACTTTGTAATGATTTGCTATTGGAAGCTAACTCGGTTCAGTTTATAATTAGTCTTGTGCTTTCTCCCCTTTTTCTTTGTTAAGAAGTATTAAATCAAAAGTTGTTTTACATCTGATAAATTTTCCTAATTTACTCTTTACAGGTTTGTGAGATGGGCTGTGGGTTATTGTACCAAGTGGTTAGCCACTTGTTTTGACAGATTTTTTTTTTTTTAGGATGGATTTCCATTTCCCATAGAATTATCTTAGACCATTTGTCAGTTAAATCAATCAACTATGAGAGGATGGCTTTACTTGTAAATTGTTATTTTTTTTGCTTTGATCTATATGCTAATTTATGTAAGAAATGAAATGGATGCCAGCATTCAAGTTAAGAATGAAACAAAAACAGCACTATTAGCACTGCTACTTAATGAATTTGGGGATGTGGCAGAAATGGATAGCCACTCACTAAATCATTTTGCTTAACCATAAACCAGGTCCATGTATAAAGGGGCACTGTAGTTCCAATATATTTTTCACATGCTATAATTTTGTCTGCTCTAGTATTTTGTATGAATGCAATAATGTATTTGATGCTCTTTTACCGTATTTTTGTATTAAGAAGGATAAGTATATTCAAAATTAAAGAGAATTCAGTGAGTTAAAGGGTTTGTATAGACAGATGATACATATGGGCAGTCGATAGTTGGATGGACAGGTGATAGATCTATGACAGATAAGTGGGTGATGGATGGATAGCTAGATAGCTAGAGATATATGGATGGATGATGGATGATATGCAAGTGGACAGATGGATGATAGATTGATGATAAAAGATAGATAGAAAATGAATGTATATTTGAAAAGGAAGTGTTTTAGAAACTGGTTAAGCATGGTAACTTTAGAAGTCAACCAAGTCACATATCTGGCTATAGCTAAGACATTCATCTGCAGCTCTCCTTGGAGAAGCCTGCACCCACACCTTGGGATTGTACAGTCTCCCTCCTAAGGGCTTCTCTCCTCATCAAGGCCTGTGCTTAGGTCCATGTTCAAAACTCTTCATAATAAACTCTGGCGTCCTTTCCCATTGACCCATCTGGAAATCCCTTTCTGGAGTATGGTTAAGAATGTCTGCTTTGCCTGAGTGGCGAGTATGGATGTTTGAAAAGAACTCCCCAGTTTGCTGTAGCTAGAAACCTGTAGCTGTATCTCTGACTCCTATTATCACCGAGAGGTCCCTCCGTGTCCTCTGTGAAACGCAAGACAAAGCGGGGTAAACCTAGAGTTCCGCATGTGTAGCAGCAGGACAGCGTGGGGTGTCCTGTGATGTTGTCAAAGGCTAAAAAATGACATAGAAAAAACAAACAAAAACAAATAGCCAAAAAGGCACAGATTTAAAAAATCTAAATGGTCACCTGCAACACAGGTGAGAGTAGCTGCTGTTTAGGAGGTAAGTAAGCACATTTGCAAAGCACAGGGTGGCCATGTCGCTGCAAACAGCTCTTGAGAAGACATGCGGTCGCTGGAGAAAGCCTAGGAGTAGTCTTGTCATGAGACACAGAGACCAAGTGAGATTTTTTTTTTCCTGCATAGCTGAACGAAGAAAGAACAAAAATCGGGCACATTACATCAAAAATAAATCACACTTCAATTAGAAGTGCTAATTTTCTGCCGAAGTCAAAGACTCGCTTGAAGATGACGAAGGCGTCAGCGAATGGGCTGTTTGAACTTCACCCTCCTTCACTTTACACACAAGCCCTGTTAGAGGCTCTAATATACAAAGGACCCTGAAACGGCCCGTAGACCTCTTGTTGGAAGGATAATGTGAGCATAATGAGACTAAATTGAATAAATTGCATCTGGAAAAATCAGAAGTTATTTGAGAACTCAATAGGACTCTGCAGGTCCCCGGTATTTCAACCACCACTTACATTTAAACTCTCATTCAGAGTTTCCTGTGTAAAATGAATGAACCAGAAACGATGACAAGTTAGGATGAAGTGCCAAACGGTAAAGCAGGTAGATTTAGCCACAACGTGGAATCCATTTCCAGACATAGCTAAATCCCAACACTCCAGCTTCTGCCCAGTTACTATTTCATAGTAAGACAAGAGAACTATGATTGGCCATCCATGGACTTTTATAATACTGTGATAGTGTAGGTGGGATTTTTATGGGCTCTTTAATGTTTGACTTTTATTGTATTAGTAAAACTGTTACTGATCAAACACACTATTTCTTGTTTAAAGACCAACACTGATGTGATGAATTTGAAGATCTAGTCAGTTATCATCATGGTTTTCTCTTTTCTTTTTTTTTCCTGTAATGGAAGACTGCTAGCATCCTAAACATAAGAATGTCCCTTAAATGACATTTGGTTTCCTGCTTCCCCCATGGGTTTGGATAACAGAAACACAAGACAGCATAGAGTTATTGATTAAGACCGAAGCTGGGTTGTTTCCCCATTTTCCTACTTATGACCTGCCTAGAGAGTATTAGGCTATTCCATTTAGCCTCTTTTCTTGAATTTTATGATCAGTAACTAGGTTATTAAGTTGCACCAATGAAATGAGGCTGTTATGAGTATCTAATGATAGTTAAAAAGCATGTAGCTCCATGCTTTGCACATAGATTTTTCTCAACACGTACTTTGTATTGGTTTGTAATATTTAGTGAGGTAGAGAGATACAGGCACACAGAAAGATCTAACGTGGGCTATATGAGATTGGAGCTTTTTAATCCCTAGAAGATGCTGAAAGGAAAAAGATTAAGTCATGCATAAAAAGAGTCAATAGGAGAAGGGTGGTGGCGATGGCCCTATAAAAAACCCAAGCCAGAGTCCCTCTAGCCGACACACAGTTTAGGGTCCTCCTGTCTCAAAGGAGGGTGTTTCCAACAAGCTTACTTTCGTTGCCTCCAAAGACTTTCAGTCTTTCTTGATTCTTCAGTTCATTTTCCACCTCAGAGAATGACATCACAAGAACGATTGAAACAGTTGTCCATGACAATATCTATGATATATCTGCCACGTCATGAACTGAAGCATCCACTCTGGAATTCCAAGCCTATTCAAGCCTTATGGGTCTCCTTGAGCCACCTCTAATTCAAAGCGTTTCTTAACTTCTTCATGCACCCCTGAGGTCTTTAATCATCTAGTCTTTTTTTCTACATACATAGTCACCACTCTGCAACTGAACACCCCTTGCTTCTCCATAATACACACTGTGCCCTTGCTATATAAGGATTGATGGCTAGAATCAAATCCACTGAGTTATTTATATTTGTCACATGCTGCTAAATGCTTGATTATATACATAGGAAATCTTATTTATACTTCCTCTGTACCAAATACGGTTGGTACAGGTGTGATTGTCGTCTCATGTGATAAATGTTGGTAGCTGAGTTAAAGTGAGTGTAACTGGACGTATGGTCATATTTACTCAGACGCAATGTCTCAGGCTATGTGTTTATTTCTGCTCTGAGAATATGAACAATGTGAATGAGTCATTGACAAGCATTTTGCAGCACTACTTCATGTTTACATATATGTACATGTGTATGTGAGTATGTGTATGCATATGTATATGAATGTATTATATATACTATATAGTATATATTATATATACACACACACATATATATTCATATGTTGTAACAGTTTCTGCTATATGCACATCTCAACAAATGCCCAGATTCTATTTAATGGTAGATGATGAGAACCTCAAGTCCGATTCTCACCCTCTAAACTGCTGCCTTTTTTCGTCATTGTATGAACCATATCTTATTCTCTCTCTTCCTCCAGTATTGAGTCAGCCTACAGTGTTAGGATTCTGCTTACTCTCCTGTAATCAAGTCCTGCCAAATTCTTGGTTCATGTCAATTATGATCATATGAAGGGAACTACAAGCATTAGCTAAATTGAAATTAGTAGTCATGGGATAATAAATACTATTATTATGTATCTCACTCATACACAGGCCCTCAAACGCTGACTTCTAGTGGTGGAGAATAGACAGTAGTGACCAGAGGGTGGGGAGTTTGGGAGGAAGAAGTACTGAGGGAAGGCTAGTTAATAAGCACTAAACTACGGTGGCATAGAAAGATAAGTTTTCACTGGTTACTGGTAGCTACAGATATAAGGTTGGCTATAGATAGCACTGATATACCTGGTATAAAGTAGATTAAAATGAAGCTGTAACAAAGGACATAAGGTACTTTCTTCACAGCGAAATACTGTGCTATTAGGAAAATGTGCTCATCCTACTTTAAATATTATGTATTATGTACATCATTTGGAATCCTTAATCAGTAAGTATCACTTCTTTTCTCCTAAATAGTATGCCTCTTTCAAAAAAATTATCATTTTTTAAATTTGGCAGAATTATATGAATGTATCCTGTGTTGTACAAAGTGTTAGTGTACAAAGTGTTGTACAAAGCATATATATATATATATATATATATATATATATATATATATACATATATACATATATACATACATACATACATACATAGACACAGACACACACACACACACACACACAGAGAAGGGGGGAGGAATGGGTAATCCTCATAATTAGCAAAAGTGCTACATGCATATTTTGAAAGAACATTGAGAATTCACTTGCTTTCCATTTTTAATATGGTATCACTTATGGCTGATTCATATAAATTTGGAAACTCTGTAACAGAAACCTGCTCATTTGTCTAATATTTATCACGTAGATAAGCTTACTATCCTAATCAGTGTCTTTCTTGTTACCATACATTCCACCATTCCAAAATCACCAAGAAATCCTAGAAACATACAATTTAGCCCTCACGTTTGACTGCACACCTAAGTAACAGTAAGATGGTAAACATGCTCGTTACACATCCCAACATTCACCTATCTTTATATTAAGTTGCTTTAGCCACTTATGACCAATCTTCCATGTGGACAGCGGAAACTTTTGAAGAGGAGAGTTGTTATCTAATTCCTAGCATAGAGCAGGTAGGGAAATCGGAGACACATTGATTTTCTTAAGTTGGAATTTGTGCACAAAATACAAACCATTGTCCTTGGTTGAAAGAAAGAAATCAGAGGACAAGATTATCAACTACTTTATAAATATTCCAACTCTTTATGAAGTAATTGTCTTCCACGCCTGCCACACACACACACACACACACACACACACACACACACACACACATTCCAATTTGTATTCATTGTCTTAGTTATCCGGCTGGTGCCAAATTTGTTGTGCTGTAATGGTAAGCGTGGCTAAGTGTGAGAAATCTCCACCAGGTGTTTATGCAGCTTGTTCTGAGCTCCAGCTGGTAAGTATTGAATTCCCTCCATGGCTTAAGTTTACCCTTTACAGTGCTCTGACAGAACTTTGTAAAGATTTGAAGGACAGAATGAACCTTCACCAACAGTCGATTGCAGAGGATGATTTCCTTTTCAAATAATTTTTAGAGTTTGGATTCAATTTATTTGAGTAAGTTAAGCCTGGCATCTAGCTCATCAACTCTTTCTACACTTGAAATTTTCTTCTTTTTGAAGAGCAGTACTTTCTTACTAAGAGGTGTGGCATAGATGATTTTATGAGTATAAAAATTTGTGCTTTCTAAATAAACTTTATAACTTCTGTTTGATAGTGCTGGAGTGGAGAGAAGATGTGATTCTCTCTTCTTCCCATTGGAGAGAAGAGTCTGGAGTCCCTCTGTAGCATGACAGGTGTGAGTCACCTTCCAGAACAAGTGTGACCGTTCTTCGCAAACACGGCTAAGCACAGCAAACAGAGTACAGTTCCTCTAACAACTCCAGGTTGGGCCCTGCCTCTTTTATCCTCCACACCTAGGTAAGACTCCTGTTCTGATGAAATCACAAGGCTGGATGCAGAGAATATAGGGAGAACAATGCAGTTAATCACCAAATTATGCTCAATTGCAGTAACACAAATACTTTCCCCGCAGTTCTTCCTCTTCAGAAATAGCATTTCACGTACAGAAAACAAGTAAGATTTTAATGAATAACAAAATATGTCCTCTCATTCAGCAAACAAAGCAAACAAACAAACAAACAAACAAAGGAACAGCAGATATCAGTCAGCAGACTACCTGATGGTGATCATTTAAGTCAAGTCCCCTTCCATCCAACGTAGAATAGTGACAGCTGTGAATATTAGGAATCGACAAATTCCTACATACGTGTTCCTTCACAACACGCAGCAACACATCCCAACAATTCCATTCCTGAGGGAGAAGAAGAATGTATTGTCAACTAGGAAATACTATCTTAAGGTAAAACAAAATTCTTTACCAAACTTCTTGCCAATTAGCTAGTCAAAACACAAACATTAAAGCTGATTGGACCTGAGTCACAAATTATTGATGTGGTTTAGGGAAAAAAAAAATCACTCAATCTTTGTAAGTTTGTGTCATTGCCTAAATGTAAAACATACTAAAACAGCAGGAGAGTCGGTACGGCAGAACTGAACTGTGCTAAGAACCCTAGCACACAGACTCTGCGTATCTGAAGAGTAGACAACGCAACAGACATTTCATTATTCCACGGTTGTTTCTCATACAATTCTTGATAAAATAAGAGAAACCACAAGATGATTTGCTTGTGCAGGTGGGTTTGGATTGTTATTCTGACCAGGCTGTAGTTCCTAGCTGCTGATAAACCTGGACAGACCATTTGCATATTCTTACTATCTATCAGGGAAATTTGATTCTTGTACCAAAACAGTGTTGAACATGGCTAGTGCTCTTGAAAATGACATGGGGACCTCATATTTATCTTTATGTGTCCTTTGGAAGGAAACAGATCATTAAGAACTGTCATTAGAGAAACAGGTGCAATGAGCCCACCTGCAAAATTAGTTTTTAAGAACATTGCTGGTGGTAATGAAGACAAACTAAACACCGAAGTACTAGCTATGCCTTATTTCATAGACTCACCTTTAGAAGAGCAAAAGTCCCATTTTGCTTGCATAATTCACCACCCATTTATGGTATGAACCCTATTTTTTCCTCATTGAAACAGTGTGAATGGTCACAATCTTTTATCAAGTGAACAAGGATTATAGAAAAAAAAATGACAATGTGTTTTACACATTTTACAGACCATTTTGCAGGTCTGCATTCCTGATTTTAATTTACCAGCGTCCTGAATGCTTACTTTTTCAATTTCAACCAAGGTAACCAGGCAAGAAATCCAGATGACTGAAAGCAGTGATTGCCTCAAAGACTGGGTGTTGAAGCATTGAAGATACATTTCCGGGCTTGATTTTTCTGCTGGAAAGTAATTTTGGTCTATCTTGAATGTTTTATTTTGTTTAGCTTAGGTAAATAGTATGTGAAAACGCTTTGGAAAAAAAACAAAAAACAAAAAAAAACCCAAGAACTGCAGGAACTAGTCTGGAGTTTGGTTGAACACTAGATACATGTATTCCCTGAGCGACATGCCAATCCCTGCAAGTGGGATCGGTAAAGTCTTTTGAACAGATGTTGTAGAACAATTAAATTTAATAGCTAGCAAACATATCTTTGAGAGGAACCTGTTATTAGTCTTTTGCATTCAACAAAACTAAAGAAGAGACGGGGAAAGCCCTGTTCCTAGAGCTACACAACTGAGAAGTTCGCCTTGGATTCTCCGGCAGGGCACTTTTTATCCAACAGGGGTTAGAATATTTCCATTTTTTTTCAAAGGTTACAGAGATTTATTTACTTTTTCAGTATTTTGACCATCCAAGTTTTAGAATTTTCAATTCATGAAAAAAAAAAAAAGGTTTTTTTAAAGACATGCACTCTATTGTTAGGGTTACCCACCATGTGCTTGTATGGGGTCAAGGACTCCAGATAAACATCGGCGGTTTCCATCTCAGCAGCAGACTCACCTGGGAAGGATACAATCACAATGCACTGTGGAGAAACTCAGAAGCGTGATAGATAGAGGTCCTTACTAACATGTGCCGGTTCCCTCATGTAGTAGGAGAGGAAGCAAAGTGGAAGAGTCAGAAGCTTTCTCATAAGCACAATGCAAATCCAGTCCTGAAAATTAGTCATGCTTTCTGAAGTACACATGCTAACTCCTCAGTACTAAAGGAACAACAGCCATGCTCATTTCTCTTTCCCAAGAAATGATTCTGGATGAGAGAGTTTGACAAAAATCAGAGCGTATATTTGTTTAGACAATTTACCAGAATTAATACGAAAATGCCTTTAGTGTGGCCCCTTTCCTTTATCCCGACTGCTGATCTCCTGACAAGCCGCAGGTTGCACGTGATGTAATTCCTAGCAACCAGTGTTATTAAATGGGAGAAAATAAAATGCTGAGTGTGATTTTTAGTCCGGGCTTTACATGTTTTTGCAGGTGGCTTCTTCAGGAATTTCCTAAAGTAAATTTTTAAAAATAAATTCTTAGCAAATGTTTCAATATTTATTAAAATAGTAATAAGGACTCTTTTAAAGGTCAACGTTGTCACTTTCTTTAGGAGAATCAGCATCGGGGATATCGTGTAACTGGGTCTCTCAGCTTCAGATCATGGAGTCACTCTTATAAACAGAACTTAAAGTGCTGGCGTACTTTTTACAATATCTGATGTTTTTCCATCGCTGCTTTCCAAGAAGCTTATAAATTTTATGGAAATGACCTCATTAACCAATTAACCATTTTTCAGAAGTAGGTAGAGCATAAAACATTTGAACTACTATTTGAGAAGAACTTCTGGGATGTTTTGCTTTCTGAACTCTTCCAGTCTGGTTTGTTTAAAGAGTGTAGTATCCAGCTCCAGGAAGTGATGAGCTTACATTAGGCCCTGGGAGGAATGCAGAAGGAGTTACTTTTGAAAGAGATTAGTGGGAAATTGTGATCACTTATGAAAACCTTTGAGAGAAAAGTCATTAAACATAAATCTTTATTACATTGGACAATACACCCAAACTACCTGGAAATACGGTAAGCCTGTCTTAAAAATAGAAAAACATGTAGATAAAGTTTATAATGTTATCTAGATAGTAATCTTCATGATAGATGATACTACTGGGCTAGCGTACCGCTGAATCTCACAGTGTTTCCTGAATACATGAATTAATGGATGGGTTGTAGAAGTTAAGACATAGTCACAAAGAATCATGTTTTGGGTACTATGTTCAGAGCATGCTCTGCATTTCTATGTATTTAATTATCAGGGGATAATAACCAATAAGAATAATTCATTGAAAGGAGTAATCTATAAGCACTTCTCCCTGTGACGAGTGTTATTTTGAATGGTCAGAGCTACTGTTAGGAATTTCCATTCTCCTGTGTCAAATCCTTTGTATTCATTTCCTCTCTTTGCTCTTAGAAATACTGAGGTACTACTTTAAATATTTCATGATTCTAAGGAGAAATGAACATAGGCACTTTGGGAATTTAATACAAACGCGATTCTTATGAAAACACACAGAAAATGTAGACATAAAGTAATGTGAAAATGACGTTGTTTTACATACAAATACCTTCTATGTGTTATGGAAGACATGGTAATCTTAGATGCAGCCCTTTAAATAATTTCATTTTAAAAGATTAGCAGTTTAAGGGCATGGTGGTGGACACCAGGAAAGTATTTGAAAAATAAAATTTACATGCAAAATAAAAAACGTGCATTCTAAAGTGTATAAAAGGCTCAACCACATAAATAATTGAGCAGTCTGAAGATTCTGATATTCCATACTTAGACAAAACATCTGAAACCTATTCTTGCTATATACGTGGATTATTTTTAAAATCGCTAAGGACGCAGTGTATAATAGCTTAAATGTGTGCTTAGCATGTGACCTATGCATTCTCCTCTTTACTGCGCAGGACATCCAGCGGCCCACAGACTGTGGGCAACTGTGCAGTTGCTTTTCATGAAATTCAACTTCTCAGAACATGCTATATTCTCAGTCTCTACTTTCCTTCTTGGACTGGGTGCAAAATAGATTGTTTTAAGGTTGTGAACAAGAGCTATGTTTGGCTGCTGCAAAGTCATTCTTTTGCTCTTTTTTAAAGTCACTGCCCTTTACCTCTGTGTCCACCAGCCACAGCATTACGTGAGAACTGTTCCTGCTCCTGGATGCATTCCCGTCTCTGCCACTTCTCTCTGGATCCTGATCACAAGCAGAGGCACACCTCCGTGTCTCTTCTCCCTGTGAGCTGACCTGATGGTTTGGAGACTCAAAATTTCCTCGATTTTAGTCACTGCATTTTCCATTTAATGAAAAACATGGTTAAAAGAGATACGGGCCTCTTTAAGAAGTCAATGTTTTAGCTCTGGAAGTCATTGATTATAAAGCAGCAAACTTAGGAATGCTGAATTGTAAAGATGGGAAATTTTTATATATGACAAAAAAATATGTTTGTAGACAATGGAGCCAATGTATGTGTCAGCAGAATGTGGGACTACCTGTCCCTGAGTTGGTTCTAGTCTGGCATCCTGGAATCTCTGCATCTTGTTGTCCTGATCTTATTTTTCATAGCACCTCATGGCCAGTTGGGTTTTTCTGGTGGCATCTTACAGTGCTTGAACCTCGTTCTGTAAATCAATAGCTGTGAAATACTTACGACAAAGCAGGTATGTTTCAGGGTTCCATGCCAGCTGATTGACAAAGCTCATGCCCGTACACTGCATGTGCTTCATTTTCTAATAAAACTTAAGGCCCAGAATGTTCTGACTATCTGTCCCTGGAGAAGCATCACTTGAGGCCTCAGTCCCTTTAGCCTATTGTCTTCATTAGAAGCCTGCCACTTTACAGCAGTGACGTCACCACCCAGTTCAAGGAACACATGGAAAAAGATACCTCCAGATTTTCATGTTTATAGCCATAGTCTACCAATTTAATGATTTTGCTAAAATATTCTTTAATGTTGACTCATCGTAGGGCTTAAAGAAAAATAGAAAATTTTCAAAATGAAAAACTGCCCCCCCAGCTCTCTTATGAGTTTTGAAATTGCTACTATTAGGTTAGAATGGGTCATATTTCTTTGACTGTGAGACGTTCATTCTGAAGACTTGTAAATGGTTGCAGGGCTTTCCAGCTCTATTTTAAGGAGATTTTTGTTTAAGCTTAAAGCATTGAGGTTATGACGTGTGATTCATGAAGTTTGTACCCTGCTGTAGAAGCTTGAAAGCCCATTTCTATTAAATGTTCAGATCAGAATCTCAGGAGACATATTTTATATGAAATTTTAGAATTTCAGAATGTTCTGTTTTTCTATTTCACTTACAGAAAAACATCACCGTTTAGAATTCAGTTGATGAACTCATCGATAATATATTCATGTATTCTAATCTTTAAAGGTTAGGTCTTCCACTGAGATCAAGGTGTCCGGTGACCATCTACATTATTTTTGATGCCGTAACTATTTCCTGGGTGTAATTACTGACTATTTCCAAGAGAGAGCAGTAGTGAATTGCAGTATCTGCCAAAGCTATACAGTTTTACTCAAAAGTACTGATTTCCATTTTCAACTTTGTAACCTTTCAACCTATTGACCACGAATAGTGCTCTGACTCAGCGTGACGCATATAAATGTTTAAAGTCTAAAGGGTAATTATCTCTATTCATAGTTAAACTGTGCCTTGATTCACAATAGAAACCATATGTCCACTCAAAACACTTTCAATAGGTTAAATAACACCCAGATTAACCCTGAGTTAGTTTACTGGTTAAAATAACAGCAGCATCTTCTTCTAATTCAGTAGTTCATTTATCATCTCTGATCAAGGTACCAGGCCCAAATTTTCAAGATTTAAAAGCTTCAGATTTAAAAACGAAAAAGAAACCACAAAAAAGCTTACAGATGCTTAAATCGCCTCTTTGCTGACTGTGTGACAGTCTCCTCTGCTCAGGTGTTTAAGAGTGGATTTGGGAACTGTTATTGAAAAGTATATTCACTTTTGTATAATAGTTAAGACACAAAAAATAGTTTCTCAAGTCATGAAATCATTAACTTGTTGATTTGTCTTAGCATTGTGCAT
This sequence comes from Cricetomys ansorgei, assembly GCA_026225945.1. NCBI lineage: Eukaryota > Metazoa > Chordata > Mammalia > Rodentia > Nesomyidae > Cricetomys > Cricetomys ansorgei. The sequence goes on from JAMJFZ010000881.1 coordinate 1,628,573, forward strand.
GCAGAGGGTAATTCAGAACAATTATGGAATTAAAAAATATGCAAATGCCTGAAGGCGTGGATCAACTCAAGAAGACAAACAGGAGGAGGAAGCAGAGCTCTGTCTGGACTCAGCCAGTACATCTTGCTTTACTGGTGGATGAGGGATGTTTGAAACTGAATTTAAATGAATTGAACACCAATCTAGCTTTCAAGTAGGCAAGGCTTTATATAGTCTTACCATTTTTACAATAATAGATTATTCTGAAACTTTGAAACCACAATAGCAGAAAATTACAAAGAGAAAACAAAATTGTGTATAATTGAGGTAATGAAAAGCTAGGGGTAGGTGGTGGGAAGAAACTGCATGAGAAGGGAAAAAAAGGCATAAAATGACTTTTCAGAAGCTGAAAGCCAGCCCTTCCTGCCCTGCATTGTAATGTCACAGATACTTGTTCGTCTACAGAGCACATCATCTCCAGATAATGTACAGGGAAGGGTCTTAATCAAAAGGGGTCTTTGAGTCTCAAAAAGTGGTATTTTTATGTGCATATTCTTTGTCAATGCCACTGAAAGCAGAGAATCACTTTAATGCAGACAGAACCAAAAGATCTGGGCTTCTTGGTGATACATTATTATTTTATGACCCTGTGACATTGCCTGGGAATATGGTTGCTCTGTGCAAACACCATGTGAGGACCATGGGAAGTAGGAATGAGCATATTTTCTGTGGATACTGAATGAGTTTCTACCTCCAGAGGAGGCTTTGATGGAATGTACATTCCCTGGCAGTAAGAGAAGGATACCCTTCTTGTTCTAGAAGTCAGAAGCCCCATTTGTTAGAGAGTGGCCTCTCCTTTACCTTGAAACAAACTGCGTTTGGAGATGTTACAATTTTGCATCCATCACTGGCTGAGACTATTTAGAAGTACGCAGAACCATTCACCCATGGCAAAGCTGGCTTTCACCCAATTTATACCTGCTTTGCGATTTTTCATATGTTCTTCTCATACAGCTTCACCTTTATGTATCATTTACCATAAAGATGGGACTTACTAATAAATCTCTTCTACAGGGTGCTGTAAAGAAATCTGTAAGGTCTATCATATTTAATATCCCTGCAGCTGCATAGCCTTCCTTTTGTCATTTTGCAGATTATTTTAGGAACCATTTGCCTGAACCTCAGTGTTATTTATCAACAAGACTCTGAGTATGTGAATAGGAAGGAAAAATCTTAGCACCTCCATTGGAGGAATGTGAGGCTCTTGTCTCAGTTCCAGATATTGAAAGTTAACACCAAGGTAACAAGGCTTTAAAGCTCCCTACACCCACGGTAAGTTCCTGGCAGTTCCTGCTAAAGCCCTCGGATCCAGAGGTGGCAAAAGGCGTTTATGTAGCATTATCGGCTCAGAGTGACAAAGGCCCACGGCACTGCCAGGGCGAGGGCTTCATTAAATTTTCCAGTCAGTGAGTCAGCAGTTGGATGGAAAAAGAAACACATGGTTAATGTTAATACGTGAAAGATCGTGGCTCTGCAAATCTGATAGATCCTCAAAACAAGCAGTGTCTAGATCAGTGGAAGGAAGGCTAAACTGAACAGGAGGCATCCGTGTGTGTAAAAGTGAAAGCAGTCAGAATTCCTGTAGAAACAACGCAGAGAGGTATATCTAAAATAGCAGCTCTGATCTGGCTTGTGGAGTAGAGAGAAATTAAATAGCAATAATGTGAGTGATGTCATTGAGAGCTATGTCCCCTCAGACAAGACAAAGTAAGTCTGAATCTTCATTCTCTTCTGGCATGTTGACACTTTATTGCACATACCAAATGGTCCTGCATGGACTCGTTGGTCAAGAATGGCAATGGTCCAAGGAAATGTTATGAATTCATCAACGACATTGTTCTTTATTCTAACTCAGCATTCTGATGACCAGACATCTTGAAGGGTGTTATTTGCTCAGTTTTGTACTTTCTGAGAATGAAGAAAGTAATTATGATTATTGAATAGTGTCTATCTTTTCCTTATACCCTAGTGTCCTGTAAATCTGGATTTAATAAAAGGCTAACGTATGTCTAATGAGAAGTGTGCATTTTAAAGCATACATTACTTAAATGTAAATACACTTAGCTACTTAAAATATGTGCGCTGTGAGCCTTATAGTGGACTCTCTTTTCCCCTCACTGAGCAGCCCAGGATGAAAATGGAATCTCTGGTCTTGGATTGTTCTGCTGATTGCTTCCTGGACTTTCCTTGAGTTCATTCCTTGGTCTTTTGCTTCTGAAGTCTTTGCCTTTGCAGTACAAAATGCTCAAAGCCAGCTTTCAATTCAGTCAGTAAAGCAGCCGTGTTCCTTTCCAAGAATCTCAGAAAAAGTGCTGCCTGCCCACTTTCATTTTTAAATGGGGAGCTGGTCTTTGTCTCTAACATTGTCTTTCTCCCACACAGAGGAGAGAAAGCAGTGATCTGATCCCCACGGTGGGAGGAACACTTCCTTGCCGGAGACAAATGAAAACAGATCTCCCATGGAGGGGTCCTTGTCAGTTCTTATGTAGCAACACGAGCGTGCTGCTGAGGAAAGGATCTTGGGATATTAATGCTCAGGCCCCTCTTCCTGGAACCCCTGTGGGACACGGAGCCAGGGCATGGAGCACAGTGAGGGAGAGGTGATGACAGCAGTGAGACTGTGCAGAAGCTTCAACAGCCGCTTGCTTCTCTTGGATCCATTTGCTGCATTTGTACTGAACAGCTACTTTCTGTGTGTTACATGACTCACTTTTGCAGAGAATTAAGGACGAATTCTTCAAAAAACCTATGTTTACAGAGCTAAGAACCCAAAATGGCTGCAGGGAACTCTTGTGCGTCGATAAAACTTTTGCATTGAATGAAAAAAAAAAAAGAGTCAAAGTCATTATCAGTGACAGAGTTGGTGCCAGCTGGGCTGGAGGGCGATAAACCAAAGCTTCCTGGAAGATGATGTCTTTGATGAGGCCCAAGGAAAGAACTTGAGGATAAAGTGAAAGGGACGAAGAGCTGGTTTAGCACTGCTGGGCAGGAGTTGCTAAGTAACATGAGGCTCCTTTGCTTGGAGTACTATTGTATGGGAGGATGGCAGGAAGCGTGTGTGAAAAGCTGATTCTGAGCATTGAATACACAGTGAAAAAAACTTAGTCTTTGTTTTTATTTAAATGAGGCTTTCTTAACTTTGGTTTGCGTCTATTGTAATGTCTTAAGACGTTTCTCTAAGAATCATATTCATACTCAAAGGCTTTGAACAGCACATCCCAATTACCACTGGAATTTCCATTCCAGTACGTAGTAGTATTGGTGTTCCGTAGTCTTAGTTTTTACAATAAAAGTTATTCTGTCTCTTAAGGCTTAATAGCCACTGATCTAAGTAGTATGGGTAGACCAATTATTTCACGCAATAGACAGTGAATGCCTCTTATAGACCGACTTTGTGCTGGAGACGTAACGTTGAACAAGACAGTGTGTACACATCAGAGAATCGGCCTAGAGACTGCTACGAGTGACAAAAGCACAAAGCAGGGAAACAAAGACTGCAATTCCTCAGAACTGGTTGTGCTAATCAGTTAAGCTTTTTGTGTTTTACTGTAATAATTCCACTAGAGGCCTGTGTGGAAGGTTCATGAACCGAGTTAAGCACAACATTACAAATCGCAGATAGTAAATACTACAGAACTTCAAAGAAGGGGAATACTAGTGATTTTAGAGCGAGCTGATGAAGCACTTTGGAGTGTCACAATGTAAGCTCAGATTTGACATAAGGGCAGGTTCTTTACAAGAAGAACATTTTGGTTCCTGTTTTCTCTCAATAGAAAAAACCCACAATCTTTGGTTGTGATCTTTATTTCTCTTACTAAACTCATAGAAGAAAAATAAAACTTTTCATAAAAGTAAGTATTATTGAGTAACATAATAGAGAATATTCAAAACAGTAGTTTGGTCCAGAGTCAGTAGTGTGTGTGTGTGTGTGTGTGTGTGTGTGTGTACATGTGCATTTGTGTGAATGAGGATGACTGTACATATGTGTGCAGGCATGTGTGAGTGTCTACATGTGTATGTGTGTGCATTGTGTAAATATTATTTAGATCTTTGATGACGATCTATACAAAACACTAAATCAAAACACAGTGAAGAGCTTAGCAGGTCAGGAGCATCTGTTTCAACGGTGTCACTCTCTCCTGACCTTAGGAGGACCAGTGACTGAATTCTACTGTTAGTGACCATGGAGAGATACTTTGTGTTACCAATACAGGATGACCCATCTCCTTAAGAAATGAAAGCACCAACCAATTTCTAGATCACCTAGCAACCTTCTGCGCTCATGTACATTCAAATCTGAAGTGCTTTCATGAACTGGAAAATTTAATTTATTATCATGAGTAACAATTTAATGAGCACAGACTTCTGGGGACAGAAAAATATACTTGGACTTAAAATATTTTGAGATCATAAAATACTTTCCTGAAAATCTTAGAATCAGGTTGCATTTTGAGTAGAACTACAATCTGATTGGCTCTTCAGGATAAGCTAGCTCCCAAACTTCCTCCTACATAATAAAATAAATGGACATGCTTGATGGAGTTACTTAGTGCTGCTCAGCCTCAGAGCACCTGAGAATGACTGTTAAAGACAACAACTTCACATCTGTACAATTGACTTTAAGCTGTTGTCTCTAAAAAGAATTAGCCAAAAGTCTTTATGACTTTCTGAAGTTGTATCTAGCACACGAGGATGGCTTCAGACTTTCAGACTGGGAAATGGGCTCGTTCCAAAGCATCTAGAAGTGGGACCCAGTAATTTTAATAAGATAGAAAAGAGAGACTGAAGCATAGACCTTAAAAAAAAAAAGCAGTACTGTTTATATTAAGAATGTTATCGGTCCAGACACTCTTTCTTCTCTCTGTGCTTCTGGCTATAATGTTGTAATACAGAAATCGAAGAAGCATAAATATTCAAGGTTGTATGCTGAGATCAACATTTTGGCCTCCAGGCAATTCTGCTTGCTCTCTGCCTGCTTCAGAGGCTGGCACTGCCAGGAGGACAGCAGCACTGGAGATACTGACGCTACTGGAACCTTCTGTGGTCCTAGTACAGTGTGAACATCTTTCCCATAATTTAGTGGGAAAAGGGTAATAAATCCAAACTCAAGGCTAAGGTGAGGCAGCATCTGGGAAGAATAGTTGAAAAAAATGTATGAGTCTATTTATATTTAAGCATAAAACAAGACCCATGTTGGATGAGGATGATTGTATTGTTTGGCTATGGTCTGGATATCTGCCTTTCTCAAAAATTTCAGGTTGAAACCTGGACTCTACTGTAGTAGTGAAAAGACTACCCTCAGGAATGGCAGTTTGCTTTATAAAAGGTACTTTGTGGATCCTTGTGCTCCTTCTTCACTGTGGACATATAAAAATGTCATCTCTGAAGCAGACATGAACCCTTATCACACATCAAATCCACTCTTAGCAGCTCTGTGACTAAGATATTTCGGTAGAGCAGTCCAAGTGAACTAAGATAGCTACAGTTTGAATTTTTTCTGAGGGAAGTAGACATGAAGAATTAATTAGAGCAAATAGTCTGGGAAGAATTGGAACCTTCTACTCAAAACACAATCTGAAGCACTTGGCAGGGAACATTCTCATGATGCTGTATGTTAGCTTAAACTGACTGACCCAACGTTTCAGAGCAGACAGGGTTTTTATAAGGAGAAGAAAATAAATCTGAGCTCTATGTAGTAGGTTAAATGTCACACAGGGAAAAATAATATTTTCCTTGGTTATTAATAATAACTGAGATTTGAAATTTTCTCTCATGTAATCATGTCATGCAGCACCATGCTAAAATATACACTTGTTGTATATCTTTGGTGGTCTCAAAACTTTCCACTGAAACTTAATAATAATCTTAGAAATTAACTCTCTTGGGCAGTTGTGTCTAAAATCCATCTGTGTTCCTTTCTCTGAATTGTAGCTGGGATTTTATTTTCTTACCCATATAATGCTGTCCAATTTCTGAGAAAATTTTATTGAGGTTAATCAATACCCTTCAGCAGAGGAAAGATGTTTTACTTTGGAGTAGTGGATTAAATAGGGAAAATCCCTGGCCAGAGCATAGTTGTACTTTCTAACCTTGTAATTTTGTTTATAGCTCCCAGAAGACAGGGATGCTTGTCCTCATATACTGATGTTAATTTTGAGGAACTTCAAAGGTTTAACAAGGAAATGGTCACGATTTAAAAGAATATGGATTGTGGCTTCTCATTAAAGCTGCCTTGTTAGCAAGAGAACACTAAAAATGCCCACTCCTTACTCCCCATCCTTCTGCCTGTTAATTGGCTGTCATTTAATAAGATGAGTTTGTAATTATAAATGGATTTGACTCAATCCTTTTTCCTTATTTTTTGATTAACCTTATTAACCTATAAAATAAGCTATACTGAAGCACACTTTTAATTGAAGATCTTCTATCAATAAGAATTTGGTAGAGTTGACATCCTTAGTATTTAGGTTATACCCAATTTTATTAAGAAAACAATAAAATATATTAATTTATAAAGTTACACAGGAACATTATAAATTTTAATCACATTTTGAAGGAAATAGGACACAATATTGGCCATATCATGAACCAATCTATTGGAGCAGCCAAGAGACCTACCATGTTCAATAAATACAAGTCATTGGTTACCTGTGATGGTTAATCTTATTGCCAACTATATGAGATCTTGAATCACCTAGTCAATGAGCCTCTGGGCAAATCTGCAAAGAATCATCTTGATGAACTGATAAGAGTTCCTTTTACCTTTCACCATGGGTTGTACCATTCACGGGCTTGGATCTTGGATGATATTGGTAGGAGAAAGCAAGATAAGCATGTGAGCTAAGCACAATCACCCTCTGCTTCCTGTATACAGTTACAATGTGACCAGCCTACTCAAGCTCCTGCTGCCATGCTTCCCCACCGGGGTGGACTCTATTCTGGTGCTGTGAACCAAACTAACCACTTCCTCCTTGATTTGCTTCTATCAGGATTTATATCACAGCCATAAGAAGGCAGATACGATGACGGCATTCCACATCACCAGAGTCAAGACTTGAGACTCCTCCCAGTGCTCAGTCAGTATATGAAGGAATGTAAACTTGAGAACTGTTTAATAGACCAGTGATCTATAACTGACCTAACCATTTTACAGAGATTTACAATTTAATTTTAGTGCTATTCAGTTAGGTCCTAAACTGCCTGCAGGTAAGAGTGGGAATTAGAACAGCTGGTGTACTTTAGAGTGTGGCATGGCTTATTTTCTGATGATGTGTTTGTTGTGCTTAAATGGTGCTCTACTTAGGTGCAGCCTGAATAGCTTTCTTCAGGAAGTTGCTCAATAGGCTTATGAAGAAGATACATCAATGGGTCTTGTCCTACAGTTGATCAGAATATGTTTGCGTTAGTAAAGAGTATGAAAGCATACAATAGTAAAAAAATAAGTTTTGAAAAAAATCAAGTAATAAAAATTTCCTCTCAAGAGAAACTGGGTAAGCTATACATTCTTATCAGCAGCTAAGCAGCTATCTCTAGCATCAAATTATCTTTCTATATTCTGTTTTGTGATGTTGAAATTCTGAAAACCTGTGTTTCTGCTTTGCCAACAGGGTGTCTCTTGAACTCTACTAATAAAAGGTGCTGGGAGGAGACAGTAAGGCTCAAGGAAAGACATGATTTTTCGCTGCATTTGCCTGTTTCCATTTCCTGTTCCTGTTACATCATCATCCCAGATGGGAAATGTTTGTCAGGGCTAATGTAAGCCATCTTGAAGCTTCTCAGAGACACCTCAAATGTTCCTCAAAGGGTTCCTCAAAGGTGGGGTCATAATGTCCTATATCTTTATCTCCAAGCAGAGGCATCAGCACCAGCCAGGCATCTCCCATCTTTTACAGATATGTCTATGTGATAGTGATCTCTTCTCTAGCTCCTATGTCTATTCTCTCTTCTACTTGGTTCTCTGTGATAAGACACTCAGAACAAGACAACTCTGAGGATGAAAGAATTTATTTGGGTTACACTAAAGGGTCATAATCCACCATTGAGTGAAGTCAGGGCTGGAACTCAAGGAAAGAACAAAAAACAGAAACCACAGAGGCATGCTGCTTACTGGATTGCTCTCCGACTCCTTCAAGCTACCTTTTATATGTGGCTTGGATCCACCCACCAAGGAATATAGCAGCTCACAGAGAGGATTACACTCTCTCATATATATTATTAATGAAGACTATCTCTTAGGACACAGCCACAGATCAATCTGCCATCTTTTAAGGATACTTTATTAATTCTTTAAGAATTTCATACAATGTATTTTCAGCATATTCATCCCCTAATGCAACTTTTTCTATAAACATCACCGACTCTACACATCCTCCTCTTCCCACCTAATTTAGTTACTTTATTGCTGGGAAGACACACAATGACTAAGGCAATATATAGACAAAAGAGCTTATTGAGGGATTGCTCTGTGGCTCTGTGACTATAACAGTGATAAGCATGACAGCAAGCAGGCAGACTTGGTGCTAAAGAAGTAGCTTAGAACTGACATCTTTAGAGATATCCACCAGGGGAGAGATGAGAATGACATAGCATTGATTTTGGAAACCTCAAATCCCACACCTCCTCAAAACCAACCCTCTGTATCCTTCCCAGAGATTTCCACCAACTGTGGACTAAATAATCAAATATATAAACCTATGGAGGCCACTGTCATTTAAACTACTACACAAGAATCTTGGGATTCTTTCTTCTTCTTCTCCACTTCCTTTTCTTCCTCCTGCTTGGGCTCCTTTTATTTGTTTTGTCTTGACAATTACTCAGTAAAGGATCCATCTTCCTAAGTGAAGGTTGTATAAAGCCCAGAATAAAACTAACCAGCCCATTCTTAAAGCATTGGAAACAATATGGAAGATCCTGAGATATCTACTTCAAGAAGAAGTTAGCTTTTATTGTTTTGGATTTCCATTTCAAACATTTAACATTTTTAATTGAGTTTCTTTTTTAATGTATGTGGGTCTCTTTTTCCTGGTCTTTTCCTGGGACAGGCAAGCCATTGTGCACCAGCCCAACCAAGAGGAGGGAGATGCAGTCAGGAACCATCTAGGGTGAGATATTCTTGGACAAAGGCTGGGAGTGGTGAAGAACAGATTTCTCAGGAGGCAGTGTCAGTGAACAGCTCAGATTTATTGAAGAAAGAGGAGTGATATATCTATATCTATCTATACAAAATAGTATAGGTGATATATAATATATATATACACATATATACACACACACACATATATACACATATAATATAATGTATATATATACACAATACCACAATACATACATATATATACTATATACATGTATATATATATATATATAGAGAGAGAGAGAGAGAGAAAGAGAGAGAGACAGACAGAGACAGAGACAGAGAGAGAGAGACAGAGAGAGAGAGAGAGGGAGGGAGGGAAATGCCTTATGTGATATAGGCTAGGGAAGTGATATTAGGAGAGCTCCATTTGTGTGTGTGGGCTCACAATCAGGTATGGTCAAAGTCTTGAGGAAGCCTCCCTTGTATGTGTAGAGGGTTACAAGGACTGAGAGGAAAAGGCCATTGTGGAAGAAAGGGAAGTCCAGCCCAAGATCCTCCAGCTTCGGTGGTCAGATAAAAGAGCAACCAGACCTCATGCCTTGAAGAGGCAGGATTTTATCAGGAACTACATGAGATAAGGCATGTCAGCACATACGGGAGTTTTACTAGCTGTTAATGCTAGCTGGGTCTGTCAGAGTAAGAAAAGAGGAGCAGCCAAATGCCTTCTCTCTCAAGATGAGAAATGTGGTGTTCAAAGTATGCTTCAACCTCCTCTTATCCCTAGGCCAGCTATACACATGTAAGTAAGTGGTGTTATTTTCATTCTGTAAATAGAACTTAATGCTTAGAGTTGCATAGAGCTGATAACTACAATGGCTTTCTTTAGATTTGGTTCTTTTTCCTCATTTAAGAGTGAAAACTGAAGAAATTACACAACAGTAATGTTCAGGAAGAAAAACAAATAAAATTATATAATTTCTTCCAAAACATATTGCAAACATATATTTGCAAACATACAAATGTTCAAATTTTAATATAATTATGTAAACAAATGCAAATTCATTTCTGAATATATGTGTATGTGTATGTATACATATGTACAAATACACATCGTAAAAATATGGAAAAATGCAGAAGAATATTTAATCTTAATCAAGCAACATGGCTGCTCTGGCAAAGGATTCATTGAAAGGCCTGTGTGATAGACATTTGATCACTGATCCAGCAGCATGGCTGATTTAGGGTAGTAAGAATGTTAGTACATGCCTTTAATCCCAATGTAGCACACACCTTTAAACCCAATTCATAAGATATTCCAGCTCTCAGGATATAAAAGAAAGCAGTCAGTTCAGAAGTAGGTCACAGTTCTAAGTTCACAACTCTAAGTTCATGGTTTCTTCACAGTCAGTTCAGAGTTAATAGAGAAGCACTAGTAATTGATAGAATGGAAGGAGATTGAGTCAGAACATGCTAGTTAACTGAGAAGCAGAAATTAGAGGAAGAGTGAAGTAGAGAGTGAGTACATGCCTTTATTCCCAAGTCTAAGAGTGAGGCAGAGTGAAGAGCAGGCAAAGTGACTAATCAGAGGAAGAGTTAGCAGAGTGAGTCAGAATGAGGCCATGCCCAACTCTCATGATATAAAAGCAGACTCTCAGCTCAGTGAGGCAGGCAGTTGGTACAATAAGACACAGAAGGAGTCAGTATTAAGAGTGAACTTTGGCTGGGCAGTGGTGATGCACACCATTAATCCCAGCACTCAGGAGGCAGAGGCAGGCAGATCTCTATGAGTTCAAGGCCAGCCTGGTCTACAGAGTGAGTTCCAGGACAGCCAGAGTTACAACAGAGAAACCCTGTCTCAATATAACAAAACAACAACAACAACAACGAAGAGAGTGTGTTTAGGAGAAAGAGTCAGCTAACTGAGAGAATGAGAGAGTCTGTTTGCAGCCTAGCAGAGCAGTTCAGTCAGAGAAGTTGCTGGACTTAGCCAGATTCAGAAGAGTTTAGTCAGAAATAGTTTGCCCACTTAGAAGTTCAGTTTGAACCAATCAGCTAGGAGAAGAGTTTGAATCATAACGGTGAGTGAGTTGAATGAGCCAACCAGAAGATTTAGTTGATTTCAATACAGTTCTGAGTTCAGAAGGAGCTTGTCAGAGTGATTCAGTCAGCAGTAAATCTTGGAGGCTGAAACATTCTAGTTCTAGGTTAGCAGATTGAACAGAAGCTGAAGCCTTCAAGGTCTAGGTTTAGGATTAGATTGTACAAAGGCCAAAATACTCCAGGACTAGGGTCAGAATTATAATCACAAAGTTTAAGATGTCTTCTGCCATGAACCAAGGAGAATAACTAATTAAATTAATGCTTACATTTACATCTATACCTGAAGAACACATTCTGAATTGTGATGTGTTTACTAAGAATTCAGATGTTTAGGTGTGAATGTTAAGAATTTCAAAGTAAGATAATTTCACATTCATTTGGTTAGGATGGGATCATCCTGGCACAGAAAACTTATTTAAAAATAAGAGCATCACCGATTTAATTAAATAAGATGGTCATAGAAAAGAAAGGTGGTTCTCTGTCCCATATGGTTGTTATCCCTATAACTGGGGAACATCGGGATATAGACATGAGCACAATGGGAGATGAAACAATGAATCTGTAAATCACAGAACATTCGCAATCATCAGAAAGTGACCAGACTAAGACAACAGTATGAAACAGAATTACTTGGACTCAACCTTGCCAACAGCTAGCCCTGAGAGCTGACAGTATACTTCCATCATTATGTTCCCTAATTTATGTTACTGTATTATGAGAGCATTGTAAAATTCAAACATGTAATCATTTACATCCACACACTTGCACATACACCCCACTTTTGCAGAAATGTAACAAGGCAGGATCTGATTTAGAATCATACACAAACACACACACACACACACACACACACACACACACACACACACACATTCGCACAAATGTACACACACATACCACAAACTGTGTGTGCCCGGGTGTGTATCTGTGTAACTGAATTGAAAACTAATTTGATTCCAATAGTTTCCAATTGCTCATGTGCTGAAAACATTCTTAGTTTTAATAATTTAAGCATGGAGAAGGTGATGCTTCTGATCAGAGCCTGGCCTGTGTCTCGTAGCTTGGATATTTATGATCAAGGATTAGAATTTCACTATACTTAGGTTAAAAGTTTGTGCTCTAAAGATCTAATGAATAAAAACATCAATAATCATATTATACAAAATTGTTATTTTCTGATACTATAATTAAAGACACACACACACACACACACACACACACACACACACACACACACACAGAGTCTGTTGTGGCATTACAAAATGAGACTTAAGAAAAATGTATATTTTCCACTAGTAGAGAGAATAAATTTATTCTGACCCATTCTTAAATGCATCTCAGAGACAGTTACTTTTTTTATTACTTCATAAAGCTGTGAAATACTGTCCCATCCCAGATGGGAATGACATTTATAACCATGGCCTCATTAACACCTTCCCAATTGAGTTCACAATCCAAAAGGAGTGAGAAATTTTCCTAAAAAGCAAGAAAGTAGTTAGATTCAGATCATAAAAAATGAGCATATTCAGATAGGAAAAGCACTTATTGATGTTATTAAGTCTTCAGCCATCAAGGGGGAGATTCCCTGAGGCTCCGCGTACCAGTCAAGAGGTAACATTGATTTCCTGCCAGCTCTCACAGCTTTAGCACTGCACACACAGCAAATATCATCAATATGACGTTTTGAACTTTAAATAAGTAGGAGCAGAATTATTTTACATTTTCTATGATTCTCTTCTCCATCTTAAATGCTGTTGAAAGGCCAAAAGTTTTTAAGAGTAATGTGTCTTATTGCAGGAAAGGAAAAAAAATAAAGTATAACCCCTTCAATTATTTGTTGATCATATTTTGCTAAGAATTATGAAAAAAATCTTTTAGAATTGTCTTTTTAAACCTGGGGGAGAAACTCCACCAACCTAAGATGAAACAAAACAGCCGAAGTGGGTTGGTATCAAAACACGCAAGCAACTCACTGTACATATCATCTGTACAACTATAATTTCGAGCAAACTTGAAGTGGTGTGAGGCTGTACACTGTCAAAGCCTGTCCCCAGCGGTGCGCTTCCTCCAGCAGGGCCCACATACTCAAACAGTGTCACCTACTGGGACCAAACGTTTAAACACCAGAGCCTACAGGAGACACTTCATATGTAAACCGCCACACTCGGTTTGGCAGAAATATTTTATAACTATAGTTTTCCTATTTGTAACATGGAAGGGTGGGCAGAATTACATGAGTCTCATGACTATGTCCAGATTCACAGTTTTAGAACAAATGTTTCTCCACTGCAATAGATTTCACACCTTGATTTGGTAAGATTCGATTCACAGTGTTACTAACGGGCACAGATTTCATTCAACGTGAGTGTAGAAGAGGGAATCTTTCAGACACGTATTATTTGAATTCAGGATAAAAACCTGAATAAAATTTCAAGGATTTTTTTTTTCCTTCTCACCACATTCTTTGTATGGAAAACAGCAGAGAAAGGAAGAGTTCTAGGACATCTCTGAAGAAAGAAGGTGCTGAGGTAGCCTTGGTAAGATCTCTGTTCAGGTGCTGATCCTGTCTCCAGCATCTGCCTGCATACGGATGAGACTTGGTTATGAGAGTAGAAGGCTTCTTGAATAAACATTCTGTGATTAATGATGTGAGTCATTTACAGTCTAAATCCCCAAGCAAATCTGTGAAGTACCTGATTTACTTGACCTCAGCTATGTCTTCATTCAAAAGTTCCACATTTCTCTTAAGATTTTTATTAACTTTTACTATTTTTAGCATATGAGATTTATTCTCATGTCAATGAAAATAATTATTTACCAATTGTAAGAATAAAGTACACAGATGTCAAAATCAAAAGAGAAGCAAAGCTACTAAGCAACACGTTATTATAAATTATAAAATAAATACATTATTATAAATATAACACACACGCACATATATATATATATAACTTAATCATTTCATTTACATATATTTATGTATATACAAGTTATATACGATGTATTAGTACATACATCATGCATGCATACATTCCATTATACTATTCATGTAAAATGCTCCCCAAAGCACAGTTAGATATGTAAATCTACCAGATGTAGACATTGATTCAGAGCAGAGGACAGTTTACTCTTTTATTAATTGCATCACTGGTTCTTGCCTACAGCCCTGGAGCCCTAGAGCATTTGGGCTTCTTTACAATCTATGCTTAAGCTTTGAACTGGAAGGTGTCAGACTTCGTACAATCTAGAACATTTAACCTGCTAGCCCAGACCCAGAAGGCTTCAGCCTTAGCCTTTCAAGACCTATTGCTGACTGGGCCACTCTGACTAGCTCCTTCTGAACTCTGAGTCTTCTAGTTCAACTCACTCTCTATTCTTGGCTTTTTTGCTGAGATCTTCTGTGTCTCTGTGTCTCTTCCTGAGCTCTCACTGCTCCATCCTGCCTCTGTAACTGACTGTGCTATAACTTATTCCAGCCTCAGCTTCTCTAACTGACTCTTCAACTAACTCTGTTAACTGCTCCTCAAATGCCTCTTCAACTTGCTTCTCAACTGACTCTTCTTACTGACTTCTCTGTCTGCTTCTGTTAACTGACTCTTTTTACTGATTCTTCAACTGTTTCCTACGTTAACTGATTGGCTCACTTCTATGTAACTCTCTTTAACTGATCAGAGGGCCTGCCTTTTCTCTTAAGAGCTGGGCCTGTCCTTACTCTGCTAACTCTTCATGATTAGTCACTTTGTCTGCTATCCACTCTGACTCATCTCAGATGTCACTTCCTGTATGACACTGACTCCTTCTGAGTTCCGCTTCCTGTATCTGCTTCCATTGTTTTCACTAGTGGTTAAAGGCATTGCCCATCATGGCCTTCTGAATATCAAATTAAAGGTGTTTGCTACCATTGCTTTCTGAATTCTGGATTAAAGGCATACCTATAGTTCATCCAGGCCACACAGGCCTCTGGAATGTAGACCCTAGTTTTCTTACAGGGCTATTCTTATACAAGAATTTTAATTGACTTTTTTATTAATCAGTCTAGTTTGTGATTGATTAATTGCTGAAATATTCAATTCATAATTAATCTGTAATTTTGGTTTGTTCATAATCAATGAGAATAATGTCATTTCAAAATATTGGTAGTATATAGCAATAAAATGGTAGAGAACTTTAAAGGACACCAGAAGAGAAATAAAATGGTGCTGAAGTGTACTATGACACAAGGCCACGTTTTGATTTGTCTAACGAAAAGGAAGGTCACTATTGAATGTTATGTCTACTGGTTCTGCCTTTAAAAAATGATGGAGTGATAAAGATGCTAACAAAGGAAAAACAGAACCATGTAAGAGAAAACTAGAAGTCATGTATTTTAGATGGAGTAGAAGGGATTATAGATGGATGATCCGAGAAGAATTTTGAGTGAGGACATTGTTGAATATTTAAATCTAAGGAGATAGATCAGGAGGATTATTATTGTGATAAATATAAACACTCATTATAATGACTACACTATGGATTCATATAAATTTAGAGAAATTGCTTGTATATAAATAACTTTATGAAGTTTTTTTGATGACTCTATACTTCTTTTTCTTTGTTTGTATTTTGTTGTTGTTTTTTCAAGACAAGGTTTCTCTGTTGTAACTCTGGCTGTCCTGGAACTAACTCTGTAGACCAGGCTAGCCTCAAACTCACAGAGATTCCCCTTGCTTCTTGCTCCTAAGTGCTAGGATTAATAGTGTGTACCACCACCACCCAGTGACTCTAGACTCTATATTTCTTTATTCAATTTTGTAGCTTAAGTTATGATTCAAGCATATGATTGCTAATATACAAAAGATAAGATAAAACAAAATTAGAAATGGTAACTGAGCAACAGGAACTAAACAGTAAGTACTAAAACTTAGTGAAATATTTTTGCTTTTTAATTAAAATTTTTTATTGTGTTAAGTGTGTATTTGTGTGTATGTGTGTGTGTGAGAGAGAGAGAGAGGGAGAGAGAGAATCTGTGATAACAGGCACATATTTGCCACAGTATAAATATTGAGGTCAGAGAACAACTTTTCGCATCCAGATCTTTCCTTCTTACTATGAGATCCAAAGATCAAATTCAGGCCAGCATCAGTAGTTTGCAGCCAGTTCTTTTGCTGGAGCTATCATACTAGCCCAAAATCCTTTCAAAATACTTGAGATGCTAAGTTCGTTAAAGTACTATATATACACATTCATAAACATGCTGCTGTGTTTCAGAATCAAAGTGTGTTCATTAAAATGGATGAATATGATTACATTTTGATGAACAAAAGTGACTACCCAGTTCAGGAGTCATAAAAGTAATGTTCATGAGACTAGCATTCACTTACAACCAACCATGATCAATTAAGATTGTGAAGACATTCCCTTAAAGGTAGGAAAGATAGGTGTAGAGCGGTGGTTCTCAGCCTATGGGTCACAACTCCTTTGGGGGTTTAACAGTCCTTTCATAGGGGTCCCCTAAGACCATCTGCATATCAGATATTTAAATTATGATTCATAACAGTAGTAAGATTACACTTATAAAGTAGCAATGAAAATAATTTTGTGGTTGGGGGTCGCTACAGCACGGAAACTATATTAAAAGGTCACAGTATTAGGAAGGTTGAGAATGACTTATGTAAAGAAATTGAAACCAACATCATTACTACCGTTAAGTTTTTAGAAATTCTTTAAAGCCATATAAAGCACTTCTTTAAAATGTGTTTGTATAATTTCAATTACATTAAACTGAGGAATCTACTTATTTCAGTGTGATTAAAATAAGTAAACTAGTTATGCATAAGGCACGGGGTTCAATTCGCAGCGACATATAACAAAATACACACGTGTTTACAAAGCAGCAGAAGGAATGGCGAGGTTCCCATTGACTGAGCTGTCTCACCGGCCCTCAGTGTTTTCTTTGTCTTTTAAAAAGCAATCTCTTACCTTATGGTTAGTAGCTGGGAAACCGTACGGCTTATTGTTGTAGTTGCATTGTGTTTTAAGACAGGGTCATTACGTAGCTCATGCAGTCTTGAACTTTGTGACCCTTTTGTCTGCCTCCAGAGTGTCCTGACGATGGGTGATACAATCCTCAGCTTTGGTATTGTTCCATCACCTTCCCTACTTTATTTGACCCTCATTTTACTGAGTCTTGTTGTTGAGACATCTCTTAATTTATGGGATAAGAATGCTTTTCTGAATACTCTAGTTATATTTCCTGTTGAATTCTCATTAAGAATATGGTAGCTTTTGGAAAGAACTTTTAAATAAATATAAAAGGTTTGCAGCTTGTTTTTACATGTTACATGTTCAAAAAATGACACAAATGTATTACCTCATCAGTTTATATTGTCTTTATAAATATAACTCATTGCATAGACTTGTTCCCAGGGGCTGGGCTCAGACAGTGCATGAAAACATGGTATCGGTGTAATTTATATTTGTGCAACTCTGGACAGAACGTGTTTCGTAGTAGCAAAGGAGATAAATATGGCTATGTGGACTGCAAATGCTTTACCCTCTTCCAAATGACATCATCTGAGACAATGCGAGCTTAGCATAACAGCTGGCTTGTAATATCTGGGAGGCCTGAGGATTCCTCATTGTTCTTACCTGCACTTTCTCCCTCCTAACCGTCATTGTCCTCTTCCACTGATTTGCAAGGACAATAGCAGCTGGCACCAACAAATGCATCCATAATTTCTTTTGTGCCTACAAATTGGAAACAAAACGAGGAAGTCTCAGGTTTTAATTAATTATCTAGCTCATTGAGTTTCCATTAGGGCTTCTGACTATGATTCAGCAGGTGGACTCTTGACTGTAATCCTGACTGCGGGTGGAGTATTATATCACTGCCATACTCAGTCTTCTTGATCCCAGATAAGAAGGGAGAGGAGAGATCTCTCCTTGGTCTAAGGTTAAGGCAAAGATACTGAGGGCGTGTTGTTAAATTTGGGGCAGAATATTTTTCCTTTTGAGAAATCACTTAACCTCTGCTTTGGTTTATCTAGCTGCAAAGCGAGGTGCTGAAGAGGTTATGTAATTAGTATTTCTAAAGTACTCTTTACATGAGAAATGTTGTGCAGGTGTTAATTATCTTGTCATGCTATTATTAATAGTAATTTCAGTAATAGATTTGGAAAGGGACCATCGTGACCAATTTTTTTTTTCCCTTTGGCAGCGTAGCTGGTTATTTTTCAAAACAGCACAAGTGTTAATATAATATAAATTCCAAAGTTTATAAAACATCTCTATGATCTCTAGAGCAGTAACATCACAGTTTTATATAGTGATAAGAGAAAGAATAGAAAGATGTGTACGAAAGCAAGCAGACCTGTGACAGCATGCCTCACAGACGGCTGTGTGTCCTGTGCTCACGTCCTGGCTGTCCCAATGGAAAATGAGAGTGTCTGTGGACCGTTGCTGCTGTGCAGTCCTCAGGACAGCTACCCGCAGTCCTCACAGACTCTGATTCTTCTGTGAATTCAGCTTCAACAAACTCCACTGGGTTGTGCCGGCAGGGAAGAAAAGAGATGCAAAGAAGCCCTGAGAGACTTGACTGACTTCTTCCAGCCCAGGACACTGTATTTCTTACTTTTCTCACTGCGATGACCAAATGTCTGGCAAGACAACCCTAAGTGAGAAAGGGTTTATGCTGGCATACAGCTGAAGGAGGGGTAGAATCTATCTTCATGAGAAAAGCCTAGAGGGCAGGGGAGACATAGTGGCAGGAATGTGAGAGGGTCCATGATGCAACATCTGCGACTGGAACCTCTGTGATAGGAACGTCTGTAGGAACATCTGTGACTGGAGCATCTGTGACTGGAACATCTGTAATGGGAACATCTGTGATTAGAACATCTGTAACTGGAACATCTGTGACTGGAACATTTGTAACGGGAACATCTGTGATTAGAACATCTGTAATGGGAACATCTGTGATTGGAACATCTGTAATGGGAACATCTGTGACTGGAACCTCTGCGACTGGAAGCAGACAATGACCAGGAAGTGGAACCATGTGTCACCCCTCAAGACCTGAACTCCTCTGTTTATTGCTCTCTCTCATCCTGATATTTGAGCCCTTGCCTCCCAAGGTTATCTCTCTAGTCCTTTTGGACACACTTTATGACATTGTCTTAGGTTATTTCACTTGTTTTTTTTTCTTTGTCCCTTTCTCTTTTTTGTGAAGCAAAGACATTATCCTCATTTCCAGTTGACCCCATATAACCATATGACCCTTATTGGCCTGAAGAGCTTTACGGATTCTCCCATGGAGGTATGGAGATCAGAGAAAATGTAACAGCTGGATTCCTCCTAAGGTAATAAGTCTGAGAAGTAAAAGAGCTAAGAATTGAATACTGGGTCTTTGTTCTAGTTGGAAGCCCATATTACACAGTCAAATATGGCTCAGGTGGTCATCACAGGTTATTATGTGAGTACTTGTAGCCTGGGGTTTGTATGGTTGATTGCGATAGTAAATCAGAGCTTATTGGGTCCAAGTATAGAAATTCCAGATTTGTGTTTATGCTTCAGGTACAATTTGACATTCATTTGATTACAGGGCCCACGGTATTAACAAATAAAATGGCAATTCTGCTAAATATGAATACTATGATGAGCCAAGAGAATAATCTTATAGGTGATAACCAGATATACCCAGTGCCAGTTGGGTCCTCTGAAAGAAAATGCTCCCAAATGCTCTGATTTTTTCAAAAGGAGAGGAAATGCAATGTTATATGTCTTCCATATATTTAAGGCAATTAGTAAAAAACATTTTAAAACTGTAAACCTCCTTTTACAAATAAAATTGTGATATAGTAAAATATCACCAAATTCCAAGATCCACAGTGTCAGCTAGAAATTAGGATAACCTATAATTCAATTATAGATGTTAAAATTTAATTATATGGGGTTTTCAACAGTCAAAACATAAAAGCACACAATTTATAAATATTATACAATAGCATTATATCCTATTGCCAGTTTGTAAAACCAATAATGAGATAATATTTGGAGAGTAGTAACCTGATCTATTTGGCATTAAAATTGATTTTCTTCTATGGTCTTCTTTTAAGGGAAAGCCAAGAGGCTTAACTCTGGGAGACATGGATATAACCATTAAAGCAATAAAATCATCAGAAGGTTTTGACTGTCAAATTAGTCTTTAAAGTCACTAAGAAATCTGAGTCTTTTGTGAGACAATGTTCTGGAAAGCTAACTTTAGGGACAGAGGATTTTCTAAATTCCTTAAGCTCCATTAACATCAAGAGCCTGTTCTAATAGAAGCAAGCTCCAGTTGACAGTTTATTCAAAGGCAGGCAGAGCACTGCAGAGATATATGGTGGGAATTCCATATGCCAAAGTGACATACAGAAGCCTGTTTAGTTGAAAGGAACACAGATTCTGGCAGGGAAAATTTGGATAGAAGAAAATATTCATCAGCTTATTATTTTTTCCCTAGAAGGCAATCATGAAGATGGCATATGCAGAAACAGAGTAACACGGTGGAAGTTGGAAACCACCCAGAGGTCTCGATATTTGGGACTATGCCCAGCCTGGTACAACATTTCCAGCCACACGTGTGCTAGAGGCTGTGATGATTAGTGCTCATTGTCTCTGAGTTCAGAATCACCTAAGAAACACATCTCTGCATATGTCTCTGAAGTTGTTTCCAGACAGTTCTGAGGAGGTAAAACCCACCCTGAATGTTAGTTGCATCATAGGCTGGGGACCTGGACTGAATAAAAATGGAAAATGGTGAAATCCAGATAAACACCAAGATTCATCTTTGCTTCCTGGTCAGGGCAGATGTCAGACAGTGTCTCTATATGCCTGCCTCCCGCATCCATGCCTTTTCTACCATGATGCAGTAATTCTCTGGACCCATAAGCCAATGTCATTTCTCATGTAAATTGTTTCTATTCAATATTTTGTCATAGACACAAGAAAAATAACTAGCGTCTGTGTCTTCGCAGACAGGGTTTCTTTGTGGTCAACAGAAGACAATCAGAAGATGAACATTTTTGTTAACCACTTGAAGAAGTCTTGCTGCAAAAGTGAACAGTTTCCTTGATATTAAGGTTCTGGGTGTCACGCCTATGACATCTCTTTTTATGAACTGCTTCCTTTGGAAAGTTGGAGTCAAAGACGAAAGTCTGAATATCCAACTTCTTTACCTGTAGACAGGGAGAGTTCATCTCGTAGGTTGACTGAAGCCTGGGAAGTCTGATCTTTGCCCACTGGGCCGTCTGAAGTCCTCTGATCCTCCACTAGTAACTAACGCAGTAAGGACTTAGAAGCCTGATTTTATCAGGTGAAAAAGAAATTAGTTATTTTTTCTCTGATTTTAAAGATGACTAATTATTGGCCTTATTCTACAAACAAGGGATTAGAGATAACTTCTTATATAGTCTTATCCTCATGGTCTCCGAAGTTCGTTAAAATGAACTTAAATCATTACTATTTAATATCATGAATCTGAATTTTGAACCTTCATATTTCTCTGGTTTTTTTTCCTGAAAATGTTTACAGAATGATAAGTGAAACAGAGTGGGTGTGTTTCAGTCGGGCTACAGAGGACAAGTTTGAATGTGACTGACTATTAAGTGTCTTTTAAACATTCAGTTCACCTTGAATTCAACTGGAAGGGGGAGGGAAGATATCCAGGGAAAATGTTTGGCTAAGAAATGAATAGTGATGACATTAAAGTCTCGTGTAGTAGCAATAAAAGGCCAAGAAGTTCTGATGTCATCTCTTTGTTAACTTTGTTGTGTTAACAGCTTTCGCCTGACTTGTAGCTAAGTGCAGTGTGAAGCCTGCATGGGGAATGCAAAATATCAGAGCTACCTGAAAGAAGCATCTCTTGGGACTTAAAAAGTGTCATGGCAGACAAAATGGAAGAGAGAAAAAGTAATAAGTCAGGGAGCAAAATATTTGGACAAATGACTAACAGAAAAGGAAATTGGAATTGCTTAGGGAGTAAAGAGAACTCGGTAATGTGTAGTCTACGGTATATGGTATTGTTTTGCTCTGGAGGGTGAGCAGTTAGAAAAGAGAAAACTGAATACACACACACGCACACGCACACACACGCACATGTACTACAAGACTAAAAACCATCTCTCGCTGAGTATGTGAACCTTAGAGAGAATCAGACACGTAAGGAGGGATATTTGTATAGTATTGTTAAATTGATTAACAATTAATTAATTAACCTATTTCCAGTGATATGTCTATAGACTTAAAATACAGTAAATTTTTAAAATGGAAAATTATTTAAAATCGACACTTCACATAGGTTACCCTTTCAACGTGTGCATTTTCATTTCTGAATATGTACATGGTGTAGATATGTTGGTATCAACATGCAAAGGTGCTTCCATGATGCCAGTGGAATATATGGTCTTTATAATGTGTGCCTGTGATAGCGCGTATGGGACCCATTCATTGATGTTCGTGTGTAAAGCTATGATAATTAGAAACAGAGGGAAAGATATTTGTGTCTAGGAAAATAGATGTATTGACTGTGTAAAAGTCAAAAAGCATTCGACCTTACCTGTAGCTTTTTAAAAGTAAATGCTTGAAGGATTTTTGTTTTGAAATGGTAATGCTGGCCATATTTTTTTTTTCTGGAACATAGGTTTAAATTATGTAATTATCTTTAACATTTCCAGTTCAAAGTTTTCCAAATGTATTTGGAAAAGTCAGAAATTTGTAATGTTTTTCAGCTTTGAATGAAGTGAGAGAATCTGGGTTACTCAGTATATTCTAGTTTTTTATTACTTTATTTTACTTTATTTTATTGTGTGTGTGTGTGTGATGTTCACATGTTAAGAGTGGCATGTGTGTGGGTGCATCTTAAGGCCCAAAGATGGCGCCAGGTATTGCATTTGAGGTTCTTCCGCTTTATTTATTGATGCAGGTCACCAGCACTTCTAGATTTTTAAAAGAAGGTTATTCTTAAGTCATTCAAAAATCTGAGTCATAATGAAGAAGTCATAAAGAATTCTGCTCTTTGCTTCTTTTCTCAACGAAGCCTGGCATTAAATCCTCTCAAAAGATGACGAAGAGACAAATGCCGACTTTTGCTTTGGGGGTGCATGAAAAAGAGCTGTCGTCAAGGTGCACCACATCCGGGGATCGTGCAGCCTGTTACTGTGGGCAGCTGGCACACAGCACCAGTGTCAGTTTTTATTACAATGTGTTTGCTTCTCTTTCAAAAATCTCTAGAAACTCACGCCAATCAGGACAAAATAGAGAACGCACACTGACTTTCCTACAATATGAATTCTGGGAATCCTGTTCTTGTTCAGTGTACTTCTCACATCTCTAAAATTTGAGAAGAGACGGGGAACAGACAGCTCACTGGGCCCTAAGGGGTTGTGAACATTGTGTGAATTCTCATTAAGTAGATAACCATAGAAAGGAGAAAAAAATTAGGTAAGACATGTTGGCATAGAGAGGATGCCAAAGTTGAGTATCCTTCTGTTAGCTTCACGTGCAGCAAATGTATTGCCTTGTGGCTATGGGAAACTTCTCCTCATCTAGGTAACCATAGTGCAAATTTGTGTGACAGTAATTACGAACTGTAGAGCTAAGAACACTTAAGCAAGAACTGGGGAGGAAAGGTTGCCAAATAAAGTGAGAGAAACAGAAACTGTGTGACATGTCTCCCTAACAGACATCTTTGATTCTCTTGATCTAACTTAGTGTTTCGCATGGGACTTTTGAGAAGCTGATACTCAGCAGCAAGCACATGGTGTCCTATTTTGGAGATAACTGTGATAGTCAGCTGAAGTAGACTGGGGCTCACACAGTGCTGGTCCCAGATCCCAGACACTTGATGCTAAAATGAGGACCCTGAAAACCAGTGGAGCAGTGCATTTCTTCAAGGAGGAGAAGATGCGCTTTTCCCGCTGTTGCTACTTGAGCATGTAGGAGATCAACCGCCACAGACCTGGGAGTTCACGATTCAGGCTTCACAGCTCGGTTAGTGTCTTCCTGTCCACTTCCCAGACAGCATCGCCCTGAAGAAAAGAGGTTATCTTCGCAAGTCTGCATATTACTTCATTTTGTTTCCCATGGCAACCCTGTAAGCGGAATGTGATAATACTTGAGTATAAAATAATAAAATAACAGAAGTCCGTGTGAGATGATAGATAACACCAGTTTGGCACTTCTGCACTTTATTTCTCACATCTTCATGACAGCAGTTTTGCATCTTCTTCCTGTTGTCTGTTAAATTAGTTGACGCTCCACAGCCCTGCCTGCTAGGACACATATGAACCAAGTCAACAACCAGCAGGGCATGATGATCCCACAGGCACAATAGTAACATATACCTTGGTGGTGACCAACTGTACTTTAATTGACTTAAGATCCATTCCATTAGAGGGATACCATTTTTGGGACTGGAAACCTAGCTAATTATCCAGTGCTAGCAGAACCATGATTTTTGGAGGAGAATGTACGATCACCAATTTACTAAACCAGCATAATATTCAACAACCATCTATCGAGATTTGACTTATATCCACAGGTAAGTGGAGTCCTCTCCCCTCCTCAAGGAAACTTCTCTTTGAAAAAGACAGAGACCACTACAGCAAACCACAACTGAACAACAGGCAGAGTTTTTGAGCCCAGTTCCAATGGATACATCTACAAAGCATTCTCACACCTAAAGCTAAAGGAACACTGAGGGAAAGGGGGATGGGGAAGATTGTAGGATCTTCAGAGGCTATGCTGTGAGATTCTGTCTCCTAATAACACCAGAAGCTCATAGTCTCACCAGTGTGACAGTCCAAATGTGACCAATGGACATGCTAAAGGAGATGAAGAAAAGTCCACAGGGCCTCAACCTTACACAAAGAATTCTATGCAACTGACTAAATCTGGGAGCGGAGAGGTGGTCCTCCCCAGGGAAGCACACCAATTGGTTGTTTGGTGCCAAATGGCCAGGTCTGAAAACACACACAGGAGTAACATTATACAGACTCAACGGGATATATTTATATACATGTATGTACAAATACATGTATGTATCAATAAGAAGGGAGAACAAGGCCATGAATTTGAAGTAAATTCAAATTTCCTTCAGGAGGGTTTTGTGGGTGGGTTTGAGTGAAAGAAAGGGAAGGAGAAATGTTGTAATTAAATTACTTTCTCAAAAATAAGCATAGAAAAGTAGAATTTATTTTCCATCTGAAAAGTAGAAATAGCCGAAGCTTGTAAGTTTTTAAAAGCAACTTACTTTGAAAATGCCCGTTTCCGATTAAATTTCATGTCAGCAATTAAATTTCACTCGGAACCACCTGGTTTGCTGGTTGATTGAATTTCGACTTTCCGACTTGTCATTGCAATTTATTCATTGTGAGGCTAGATTTTTTTTTTCAGTTCATTTTCTTCATGAATTCATTGAACGAGGCCTGACTCGTAACATGTTTACTGATGTGGTGATGACATGGTCCGTGCTGTCAAGGTCACAAATTCAGGCATTAGACGGCTCAGCAAGATTCCACACATCACAAGTTCTACTCACACAAGTGCACGGGGCGTCAGCGCTTTTCAACAAGGTGTCCTTGCCAGAAAGGATTGATTTTGACTTTGAAATCTCTCTCCCTCTCCCTGTCCCTCTCCCTCTCTCCATGCCCCTCTGGTCTATACTGCCTGGTAAGAATTCCTCGGCATTTATTTTATAGAAAGTCTTTGGTTATGCTTTAATGTGAAATAAATTACTTTTATTTACACAAAGAGCCCTTTTAAATGGAAAAAATAAAAGTTTAAATATCTTGTATATTGCCAAAGTTTTTATCTTAGAAGTTTATTTAGGTTTATTAAACTGAACAAAATAACCAATCTAAAAAAATACTGTTGTATTTATTATCATTCATATTTTTAAGCCATATGATAGAGCATGTATTCTATATAAGTTATGCTAAAAAGAAAACTATCTGGATGTATATACTAGCAAAGAGCAATGTCATTAAAAATAATTTCAGATTTGGTGTTCGTACCATGTAATTTAGTGTCAATACAATGTCAGTTCAATTTTACATAATTTCAGTCTTCAAGTATGTTAGGTTTGATTATTTCAATCTTTTAAAGCTGAAAAACTAAGTATACACACTGATTTCTAATACTTTTTGCTTTTAGTAATAATACATATATATGAGTGTATAAACACATACTTTATATGTATTTTGTATCTGCATTGTATAAAGATTGAATGTATTCTATAGCATATATAGTTTATATATTATGTATTGCATATATTAAATATCATATGTGTAATATGTGTACATATGCACCAACGTACACACATATAGAAAGATTTCATAAATGATTATCAATAATTTCAATCATTAATCACTGTTCTAAGTGCCAGGGCTACCCTGGTGAACAAATGGGGACTAGAATTCTTTTCCATTTTGGACTTTGTTCAAGGAGAGGAGGCAGAAAAAAGAATAATGTAAATTCATATAGAAAAATGTACTATATACTTGAAAGGTATATATGTTCTTGGAAATAAACAAGACAGATTGAGAGTGCCAAGTGATAAATTTGTTTTCTATTTTAAATGGCGTGAGAGGTTCACTCAGAAAACCAAAGAACTGTATTCATGATGTCAAGAAGGCTCTGTGTAGAGCAAAGACTGCGAAGGGTCTGCAGTGGGGACCTTATGGACACAGGAAGTGGTTAGTGTTTGGAGAAGAGCTGTCCAGCAATGGAGAGACACGTAAAATGTATCAGTTACCTCCCTTGTCGCCAGCTCTAACAGAAACACCTTAAGGGCTGTGGTGGAGAAGGGTTTGATTCAGCTCACTGTTCAGCAGCGAATATGGGCTGTTGCAGCAAGAAGGCAAGAAGGTGAAGGGTTCCGTCTATGGTGGTGGGGATTTCTGGCAAGCCTTGTTCCTCACATTTTTACAGATCAGAAATCAGATCATTTGAGCCAGAAGCGGGGTTAGTTGAAGTCCTCCAGGTCCACGTCATAATCACCAGCTTCCTCCAGCTGGTGCAGCCCAACAAAGATCCCCAGATCTCCTAAATTATTGTAATGAGCTCAATCATGTGAGCCGGGGCGGAGTTTTCACATGTAAGTCATGTGGTAGATAACAAATGCAATTCACAGGGTCGAGGCCAGAAGGAAAGGCCTCCTGAGTAATGAGTTTGGATTTTAATCTTTAAAAAAATTTATTAGTTTTTTTCTTACTGGATTTCAATTCTATTTCCCTTGCTTCTCCTTCTAATGGCTACTTCTTCCCTGTGGCAAACAATAATGGCTAGTTAAATGACTTTATCTTCTCTATTTTTCTAGTTAAATATTTGCGAACCTTAGTTTGGTATAATTGACAATAACTAAATCACACATATTTGAGTTACTCAATGTGATAGCTTCAACATATGTACATGCAATGTACATATGAAAAACATAAAGTCAGCAAAGTCAGCCTGGCCGTGGTGGTGCATGCCTTTAATCCTAGTACTTGGGAGTACTAGATAGAGGCAGGCTGGTCTCTGTGAGTTCAAGGCTAGCCTGGTCTACAGAATAAGTTCCAGGACAGTTAGAGTTACAGTAGAGAGACCCTGTCTAGGAAGACAAACAATCAAACAAATAAATAAATAAAAACAAAAAAAAAAACAAAACAAAAACAAGAGTCTAAAAAAGCATAAAGTCATTGACAAATCTATGACCTAAAATGTTTTTCTTCATTCCTTGGAATCTACCACTCTCTTAAGAGCATCCGGGTAATGTGTGATCTGTTCTCTGCCAATATGGATCAAATCATATCTTCTAGAAATTTATAAACTTGTTAAGTATTTAGTATATAGCTTATTTTTTATCTGCATGCCTTCATTCAAAAAGCATAGGATTTTGAGTGTTGTTCAGGTTTTACATGTCTCATTGTATCTTGTCTTATTTTGAATACTCTCCCACGGCATGGGTACGCTGCATCGTAGGTAGGCTTTTACCTGTTGATGGATATTTGGGTGTCTTTCACTTCAGGCTGTTACAAGTAAAGAAACAATCAAAACTGGTATAATGATTTTCATGGGAACATGGGCTTTCACTCATCATGAACACACAGCTAGAAATGAAACGGCTGGAATGTATGTTGTGTTTTTAACATTTAGGGACTGCTAAACCATTTTCCAGAGATGATTAATTCTATATTCCTCCTGGCAAAGTATGACAAGTTTCTAATCTATATTTTCCCCAACATTTACTGTTCAAGTTTTATTTGATTATTTATGTTCTTGAGGTACGTTTGACAAGCATTAAAAGTATTCAACATGAAAATTTGAGACAAACATTTGAAGTGGTTATCACAATCCAGCTAACTAATATTTCTGAACAAATTTCAAGGATCACAAACTCTTCTCCCTTTGATGACTACCTCTCCACGTTCCCCGTTCACCACTTACCTGCACCATGAGATGCTCTGCTAATGTCAGTGTGACTATGCAGCGTTTTCCTTCTGCGCCTGGTCAGTTTCACTTAGCACAGTGCCTCCGAGTGTCTGTGTTGCTGCAAATGGAAAGACGTCCTTCTGCCTAGGGTTAAATAGTGCTCTCTCATCTCTGTGTGTCTCGGTACAAACCATCAATGAGAACAAGACAGAGGCAGATGATGCAGAAAGGCTAAAGAAAGAAGCTGACCCAAACAGAGTTGTACCATGTATAGGTTTGCAAGGATTGAAGAACAGAAATGTGTTTTGCCTGCAGCAGATTAAGGTTCCCAGAATCCTGAGTTAAAAGGAAGGAGGCCGTGACACACTGTGGTATTTTGAATGAAGATGGAGCAAGCTGAGCAAGGGAAAATACAAAATGTACAATTTGAGAAGAGAAGGAGCACCAGGATGGGTAATGGAGTCAAGCCCTCTGCTCAGGGAGATCAAAAGGTTAAAGAAAAACTTAATGCTAAGTAGAACAAAGGGAGTGGTGACCTGGGGCAAGACCCCACCCAGCTGAGCTTCTTGAGGAAAGGAATTAAAGAAAAGTAAGAGGAGTCTTGGTGGTGCTTGCCTTTAATCCCAGCACTCTGGAGGCAGAGGCAGAGTTCAAGGCCAACCTGGATTTTAAATCCTCTTCTGGGATTTAAAAGTTTAGACAGTGAAGGAAACCATCCGAAACAGGAAGCTGATGTTCATGTAATTAAAGAGGGAGCCGTGACCCAGTCCCAGAAAGCAGTAGAACTTGGAAGATTTGGCCACATGCCTCTGGCTTTAGAGTCAAGAACACAAGAAAGGGGTTATGGAATCTCCATCTGGGACCAGCAGAAAAGCTGCTGAGGCCAAGTGTGTGTCAGGGATGTCCCTGCATGGAGGACTAGAGAGGCCATTGTGTGAGGCTCTGATGGTGAAGCCTGGAATGCCTCGGAGACACCAAAGTGTTGGAGATGCCAGAGCTGTGGGATACCTGCTGAGGACAACTGAAGATTGGGAGTGGACCCAGCCAATGAAAAAGAAGTGTGCTGCAGTCAACAAATCTGAAAGGAGTTGGGGATCTTGAAGAGTGCCTTGACATCATACTTGGAGATGCAGAGTTCAGAGTTTGCCCAACTGGTTTTTGGTCTTTCTAGGCAGTGTTGGTAGTTTGAATGAAAATGGCCCCCCACTGGCTTTTAAGGTGAGTCATTCTTAGAAAATATTAGGATATGTGTCCTTGTTGGAGGAAGTATTGTAAATCTCAAATCTGGCCAAGAATAAGACCACCACAACTGAGCCAAATTTGACGCAAGTTTTAATTCAAATTAATTATATAGTAGCCAGGAAGATAGATTCTGACCAAGACCATTCTGAGGATCCCACAGAGTGGATTTTCACCTCTGAAGTCTGTAGTTGTTATGCTGCTGTGAAGGCTCACCAAAGAAGACAAGGAGGAATTTGTCATACATGCAAACCCTGCCAGAACTCAGCAGAAGGAACCACTGCCATGGTAAGTACCATGCTTGACAGTGGAACCCTGAGCATCTGAGCTCAGGTGTTTTTATTGATTCAGAACTCCTCAGGTGCAGATCATAAGCAATCAAACATCCCCCACAGAAATTTAACTCCTGTAAACAATATGGAATGTGAAGACCTAGGGAACCCCTCACCCAACAGCACATAAAGCAATATTATGTACGTAACTAAAAATATTCTTCCACACCAGGGTCACCACAGAATGGCACAAAGTCAAGTAGCACAGGTGCTTAAAAAGGCAGAACCAAAAAGGCTATGTACTTCCCACAAGGTCCAATCAATGGCAGGCATCTATCCTGACATACTTCCTTTCTGGGTTATCTCCTATCTACAAGTCACCAACCACATCCAGTTCATTCAGGTCAACTAAAGGTGATCTTGGCATTCTCCACCCAACATTCCAGAGGTTATCTGCCCTTAGACAAGTGAGATTATAGGATTCTGTCTTTTCTGTTTGTCACTTGAACAGCCTCACTTAGCACTCCAGGAAGTTAAGTCCTTGTTCTGTAGAGCTCATAGACACAATAATTAAAATTCAGAACATAACTTTTACTCTTACAGTATGACACTGGGAGTTGGCTTTGAACTTTCAGAAGCTCACACCAAGCCCAATGGCTCACTCTCTCCTCCTGCTGCTTGTTGATCCAGGTGTAGAACTTAAAACTTTTTCTTCAGCACCATGCCTGCTTGCATGCCACTATGTTTCCCAACATGATGACAATGGACAAACTCTCTGAAGCTATAAGCCATCCCCAACTGAATGTTTTCCTTCATAAGAGTCACTATGGTTGTGATGTCTCTTCATTGCAATAAAACCTTAACTGAAGTACAAACCAATGATTGGTAGGTCATGATCCACCAGAATGTACATGGACTTACATTTTCAAACCTAGTAAGGTCAAAAATCAGTTAAGAAATGCTCAAGGTATTATTACACTAAATGAAATACTGAATGGCAGTATCAACAATATGTTTATTCCCAGGGTTTGTCTCACAGGCAAGGGTCATCTCTGGACAGACGGTGGCTGTGACCAAGATGACCACAGTAGATCAAGCCAGATTCCTGACTGAGCACTGGCCTTGCCTTCTCTGTCCACTGTTGTAGTTTGAATATGAAATGCACCGTCCCTACCACCCTGTGCATAGCCTCTTGTGTTTGAACGCTTGGTCCTCAGTTGTTAGTGCTATTTAGGAAAGCCATGAAACCTCTAGGAGGGGGGGGTCATGCTAGAGGGAATAAGTCACTAGGGACTGGCTTTGAGGTCTCATAGTCTGGCTCCTCTGCTGCTCCCTCTCCCTCTCTCTTTATGCTTCTTGGGTGTGAATACACCGTGATCAGCTAGCTTCCTGTGTCTTCCAGCACAACTTCCTTGCCTGCCACTGTGCCTCTGTAACAGCGTCAGACTCTATGTTTGAAGAATTGTAAGACATTCGCTCTCCTAAGCTGTTTTTGTCAGGGCATTTTATCACAGAAGTGGAAATGGAATAAATATACTGATGAATTCGGCCATGGGTGTTTAGACATGACTGTGCTATTGCATGCCATGGTACAATGGCCATGTCCATGTAGACATCCCTTTGACACATGCACTCATTTCCTTGGGATGTGTACCTAGAAGTGGGATGTGCAATTTATCCTTTAAAATGTGAAAAATGTTTACATTGTTTTCCACAGTGGCAAAGCCATTTTATATCCCACAAATGCTGTACAGTCTTAATGTTTTCTCTACGTTTGTATCAGCTGTTGTTAGTCATTATTCTTGTACAGTCATTTTAACAGGTTTGAAATGGTATACTTCACTCTCTTTGAGATTTGCATTGCTGTGATGGTTACTGATGTTGAACACATGTTCATATACTTGTTGGCTACTTGTACCATTTTGATCAATTGTCTATTCAGATCTTTGTTCATCTTTTAATTGGGCTATTTGTTTTCTTCCTGTGGAATTGTTTGAGTTCCTTATATACTTTGGATTTGAATTGCTTATCAGACAAATGGCTAACAAATATTTACTCTATTCTGTTGAGTATTTCTTTGGTGTGTAATAGCTTATTGTTTGGTTCATTCTATTCCCACCTGTCTACTTTGAGTTTTGATGTGTATACTTTGACAATGATAAGAGACTATTGTGAACAATTACACAACAGCAATGTGGATGAACAAACTGAATACATAAATGGAATGGACCACACCGAGTCATGGAGGATAGAACATTTGGATAGATAAATAAAGAGTAAGGATATAGAAATAGGAATTCAAACCTGACAATAAAGAAAACATCTACCTGTCACCTTACTGTGAGAATATTGCAAAACTTAGAATAGTTTGTGTGTAGTCTTGAGTATTTATAATCAACAATTTTATGAAGAATATTGAGGCAGTGTTTGGGCTTTTAGTTAAAATTTTATCTTTCAGTGGGGATCTTGTGTAGCCTGTATGATGTTTAGATCATGCTAAGCACATCTTCTGTACCCTCAGATACTTCCATTCCTCTGTGGTAAGGACACAGGAATTATGTCTCCCGCCTTTCTTTCTTTTACTTCCAGTCATTGTGTTTGGATGTAGGGTCTCAAATTTGCTAGGCAAATGCTCTACCACTAAGCTGTACACATGCCTTTCTTTTTTTGTTTTCCTATTGAGATTGTGTTTCAATAATTTGTTCCAGCTGACCATGAAAGAACTGTGAATCTCAGATCATAATTGTGGAATCCTTTAACCTCAGCTCTAAGAGTAGCTGATACCACAGCTCTAAGGTACCACATCCAGCTTTCTCATAGCTTTTTGAAATATACAATTTATTATTATTATTGTTGTTGTTGTTATCATTGTTATAATAGTTGCCCTAGTGTGCAAAAGCACTAAAAATATTTGACATCTTTCTAGCTAC
Organism: Cricetomys ansorgei; assembly: GCA_026225945.1. Classification (NCBI taxonomy): domain Eukaryota; kingdom Metazoa; phylum Chordata; class Mammalia; order Rodentia; family Nesomyidae; genus Cricetomys; species Cricetomys ansorgei. The sequence goes on from JAMJFZ010000881.1 coordinate 1,661,656, forward strand.
AATTCAGCAGCCATTGATCTACCTTTCCTGTCCATTTTATATTTTCCTCAGCCTCTGATGATCATAATATAATTCTGAATTTCTATGAGAACAACTCTTAAATTCTTTATCTGAATGAGTGAGTTACATAGCAAACTAATCATATCCAATAACACTCATATTGTTGCAAGTGGGGTTTTTTATAATCTTTAGGCCTAAATATTATTTTTCTAGAAGGTATGTCCCATGACCCATCCCTCCATTAATGAGCTGATTTGCACTTTGGTAGTTTTACATAGTTGCTATAGTGAGAAGTTCTACAGTGAACATGAAAGCACATATATGTGGCATACTGATATCATGCTTTAAATAAATTCTCACCATTGAAAATTTCACCTATTGAAAATTTTATTTTAAGCTTTATAATAGAGTTATCATGTATGTAAAATGCAAACACCAAGGTATTTACAGATAATAATATTAGTAAATTGTATTTATTATAATAAAAGGTAGTTTTTATTTTTAATTTTTACATTGATTAGCCTTTGTGTATGTGAGAGAGACAGAGAGAGAGAGAAACGGAGAGAGAGAGAATACATATGTGGAGGTCAGAGGATGACTTGTAGGAGACAGTTTTCTCTTTTCTGATGTGGGTCTGAGGATCCTAGTCCTCAAGATTACTGGCAAGTACCTTTACACTCTGAGCAACCTAGGGGAAAAATACGTATTTTATATATTAAAAGATACTTTCTATTTTTATTGGAATGTGGTTCCCTTTTTACTCGCCTGATGTGTACACCTTTTATCCAGTTCCTTCTTAGATGTTTGATACTTTTTCTTCTTTATTTGAAGGTCTCAGCATATCTTCGAGATACACATCCCCTTTTAGTCACAGATTGCTGTCAAAATCCTCGTATTTGTGTCTCAAATTAGTTTGAGGCATTGCTGTAATAATACAGCTATCATTTTTTTTTTGTTGTTGATGATCAATTCTTAAATTTTTATTTTGGCTTTGACAAATTTTGATTTATGTATTTTGTTTCTTATTAAATTAATTGTATTCTGAAATTAAGAAAAAAATAAAACCAAACATTGTTTAAATCCTCATTGAAAATTTCAGTTTTGTTCCTTACTTAGGTCATGGATTCCTTGGGAATTTTTCTTATGTCTTATGTGGAGAGCTGATTTTTTGAGATGGCCATTGAAAGGTCCGTTTGCCATTGACTTTTCATGCCACCTCTTATTTACCAGCTATTTATATGTAACTCATCCTTTAAATTATGATGTTTTGTTAACGGAAAATATTACTCTTTCATCTTTGTACCTGCACTGGTTTCTATGGACTAGTTATCTATCAAACATTTTAGGAAGAATTATCACTGGAACTGAAGTTTTTCATAAAAGCAGTAGTTTACCTGAAGCGTGGCTTAACCAATGTGCCTGAACATAAATATAAAAATAAAACACCTTTCAAGTATTATTTCATTCCAAGTAATAAACTTTACAATTAGCCATTATATAGCTACTCACCACATTAAAATTAGTTTTGTGTATTCTTTCTCATAAGGAAATTACAAAGCAATCAGGTATCTGATGGCAATAGGTTCTCACACTGGAAAAAAAACTACAAAAGCAGGTGGGTCATACTCTCTACCCTCAGGAAGCTCATGGTTCATCCTGAAATTGGATGTGTGCATTGTAATTAAGGATGTGAGGACGGCTGAAGGGACATGGAACATAAGAGAAGCCTTGGGCATAAGCAGCCAGAGAATGTGGCACCGAAGTGACCAGGACTGAGCTGAATCTCAATAAGAAAATTTAAAGTTCACCAGGCTGAAAACAGAAATGCATTTTCTTAGCAGTAGGAATGACAGGCACAAAGGCACAGAGGCATGATGGAGCACGGCGTGCTAGGGAAATAGCAGCTAACCTTTCACAACAAGAGCAGAAACTCGGGGGTGGAGAAAGGACTGGGAGATTAGTCTGGAAAAATAGATTGGGGTCAGATTTTGAAGACATTTGTGCTGAGAGGCTGTACATGATTCTGTAGGCAACAGGCCACCATTGAAATTTTGAAACGGGCGAGTCACATGTTCAAAGTTGTACTTCAGAAAACAGCTGATGTCAGGATGATGGATGGACTGAGAGCTGTAAAGACCGGGAGGTACCAAAGCTTATTTTTATAGGAAAAACAAGAAACAGATTTCGAGATGTCTGGAACAAACTCAACAGGGCTTCTTGCTTCTACTCTTGCCTCCTACAGCGCAGCTCCGGGAAGGCATCACCGTCCCCGGAAGGCACCTGCCGCTGTCCCTTGAAATTCTGAGTCATATCAGCACTTCTCTGCTCAGCTCTTCACATGATTCTATAAATTTCTTAGAGGGAAAGACCCAGTCCCCGTGACCCGTCAGGCTGATCTCTGCCCTTGCTGCTCTCTTCTGCTTCCCTCCACCTCTCCCCCTGCCTTCTCTGCTAAGCCTCTTCTGTTTTACTAACTTTGTCCTATAAATGCAAGTTTAATTCACTCACCATTGCCAAATCTTGGCTCAATGTCATTTCTACATGGAGACTTTGCCGGTCACACTAATACTGCAAATCTCTCTTCATTTATCTTTGTGATCCAGTGTGCCTACTCTGCGTTTTCCTCCTATAGTGCTTCCAACACAACAATTACTTGATATTCTGTCTTGCTGCTTCCTTTCTCATGATAGTTTCAAGCAGAAATGATCCATTTTGTCAAATGACATATGCAGAACTGTCTAGGACAGTCTGGCACATTTTAGGCACGCGATAATTGCTGTTTTTAATGAATGCAATGATAAAATCCTGACCGTGGTAATATACTAGCTGAGAGAAAAGCTGATCTGCAAAGTTTTAAGATTAATCAGTGGAGTTGTAGGCAAGATCTAGTGAAAGTATTAAGTCAGATAAATAAATGAGTGCCTTACTAGTTCTGTGGTTGTGTTGCCAGTAAACCAGAGTGTTATTGAATGACATGCATTTACAAATACAGGTTGACACTTATTTAGCACGTAGTAGATATTTTATATGTTTTCCTTATAAGAAGGGAACATATAGAAAGGAACAGAGAAAGAAAAAGACACCGAGGGACACAGAAAGAGAAGGGAGCTAGAGAGACAAAGAATCTCGGGGCTTCTTTACTTCTAATAAATATTATTAATTGGGTACACAGAAAATATTTTATTTTCTGATTTATATGTAGTTCAAGCCATAACCTGTGGTTCTTATTAATCTTCATTATTGTGGACTGCCATCCTTGTGATTGCCATTTCTGTGGTCCTCAGTTTTTCTTGGTATCTTGGATTGTAAGTCCAGAGGCCCTCCAGACAGAGATGCTAGGTTGTCATTAATAGATGCTCAGAGATTGGTCATGAATGGTCAATATTTATATTTGTGTTCCTAGAGTGACTCTGAGTAATGAACCCTCAGGGATCCTGTTCACCCCACATTGGCACAAAGCAGGATATGTTACGGCAACTAGATGTTTTAGAAATCAGAGTCTGAAGTTCTCAAGTCCTTCGCTAAAAACAACAGCAACAACAACAACAGTCAAAGTTCATTTCTTTTTCTCAAATATTTTCATATCACGTTTGCTTGAATCCCCAGATGTAGAACCCATGGCTACAGAGGGCTGCCTATACTTGCTTTCGCAACAGTCACATTTCTTCTACAAGAGCCTCTAAACTATGTACTCTGTCTCTGTCAGGAGAAAGAGGAAACACTTCCAGTGTTGGGCTTAGTAGATGTCTTGTCCACTTGAAGTTTCAATAATTTATTGACAGCATCTCCTAACCCAGTTACTTCACTCTACTCAAATCAGTTCCTTCATTTGCAAAATGATACCACAGCACAGCATTCTGCAGTGATGAAATACACCCACACTGAACATTATAAATGATAGTCAATTAGTAAGGTACGATCATCACTCTGAAAAGGAAGGATTAACTGAGTTCAGAGACTCTGGTGAGGAAACTGATGTTATTTCATCTTTAGAAACTGTATTTATGGCTCTAAGAAAAATTAGTTCTAAAACCAAATATGGTGCTGGTCTCTTTTTTTACTCCACCAATGGCTACTGAATGGATTGTCATATTTATATTTAACACCATCAATAGCCTTGGGTCATAAACACTCAGCAACTCCTTTCAATCCTACAGTGTCCAAAATCCAGGTATTTACTGACTAGAGATAAACCAAAAATTTGCAATTCTAAGGAAGCTGTGTTTTAAAAATGTACGGGTGATTCTAATTTCATGTTCACGGTACTTTTTAGAATCTGCTCTTTTGAAGCCTCCAGTATTCTGATGTAGTTTTATATTCTTTCTCGTTCTGTCTTAAATGTGGCTTCTATTTTGATTACATGCTTGGAAACTTCAATAGGCAGCAATACTTGTATTTTCCATATAATCCCCAGTCCTAATGTTATTAAAATGGACTATGAACAAACACATAAATGATAACTTAGAGAGACAATGCCTTGTCCTTTTATCTTAATACAGTCATTCACTCATTCTCAAACCACTTACAACTTACTGCATAAGAAGCAATGTATTAAATTATTTTTCAAAGGCCCTACTCCCAAATACCATGAGAAAATGAAGTTGGAATGTTCCAACACAGGAACTTTGGAAAACACATTCTAACTACAGGACAGGTTGTACTTCACTGTTAGAACCTTCAATTCTTTCTGTCTAGAGTAGGTGCTACCTACCTACCCTAAATATTAAAGTATGATGTATCAGAGTTATGATTTATACTTCTCTGAATGCTTTCCTGTGATTAAATCCAAGTTATCCCTTTATGCTAAGAATGGTGTGAACGTGGTGTTGCATTTCTGTCTGTGTGCCTCACTAAAAGTTGGATGTTCTCTTGATAGTGTTTCTTGTGAAAATATTTATTTTCTTATCTACAAAGAACTATGGAGTTTCCAGGGATACAATCTGATAAAATCAAGCTAGAATAAAGGGATTTATATTCAAAAACATGAGTCAGGAATATGGTAGGTACAATGATAGTAATTAGTCTACCTGCTACATAATGTGAAACTTTAACATGCTTTTTAAACATGTTTTCCTGGGAATTTAAATCTCAGTAAACTAGCAAACTCAGGACTATTATTTCTTCAAAATATTTAGCAGATGTAGTGAACAAGCCATCAACTATAATATATGCTAATTTAATAAGTCATGTTTTTTCTTTACACCTGAAATGTTGTGTCTTTGGAGCAGAAGAACCCAAATACACTTTTTGAAAGTGACAATATAATTAAGCAGTAGGTTCTATGCATTTTCCCTCTTTTTTTCCCTTTTATTTGTTTATTTTTCCTTTAGATATTAGACATTACTGTGAATGTCAGTTTCTTATATTAAAGATTCTGTTTGCACATTCATTATTTTTTATTTCAAAGGCAGGAAGCTGTGGAGCTTACACTCCTTTTCTAGGTACATTTTGAGTTCCTGCAAGTTCATCAGAATGCCCAGAGGGTTAGCCATTCCTTATCACTCTGATAAAAACTAGTGTGTTAGAAATGACACATTCCAAATAAAATACAGACACGTGATCGTTCTCTGTGAGCACTGTATGTTTCTCACAGCCTCCATGGGTAATATGAGGCACATAATGAGAAGACTGCCAAGAACCTGTGTTCCTGAGAGGCATCTGTTTATTGTCCGTAAAGCTGATGAACTCTTCATTTTCTATTTGGGATGGCAGCCAAGTGTCCTGCTGGGCTTCATCTTCTCCATGTCACCATATTGTTTGCATTCGAGGGGGCATACTATCTATAGAGGTACCTTTGATTAGAAACTAAAGGAAGAGAATTTTGTAAATTTTCTTCTTTAAGTTGGATAATCTGCTTTATTTAAATAACAATTGAAAAAGAATTCTCACGTAATAAACAATAATCCATTTTATAGGTTAAACTGGGGAAAGAAAATTTAAGATGCTATCAAGTAAAAAACAATATTTGGGGTAATTGTTTTGATAGTTAGATTTCTCTAAACATTCGACAGCACTAGTCTGTATCAAAACATCATTGCACCCCATAAATATATGCAACATTTATCTTTCAATTAAAATGAAAATTTTATATAAGAATACAAAGACCACCTAAATATCAATGCTTTACAGTATATCTTATTTTATAATAAAGAATAGATATTAATGAGAAGAAATGGCTCCAGGGTATCTACTGCCCTCTTCTGGCCTCCTCAGGCACCTGCACTCACGAGCAGGAAACCCACACAGACAAATACTCATTCACATGGTGAAAAACAAAAAGATATCTAAAATGAAATAATAAATCGATGTTTGGCCAATAGTTTCATTTGATGTCTCATCTCTTTAGTCTTGATGTCTTTTGATACATAATTGTGAGAAATAACCAACATGACCAAGTTTGTCATACTTCCTGGGTAATCAATTATGTAACAACTAGCATTCAATTTTCATGTTCTTTATTTTTTATTTTTATTTTTAAAGACTGATGAGAAATGTTTCAAAAAAACTTCAGCCACTAGAAGAAGACATGTTTATCAGGTGCTTCTTGCACATTCATAGTTTATCAACTCAACCAAGGATATTATGCGTCTTGGTTAAGACATGAAATATTCAAAACCAGCATATGATATCTGGGGCTTAAATAAAGAGACCAGATTTTCTGGGATCTCTATCACCGCTATTATTGCTATGAATATTTACAAGTTCATCCCTGTAAACCCTGCTTACCATGGAGAACACCCTAGGTTCAAACAGAGGTGGGCATGTCGATGAGGCAGACTAATTCCTACAGACCATGGCCAAGACAGTGAGGAACGGGCCCATCTGTATCAGCTAATAGAAGGGCTCCCATCAGTGACTGTATCCTTCAGGACACACTCTGAAACCAGTCATGAAAAAGGAGAATGCTTACTGCTCATGCCTCATCCTGGTGAAATTGTGTAGTCTAGACCTACTGAGTAAGATTCTGCTTTCACCTGAGAATTTTTCTTTGAAGATCCTTCTTTTGATCTTATTTCTATGTTAGATTCTTGAATTTGTCTTACAGCACATTGAGTATTCACTTAGTGGAGAGACTGAGGTAAATGGTGTCACATTGTTCAGTAAATGGGGACTCGATCTGTAGTAAACAGGGGATTTTCTGTAGTTTCCATTTGAGGATCTTGTCTGTTGCTTGTATGTCTTTGAACTCAACCGTCAATACCAGCAATTCCTTGTCATTTTACTAGTTATCTTATCCTAAGTCTTCCATTCTTTTCTCTTTCACTTTTTTGCTCTTCTCCTCCTTTCCTCCTCTTTTCTCTTTTATTTCCAAATACATTAGAGTACCTCTTGTTACAGAAAATTGGTAAATCATAAATTTGAAATATATTCCTGTATTGTGAATATATGTGAATCCAGTGTCTATCATGGAAGCTGAATTTTTTATAAATGTAATTTGGGCATTATTTTTTATACAGTTCTGAGCAGTCTTTTCTGGCTTGCTATTCATTAAGCAGACCAGGCCTAGCCCCAGACTCTCAAACTTGTGTCAGTCCTTCTGCCTCAGTATATCCTGTGCTCCTGTGTCAACACACCCTGAAAAGAGCACTTCAAATCACAACTCTTTGAGTTATTCTGAATGACTTGATCTAGATATTCTTAATTGCTTAATATGCCAGAAATAAAACAACTGATAAACATAAAGCATTTTTACGTAAGTAATGCCTTTAATTTATCAGCATTGTATTAATTAACTCTAAGGAGGTTGAAACATCTCCCTGTCTTCTTCTTCCTACTTCTGTTGTAGATGAGAAAGTCATTTTGCCTTCTGTAGGGCAGGGAGATACAATAACGTGAGTATGATTTTGTTTCTTTTGAAGAATGCATCCCAATAGATTTACATTGGTGCTCGCTGCTATTTGTGGTTCAAATGTAGAATGTATTTATTCTTTTCAAAGAAACGATAGTATTCGTTCTGCTCCATGAGACCTGTTAGTTATTCAACATAAAGCCAAAGGCATTTATTTTAAAAAAAGGGAAGCAGATGCCCTAAGCTTATCAATTGTTCTGCCATTAGTGGTCCAAAGTATTATATAGTTTTCCTTGGGTCGTTAGGCAACCTTGTAGTAAGGAGAAAAAGAACGTTAATGTTGGGAATAATTTGTTCCTAACTGTAAGCCTGCAACCATGATGGAGAAAGCTCCCGAGTAGCCAAGAAGTTTGAGAATTCCCAAGTGATACTCGGTGCAGCAGATGAGGGTCTATGAACATTTCCGCAGATGGCTGCTTAATGTGTAAATTACTCTGACTCAGTAAGGATCATGCCAGTCACTGGCAGCTATAATTATAGATCAGAATAAAATCTTGCTCTACAAATTTGTTCAACCAGAGAACTGTAGCACAGACACAAGTTTATTTAAATACTTTAATTATTGACTGTCAGGATTTGTGACACATATGTGCCTCAACCTGTGAACACTAATAGAAATGATACAGCTTCGTGTTAGTAGCATAAAACAAACAGGGTAATTAAGAAATACAAGAATAATGAAACAACCATGAACTCACAAAACTATAATCCATCTCCATGCAAGGAATTTGAAAAGTAAGTAGATCAAATAACAGACATCACTCAGGAAGGGCATTGGAAGGAACCCATTAAATATGAGGCCGATACATCATTACAGTTTTGTATTCTTAAAATCAAAATGAAATCCCAGATGCTCTAATTTAGTCCCTTGCTAACTAGCTGAATTAAGAGTCTGCTTGAATCTCAAGGTAACTGCTACTACAATGTGTATCTAATAGTAGTGTATTTGCATTTAGAGAGACGCATATGAATATCTAGCCTTTATTTGGAGAGTTTAGGTAAGCATCAACCCCGAAAGGCACATCTGTTGTCTTCTTAGAACTAGAAATTTCTCCCTCCCTGCTATCAGCTACAGGAGCAGAATTTTCTAGGAAAAAAATGTACACTGTACTTGATGGAATATCTTTGATTATTTTTCCCCCTTTGGAAGGTAAGCTTTAATCTAGTATTTGCTCAATTAAAATAAATCCTAATTAAATAGCAAATTAAAAAGCTAATTGAAAGCATTCATTCACAGAGCAAATTACAATGAGATGAGATCTCAGAACTCATGCAAAAAAGTTGGCTATACTGGCATGTGCTTATAAACCTGGCACCAGGCAGGTGGGGACCGGCAAATGTTTGTGTTTTTCTGGCTAATCAGCATAGCTGCACTTGTGAGCTTCAGGTTCAGTGAGAGATACTGTTTCAGAAACAAAGCACACCAAAGTGAAGAGTGACTGAAGAACATCTAACATCGATCTCTGGCCCTAGCATGTTCACAAGTGAACATACATACGAAAACATACATATGTGCATAGTGGAATGTAAAGGTATGTAAGGTATCAAGTTCCCGGCTTCTGTGACATTAAGTGATTGTCAGCAGAACAGTCAACACCTGTGAACCTATTACTCCATCTCCAAAGTAAGTGGGCTTGAGAAGAAGACATGCAAGGTGTCTCTTCCAGTTCCAATGTTAAATCATGCTACATCCAAGTGAAGAGACTTGACTGAGCCCTTTGGGAATGGCTCATGTGTAAACAAAGCTTATTTCAATGATACGGATGGAGCAAAGTATCTTGCCTGAAGCCTCCTTCCCACTTTAAAAACATGAAAATCATACATCCAGACAGATGATGCACACGCCCATATGATTGGACAGAGATGTCTGGGACCCCTCTGAGAAGTTTTCTTCCTTCTTTCATGGTCATATGTAGCATCTTCTGTTAGGTTTCATCCTTGACATTGGTTTACCACAGATTTCCTCACATTCCTTTCATTTCAAGTACATTTCCTTTGTTGTTCTCATTTTTGAGAATTTTGTACATTTTAGGCATATTTACCCCATTAACCCACTCCTTCCAAATCCCCACTCCTCTGTCTATCCTCCCAAATCCCCACCCCTCTCTCTTTCTCTCTCTCTCCTCCATCAAGTACAGTGTGTACTGACCATATACTTTTAGATGTATTGCTTTCACTGGAGGTCGATCTACCCAGCAAGAGGGCACACCTTTAAAAATATCTCTTCTTGATCTCCCAGCAGCAATCAGTTGCCAACAAGTTCTAGACTAGAGGTGGGACTTTGTACCCAGGTCCCCTCTTCATGTTGGAGTTTCATGACCTGAGCCTGACATGACATGACCTGATCTGAGCCTGCACAGACTTGTCTCAACGTTGTGAATGCCCATGAACACCTGCCCTGTTCTGACCAGAAATTCTATCTTGAACTTAGAACAGAAGAAGGATTCAAAGAAGAATGGGCATTGAGTATTAGCCCACAAAATAAAAGTCTTTAGGAACTCTGAGCACAGGAAACTATTAAGAATAGAAAAACATGACGAGAAATTCCTCATCTCAAGATACTGAAGACATACACAAGGTATCACATTACATGGGGAAATTTGTTATTAATTTACTCAGTGGAAAATCCTAGTTCTGTTCTACCAGTCTTAATGGGGCCTAACGTGCTTTCCTTGAGTTGCATTGTTTAGTCCTTTAATTAAAACAAGGGTAGACAACTGAAGGTAATAAACACAAATGGCAGAGAGGAGATTTGTCTTGTTTTGTTTGTTTGATTTTCATGAAAGCAATAAAGCAAAAGAAAAATCATGCTTTAGTCATTACCGTCTCCTGCTTGTTCATTTACAAACAGGAGAAAGATTAGCAGAGACAATTCTAAATGAGGGCTGTTTCCTAATCTTTCCACAAGCTCCCAAGCTCACTGCTGAGTGACTTCTGACCTTTTAAAAATGTATTTAAAGATTTGTTTTTGTTTATGTGTCTTTGTATGCTTCTGTCTCTGCATGTATCACATACATGTGTGATCTGTAGAAGCCAAAGAAGGCTTCGAGTCCCATTTAGCTGTGGAGCTGAAGCTACAGGCTCTTCCTGAGCCCCTGCACCCAACATGGGTACTGGGACTGAACTCAGGTCCTCTGCAGAAGCACTAAGCATGGTTAATTGCGGAGCTGTCTCTTGAGTTCTGTTGGCTTCTGAGCTTTTACAGAAGTAGTCTTTTTTTTTTTTTTTGAGTAATCTCCCATTTTTTAAAAATAATCTTTTGTGAGTAATCTTTCATTAATAAAAAATTTTGGAAGTTACTTTTAAAATGTTTTAAATAATAGGAATGTCAAAAAACAAAACAAAAAAACCCAAAAAAACGCATTTGAGGACTGAACTTGCCTCTAAAGCCAACTATGTTTATTTTTAATCTATTTTTGCAATGTATTTAATCAGCAACAACTGTACATTTCAAGGTCTATGATACAAATCTGTGTGATATGTGTAAAGTGTGTACTAATCACAGTCAAATTCGTTAGCATTCACTGTGCACATGGACATGAAGGACACGAAGTTTTGTGCTTTTATGAGTTTGAGTGATCAATTAACCACAGTCACCTCCTCTATTACAGATCCTCAACTGAATCTCAGGAAGACAAGTCTCCCATCTTCTCTTCCATCCTAGCTTCCATTCCTAGCTTGTATGTGTATATTTGTGTGGGAGCCAGTGTGGGTACAGAACCACAACTTAGAAGGGGCCCATGAACCAAGGGGGAAAGAAGAGGGTCTAAAGGAAAAGTGAGAAGGGCAATAGAATACCCCTGACATTAAAGTGAAGGGCATTAACAGGGTTAAGAAGATTTAATCACCTTAGGGGGAAGAAGATAGAGGTCTGTATGTATTTAAAATTTAAATTTAAGGAAGCTGAAACAAAGAGAGCAATTACTTACATCAAAGATCTCCCCGAACTGCACAAATAGAGTGATGATTTCCACTTTTCAAATAAGTTTTGAATATTCAAACTTGCAACTATCAGTCCTTAAAATGACAACAATCTCCATTTAATAGATAATAAATTTAAACCCTCAAAGAGAGTTCTGCCTGGCGGTTTAGAGTAGGGGGATATGGTCTGATTCCCGTGTGTTGAGCCTGTTGTCAGCTCAGTGTGACAGCTGGGTCCTGCTTAGGTTTGTCTCAATATGTGATTGAGGTTCATAGTCGTCAATATGGGTTAGAAAGGATGTACGCTGCTGGAGACACTGCTGTAAGCAGAAAATGTGAATCCAGGTAAAGGAATATGTCACAAACGGACCAGGATATGGATACCGCTGTGTTCTCCCAAATTAAATCACTTTAGAAGACAATATGAGTTTCTTCCTGCAACAGACAAGAATTTTATGTTTTGGTGCACACATTTTTACTCAGCCAATTACTAGAACATTCTCAGCGTTATTGACATGAGAACAAACATTGAGTCTCCTTCCTTCTATGCTCTCATAAAGGTAAAGGTACATGCTAACACATTATACAGACAAGGTACAAGCTAACACACAGTGAGGACACAGTCAAAGTTTGGCGCTATCAAATACCTCGCGTTTTAGTCTTTGTGCACCGTCATTTACACGGCTTGTTCTTTGTTCTCTAGGAAACGAATAATTTTTATTTGAAGGAAAAAGTAAAAATGTCATTTATTAAGTGCAAGATGGGGTGCTGAACAGCTTTAGTTGGGTGTTTAATTTCCTTACTGTAGTTCTGAGCAGTAAGAAGGAGCTGTCTTGCTTTACAGTGTATAGATATCTCCTTGAAGAAACTAGTTGGCTGATATAAAGTAACTCACCTAAGGTCAGCCTGGTGTGAAATGATGAAGTGAATTTTTAATTATTTGTATATATGGTTAGACGTAATTTTTTAAATCCTATTAAATTTTGTAATACAATTTTATACCTGAAATAAAAACTATGTTTTTGCCTGATATAAAAGAAGAGAGTATAGTCAGTTTAAGCATTCTTTTTCTTGGCTCACAGTCAATTTTTAAGTGAAGTGTATATGGAACAAGCTTTGATCGGTTTTGCTTATTATTTCAAAGAGAAAAATAAATGTAAAAGGAAAATGATTTTTAAAAGATTGGCAAAAAAAATTATCCATCCTGCTTTTAATGTTTCTGCACTAAAATTGTGTTGGAAGCTCATTCATAACTGAGACAGTATGGAGAGGTGGGGCAAAATTGGAGGTGCCTGGACCACACGAGCTTCATCCTCACAAATTGATTAATGTATGTTTAAAAGTGCTGGGGCCTACAAGTTTGATGGTTCTTCCTTAGCACCTGCTTTTCCCATCTGCCCTGAGATGGTGAAGCAGCAAATCTCCCTAGAAAGGGTACCATTCCCTCAGCGATGTCCTAACCATCACTGCACCAATGATACCATAGCCTTCAGAATAGCGAAGCAATATGCCCGTCTTCATTGTAAATCACCTGGTCAGAGACTTTCTGTTATGACAGTCCAAAAATGTCTGAGAAGTGGGCTTTCTATAGAAAATATAGTAATCCTTCTAAATCTAAGTGTGTGTGTCAGGAAACAACAATGTTCACATTACTCGCGGTAAGCACCGTTCTTCTGGTTATTCTCAAACATAAATGATAGAAAATGTAAAATAAGCAATCGTTATGAAGATGTTTCTATTCTATTTTTAAACGATTATTTGTGACTGTTCAAAAATAGAGAAATGATTAACCCACTGAAATAAGTACGCACTGTCTACTCATGGTTAAAAAGTTGTCCTAAAATACCAACAACGTAGATAAGTACAGTACGTGAGGATATTTGGGGAGAAGGACGATAGAGCACAAACGTCTTTAATGTCTCAGCTGGAGTCTGAACTTTGTCTCCACCCAGCTCTGCTCTAGCCCACAGTTTGGTTCCTACGCCCTCACTGAGGAGATAGGAACCTTGGTGCCATCACTGAGGTGCACACACTCCCTAAATAATCTGTTCGAACATTTTAAATGAGAGAGGCTACAACCGTATAAAACTAAAAATGTAATAAAAAAAGAAAAGGCGAACAGTTGTTCTTTTGTTCTATCATGTGGACACATATCAGTTTTATACTAGTTTTTATTCCTTCCTAGACTGCTCTAATTTCTTTAACTGTTTTTAATCGATGTATGTGGGAGGGTGGAGTGAGTCACAATTTTGTGGAGCAACAATTCCTCCAAAGAATCTGGTACTTGTTTATTTTTCTAACATAATACCCTGTCTCCATTCACATCATCTAAATACAGATAATCATATTTTAATACATTTCTGTATAGTTCACTGGCGAATCTCTTAATGAATTGTGAGCGAGCTGAAATGATGTCCCATTAATTTCTGCATACCCAACACTTAGTGCAATGTCTTATTTATGAGAGTTTAATATAGGTGCTTAATAAAGGAATGAACCACTTGAATATTTTGGTTTGTTTTTAGATCTTTTGGCTTTATGTGTGGTGTGTGAGTGTGCGCATGCATGTGTGTGTATGTGTGTGTGTGTGATATATGACGTGTGTGTAATGTGTATGTATCTATGATGTGTGATGTGTGTGTCACTCTGTGTGATGTGTGTGTATGTGTGTTTTGTGTGTGTGTGTATGCCTACAGAGGCCATAAGAGAGTTTTTGATTGCTTTGAAGCTAGAATTACAGGCAGTTTTGAATGTCCCTTGATGTTGAGAACTGAAGTCAGTTAGTTTGGAAGAGCAGCAAAGGCTCTTAACCTTGAGTCATTTTCCAGTTCCCTGCTAGAACCTTACTGGCATTTGTTTCTCTGGTGTGCATATAGGAGCTTGATAAAAATGTAAATTTTGTATATAGTGGAGAAAGAAGAGCACAGGTAATTTCCCTTTAACAATATACAGACCTGGGCAGAGATCATCCCAGGTGACAAACACAAGAACAGGCAGGAAACACAGCTGCCTCTCCTCAGGAGGTAAGTGCACAGAATTGAAACAGGTGAACCACTTAAGATGAAGTCCAACCTAAAACAATAGAAGAGCCAAGAATAGTTTACTCCAAATAAAGAAGATAGGAAAATTAAACAACGTCATAGAGACTCAATCATCAAAGTGTAGAACGTGAGACTATGGAGGGAAATGGTCCCAGTGTCAAAAAAATTAACCTGTGCAATGAGCAAGGGAGGGAGGCCTCACAGAATAAGAGCGACCGAAGGTGGGCAGTGGGCCCCGCTGGGGTCCTCACTCAGACTTACTTATGTGTCTTTAAAAAGAATATGTGCGGAAGGTAGAGCTCCTTATGATGCCGTTAGAGACTGAATGTCTTCATTTTAAATGTGAGAGACACAAAATGGTTTCTCTTGTGGTTCATTCTTATCTTTTGGAGATATGCACAGGCATAATTATATAGTAATATTCCTGAAGTGGTTGGAAAAATTGGAGATTAGATAGATAGATAGATAGATAGATGAATGATAGATGGTTATTAGTCCATAATTGAAATTGCATTTACCTAGAAAACTCATGTTTGCAGATGGAACAAAAGACTTACCCTGACAAGCAAGAGGGAATTCATCACACGGAATTTAAACTGGAGCTGCAGGGTAGCTCTTCGCTGGGATTCCAGCTTGCCAGCACTCCCTGGAGATACTGGAGGGGGCACACCCCATACACTTGTGAGACAATCCTTCCAAACGAACAGCTTCCCACAGATGTGTGAGCGGACACAGGAACATATCCTATTGGTCCAGTCACTCTGCAGAACACTAAGATAACATTAGGCAACATTCCTTACGTAGTAAATGTGGCACTTCACGATTAACCTTGAAATGCAATTTGTAATTGCAATCAGTCTGATAGTGTTAGTGGAAATCTGTGGGTATTATTGAGAGTTTCCTACAGTCCCTTCAAATGACCTTGCTTCCAAACACCAATGGGATATTACAGAGTCCTATGACTGCTGTTTAGTGTACAGATGTTCTAGGTATTTTCCCTCGGTTGAGTTGGGGATGGACTATTCTCCTTTTAAAGCAAGTCATCTTTTTGTCTTGTTCCAAGTTTTTGTTTTCATTTTTTTTTTTCTAGACAGGGTTTCTGTGTTGTAACTATGGTTGTCCTGGATCTCACTGTGTAAAGCAGGTTAGCCTAGAACTTACAGAGATCTGCCTGCCTCTGCATCCTGAGTGCTGGGATTAAATCATTACAAATTTTTAAGTAGTTAAATTTTGAGACGGCCATATGAAAAGAAAATGCAACCGGTAAGACATATATCTCAAATGGATAGTTCCAATGTATTGTATTTTTAGAGTTAATAGATTCAATTTATTTAAAATATTACAGATATATGAGTCAGTTCAGGTTGCTGACATAAACTACCATGTTGGCATTTTGTATGCTCAAATGAAAATGGATCGACAGGAACCCATGCCAAGGGAGGCAGCCATGACTGACAAAGCAGAGCTGGCCAGGAACCTGAGAGTGGATTGCCCGGAGACAATTCCTAACAATGTTTGTCTATGCTCATAGATTGTGCCTAGCCCAGTTGTCATCAGAGAGTCTTCCTTAGAAGCTGATGGCAGTAGATGCACAGGCGCATGGCCAAACATCAGGAGTAGCTTGGGAAACCTCGAGGAAGAAGGGGAGGAGGCATTGTGGTGACCGAAGAGTCAAAGACATCAGGAGAACACACACCATAGAGCCAACTGACTAGGACTCTTAGTTCTTACTGAGACTGGCATGGCAGACACAGAGCCTGCGTGACTCTGAATTAGGCCCCCTACAAATATCTTACGGTTGTCTGGATTGGTGTTCTTGTAGAATTTCTAAAAGTTGACAGGGTATCTCTGACCCTTTTAACTGTCCCTTGAGACCCTTTTCCTCCTGCTGGGCTGCCTCGTCCAGCCTTGATGTAGGGGCTAACAGATGAGTGTCAATGAGGGATCTTGTCAGGGATGGTAGGAAGCTTTATTTCATCAGGGCCTTTTAAAAATCCTATCTTTAAGGGCTTCCCCCTCATGATGTAACCTAAATATTCCTCAGAGAATTCACCCCAGAGTATTGGATCCAGTATGTCAATATATGAAGTTTGGTCTACTTATTTGGGAATATTCTGTCCATAGCAGAAGCAAACAAAGTGTAGACTCTCAAGATTGTTCATTAAATGCACTTTTAAATCTGCACTAGTGCAGATGGAGAGATGGGTCAGCTGATGAGAACGCTTAACAGCCCTTTCAGAAGACCTGGATTCTGACTCAAGCACCCACAGAGAAGCTTAGAGCAGTTTGTCAGTCCAGTTCTAGGGTATCTAATAGCCTCTTCTGGTCTCTGTGGGCTGCTGAACACACATAATTGCTCACACACATATCATGAATACTAAATAAATAAATCTTAAATATATATTAGTTATACTAGTTGTTTATTCTAGGGTCACTACCAACAAATGAGTATTGTGCTTTCTGTTGTTTAATGTGCATAAATAGCTACTATGTCATTAGATGATATGAAATTTTCAGTGCCATTATAATCATAAGAAACCACAGGCATATATATATATATATATATATATATATATATATATATATATATATATTTACATATATGTACACACACATATATACAAACATAGAAAACTCTGTTAACTGAAACTGCCTTAAATATGTGTATATAAATTTTCTATTACTATATATACATAGTACATTATTTCTGTGCATTGTTATACACAGTCTATGCCTTTAAGAAATATTTAGAATCTATAAAAGTGGGCCAGACATCAAACTATGTTTTTGTAGGGAATGTAAAATGACAAAATTAGTATTTAGGTTGAGAATTGTATATCATATATGCATTGTTAAATATTCTACAAGATGTGTTGAGTGTTTTATATATAATCTATGGAATTAAAATACATTTTTGACATTTGTAGGTCTTGCCCCTAGCCTTATAAATGGCTAAATTAAGCACTGACTGAAGAAGGAGGTTCACATCACCCATGGTTGCCTGACATAAATGTCTCTGTGAGAAGCCTCCTTCTATGTCTCACTTAGCCTTGGGGAGGCTAAATCCAAGGGAGTGGTGGTTAAATCAGGGCTTTGTTCTTCCCTAACTACAATCCCATCCCGGAAGCAAGTGCTCTCCTATAATCCTTGGTTGACTAATGACTCTGCATTTGACACCCAGTTCCGCAGAAACACAGAGACTTTCATTAGGCATAACTACTACTATGTCATTTGTTGTCTGATTTGGAACTTTGAGTGCATTGTTCTAATCATGAGTTCTCATTTCCAGGTTCTCTTTATGAAAGTTGTTCTCTCTCACTATTTAAACAAAAGAACAAAGTTTCAGTGAAGTATAATTCTTTATAACTTTAGTTAAACCACGGTAGAGATGAGACATGAAAGAGATCTTTTCAGCAGCTTTCAGGACAGGACAAGATTCTATTCACACATCAATCAGGATGTAACTCCACAAGAAATGCCCTGGTCCTTCAACATCTGACCTCTGACAAACATTATTTTGCCAAGTAATCACTGTCTCTTCCTATCCATGCCACTCACCTCCTCAGACACGAGGACCTACTTCTCTATGTGTTGTCTGGGATCTTGCCATTTCCATACCTATTCCCAGAAGGTACTTTGAGTTCTAATTTTCCCCACTCTAGACTGAGTTGCTTTTTAAAGTATAATTCTGGCACTGGCTATTGAGATTGAAATTAATTTTCACATCATTACTCAAACAGTAACAGAACTGCGTCTCTCATAGGACAATTGTGAGTACTTTTTAATGAGGAGATGCTTATAAGAAAATTAGCACTATGATTGTGATGGAGTCGGCTCTCAGTACGTATTCATCACTTTTCTGTTGGTTTTATTACATTTTAGATAAATAACTTTGACTAAATAATAAAAATGAAGAGCAGAGACTGAGTGAGAGAGAGTAGTCTTATTATAAGTACCTAACTCAGGAAAGAGGTGTGCAACGTCTTGGTCTCTGAAACAGAAACTTCATTAGTCAATATTTCTTAAGAATAGTGAAAGAAACTGTTTTCAATTTCAATGCCCCAGACATTCTTATCTTTATAGTGATAGATTGTGCATCCCTCAGCTCTCATCAGAGAGGATTCTTTGGTAGTATATGACAATGGCTCAGAGACACACAAGTGGCCAACGTGCCGAGAATAAGAGCTTGGAGAACTCCTGGCACTAATCTGGAATTTCTCTACCACACCCGTTCCTCCCAATGCTCAGGGATCATTGTGTAAGAGAAGATAGAAAGATTTTAAGAGCCAGAGGTAGTGGACATCTGTAGTTTCCCAGCAAGCTACAAACAGGAACGTGTTCACGACAATACGGAAGAAACTTGACAGTAGTCTCCATGAACGAGAAGTTACACAATTAGAAGCCAGTGACCTAGATTTGAAATATTCAAGCATGTGACTATTCCACCAACTCAATAAATAACTAACAAGACAAATTCTAATGTATTAATTTAATTGAATGGTGACTTCCAAGTTATTTCCCCTCTGGAATTGAACAGAAAATCTTTCTTATTAATATTGAAGCATCATTCTGTCATTATATTGCTGTGATTGATTTCATGGGAGGCATTCCAATTTATTTCTCCAAGATAACTTCTTCGGTTCCCTTCAGATTCATGGATAGCTTTTACCTACTTGTCTGGTCTTGAGATTGGGCAGGTGTCTTACTTCTGTACTGTCCCACTTTGCACTAAGTTTGAGGCATTCACAAGTCAGTGAGTACAAGCATCTACTCTGAGCACCCTGCCCCCTCCAGTCCACCCTCCCTGAGAACTCTGAGACACAAATGAGATGCCCTGCCAGAGACTTTTCATGCTCCCAATCATCTTACCTCCTCCATTTCAACTAGACAGTTTTTCTTTCTTTGCCTATTACTAATTTCACTAGTGATTCAGGAATTTAACTTGAATTGACTTGAATTTAACTTGAAATTAACATGGATTTAACTTGTAATTTTACTTTCTGGTGATTTCCAGTTCACGTAACTTATAACTTCTGTTTTTTAGTGTTTTTCAGGCCAGTTTATCTTACCAATTGAGTAAAGCTTATCATTAACCCACACTAGAATCCGACCCATTCTCGCTACTTAAGTGTTTATATTTGCAAGCTTATTCTTATTCTCTTTCCTCTTCTCATAACTCAGGGTGTCTTCCTTGGATTTTTTCTGTAAGGTTTAATAATAAGCCCTTCTTTGGAGACCACTGCAGCCCAAGAAGATGTTTACTGTTGACTGTGGTGGAACCTTACTTCATTTTGGTTGATTTTCCTAGATTTCCTTGCTTTAGACTCGTCTGGAGGCAGCTCTCCGAGTCTCCTATCTTGTGAGTATAATAGCATCTGGCATGTAAGGGGAATATGCTGACCTCAGCATCTATAACTTACTGAGGAGCTTCTTGATTGGTGAGAGTCAACCATACCTTTAAACAACCATCATGCTTGACTCAGCATTTCAAAGGTGTTCATGATATCTAAAATTTTTGAATTATTCTTTCAATAATATCATATTGAACAAGAGTTCTGATAAATATAAAAGATGATAGAAGAGGCATGGATTATGTTTGCCTGCTATTATAGCACATCGTACAATTTACATAGCACATTGGAATCTGAAGAGAAATGTATAGACACAAGTCCTTTCTCCCCACATCTGGGAAATTGAAATTAAAAAAAAAAAGGAACGTTTACCTCCAAAAATAACGGAATCCTTCAGATTTGTCATCAGCATGGATTTCGGCAAACATAAAAGTTAAAGTATGTCAGCTGGAGGAATCATAGGAACACAGGCATAGAACTTAATAAGCTTCCTTGCAATGGACAGTAAACTCTTGTTTGCTCAAACTGGCTGATAAATAAGGAATATAAAAGTGATGATACTGAAATAACAATGCAAGGGCCATTCCAAGAGATCGACACTGACACTGGCCTGCGGAGTTTGGATTTTGGTTTATAAGTTAGAGACAACTGTTGAGCCCAGTGACTGGGGCTGTAATCCCATCCACTTAAAAGGTTGAAACAGAAGAATCTCAAGTTCAAGATCTTTCTGGACTACAGAGTGAGTTTAAGGCCAGTCTGGGGAACTTCTGAAACCCTGGTTTTTGTTTGTTTTTTGTTGTTTTTGTTTTTTAAAAGGACCTGGATCTAGCTCATCAGTAAAGTACTTGCCTAATATTGTCAGGACCTGGACTTAATCTTCAGCATCAGGTGTGTGTGTGTGTTTGTGTGTGTGTGTGTATGTGCATGTGTGTGTGTGTGTGTGTGTGTGTGTGTGTGTGCTTGTGTTCCCAGTCAAGAACAACAGCTTTCCAAATATCTCCCAAGGCATATACTGGTGAACTTCAATCAGGACTCTGATGGCAACAGGGCCTGGGGATAGGAGCTCTTTATTTCCACTCTCTGAGATATGTGGTGGACCACACAGGGGAGCAATGAGATGGTGAGGATCAACAGAAGATTCATTATGTCATTGTATACTTGCAACACTACTGTGGGTATTGGCTGAGTATTTGTGGTACTAATAAAAATTATGGAATGGTCAGCATATTGGTGGGCAGCTTTGATCATTTTGCTGCGTACAATTAAGCAAGAAGTATAGACAATCACTTTAATGTAGAAGCTGTGGCTTTGTTAAAACCCAACAAATCATAATGAAGGACTGAGATGTTTAGCCACGTCTATACCTTTTGCTTCCGTGTTTTACCTCTCATCATCGTTCTGAGACCACATTACAAATTCCAGTTTGTAAATAATTTAAACATACCTGTAACAAAGTGTGTCTAGTCAGATGCATTGAAGAATACACATTCACTTCCACGACAGCATATGTAATACAAAAATCCTAAGCACTGGAATCCCAGATTCACCAGTTTATGACACTGATGGGAAGGGTGTGAACGGAGGTCTACACGTTGTGTAGGAAGAACTTTACAAACAGAGCCATGTCCCTGATCACCTGATCTTCTGAAGGCACTCCTGTTCCTTCACTCTGCTCTGCTTTCAGGAACCTCTTTAAGTTTATAAATTCCAAGCATCATGAGCGCATGAGACCTTAAGAGAAAATGTATTTTACCTGATTAATTCAGGATATTTGACAAACATGCTTTATTACAGACACTAAAAGAAATATATGTTTAATTACTTTTTAAATACAGAGGCTGATTTAACCCTATTTCTATGCTAAAATTATGTATATTTTGTTTTTATGCTCTTGCTTATTATCCAAGTCACCCCTTATCTCTGGTTCCACTTTCTGTGGTTTCAGCTACCCATGATCAATTACAGACTGAAAATGATAAATGAAAAATTACAGAAATAAATAATTCATAAGTTTAAGTTGTGCAATGTTCTGAGTAGTGTGCAGAAATATTGTATGCTCAGGATATGAATCACCCCTTTGTGGACCACATGCCTACCGCTTGCAGTAGCCTCTCTGTTGTCAGATAGACTGTCAAAGCACCACACCCTCACAGAGCTGTAGCACTGATCCCATTCTGCCCTGTCATGTAGGCCTTCTACCATCTCATATCACAGGGAGACATGTGCTCACAACACAGGGAGTACAGAGAGAATAAATCCACTTAACTTCTGTCACAGCACAGTGTCACAACTGATATACTTTACTGTGGGTTGCTGGTGACTACCTGTCTCGCATGTAGATTAATTTTTATAAAAGTCTATCTAAGAGAAGTATTATATACATCGTGTTTAGGATTTTTCTGTATGGGTATCCACTGATGTCTTAGACTGCATTCCACGCAGATAAGTTGGGTTTGCTTTACATTGTCTTATGATAGTAGGCAAAGTGATTCTTTAAACAACAGTTTTGGTTGGGAAGAAACTTCAGTATTAAGTGGACACTTATCCAACCATAGATACTGAAATCAGAATAAAACACTTATCCCTTTAACACATATTCCAAATATCAGCTACTGCAGGGACAGTGTGGGCTGTGCATCACCGCAAAGCAAATGTTGCAGTGAAAAAGATTACAGGAATACTCTGCTTTACAGGTGCATGTCAAAATCATGCTTATTTTGAACTACAGTCTACTAAATGTGCTGAATGCATCATGTCAAAACAAAAACCAGGATGCACATCCCTTCAATTCTTCCAGGAGATGATAGTGACACATGGACTGTTGAGATAATGGTGCTGGTAGCATCAAACACAAGATGCACCATGTCTTACACTGCTGGTCATGGAACTGAGGGGCTATCCAGCCTTTACATTTATCTCATTTATTGAGGTCAGCTGCATTTCAGACAGACACAACTGCATACGGCATAACTGAGTGACTGAAGAGTAAATAATAATTCAATAAGAGCTCTTGGGAGCACCAGAGATTGTACGCATGTATCGTGGCTTGATATCTTCCCCCTCTCCAGTATTCCTACAATCTCAAGTAAGCACAAAATGAATGTATCCATTTCATTATCGGAGTGGCTACCTGACCTCAATTCATAACTATATCCATATTTGTGATCCATAAAACCATTTTTAAGAGACACAAGCCAAGCATTTCTTTTGATAGGTTAATGCAAGCAGTCCATTTGTACAAAAGGAACTTTACGAGCCCTAAAAGAAACACACTGAAGAGTTTCAGAGATATTCCTCTGAAGATTTCATTAAAAAAGTTTCTAAAGGGCCTCATGCAGCTCCAGAGGTTTCAAAAATATAAATGAGTGAAATAATGCTTATAAGGTTTTAAATAAATAAATACCCAAGAGGTACTTTTTACTTATTGGGAATAATCTACAATTCCTGTAGTCAATGGAAAATTTAGCCAAATTCCCCCCATCACTTCACTGACACCTTGGTTTCCCCAGATATTTCAATAAGATGAATGTTCCTAACATGTAAGCCTGCAGCCTCATTTCTAAGGTGCACAGCAATGGTTATTTATGTGAGCTCAAGGAGGGATGTGCACTAGCAATTCTGTCACAAGGGCTTTTGAAGTTTATTTATGTTTTTATGCACCTGTTTCTGCTTTTAAAATTGTGGTTT
Source organism: Cricetomys ansorgei (assembly GCA_026225945.1). Classification (NCBI taxonomy): domain Eukaryota; kingdom Metazoa; phylum Chordata; class Mammalia; order Rodentia; family Nesomyidae; genus Cricetomys; species Cricetomys ansorgei. The sequence goes on from JAMJFZ010000881.1 coordinate 1,685,505, forward strand.
CCAACAGCCTGTAGAGAATATTGTACAGTATGCTTCTCAGACTCATGTGTTTCTCTTTGTTTAAAAAAAAATTCCCAGTATCTCTGCTTTCATTCATGAAGAGAAACTTAAACGATACATCTTAAGAGCACATAGATTGAGAGATTCTTCTAGGTAATTAAATTGTCAATATTTCACCTTTCAAAGGTAAGAGAGGAACAGAAAGTCATCCTTTTATGTTGCACGTGCGTGGTGTTTGTGTGTGTGTGTGTGTGTGTGCGTGCGTGTGTGTGTGTGTGTGTGTGTGTTTCTCTCATTGCTCTGGCAGAATACCTGACAGGTACAAGGAGAGAAGGCTTAATTTGTCTCACACTTCAGGAGGACAGTGCATCACAGCAGAGAAAGCAGGGCAGGCGCAGAAGTGTGAGACAGCTGCTCACATCACATGTGGTTGTAAGAAGCAGGCAGTGAGTAACGCTGGCGCTCAGCTCATTTTATTTGTTTTATTCATTTGATGATCCCAACTCGTGCAACAGTAGTACACACTGGGGTGGGGCTTGATTCCTGGGTGATTCTGGGTTCTGTCTGAAGGTCAACATTAACCACCATGGCATGTGAAGGAAAGCCTAAAACCTGTCCTAAACATTGTCCTCAGAAAGAATTATTCCCATTCACCTCCATCAGTACATCTGGGGAAGTATAAAAGGAGCAAATAATTTTGTTCATTCTTGACAAGAAATGATGTCATTTCTATTTTCATTCGATTACAATTTCCTTTGGGGCTGGAAGATTGCTCAGGGTGTAAAGTGCTTGCTGGACTGTAAGCCTGCAGACCGAGTTCTGAGCCTCAGAATGCACAGAAAGCTGAGTGTGGCAGCACATCTGCAGTCTTAGTGTTCCTGCTGGGAGTTGAGAGTGGAGAGTGAAGAATCCTTGGGAGCTCACAGGGTGGCTTAGCTATGCAGCTAAGCGATATGGCATCAAACTTATCTGTGCACACTCACATTCTGACACATGGATATGCTTTCATATACTTCAGATACACACACTCATGAATATTTTTTCCTTGTGATGCAGAAATTGTCACAGGAAATCTGTAATCAGCAGGGATTGTATGTATGGATTACACATTTTTGTCAAGTCTTGGGCAATTCTAGTTTGCTTTTACAACTATGATAAGGTGGTATTATTTCAATGTACTTTTGTATAAATGACAGATGTTGCGCCAAACTGTTATCAGTCCTTGCAAGATCCTAAGAGGCCCTGGTAAAAATTAACATCTATTGAAATATGAATGTGGCTCACTTTCAGGATACATAGAGCAAATAAGGTATGTTTGCTTAGGTTGAAAAGCCTATAAACAATGGTCAGAAGCCAGCCCAAAATGCCCAAGTCTTTTCTTTAGAATGTTTTCAAAGACTTTATATCTCATTTTCTTAAAGATCAAAAGAAGCTCTACAAGATAAATTACTTTTTGGACTTCTGTTTTAATTACTATTTGCTTTTATCCACAGAGTTTAAAGAGAAGGCAATCTCAACTAACTTACCTCTTACCTTCCTTTGAGTATTTCCTGGGGATACTTCATATGAGTTTTAAATAGATGTTATAGTAGCAAATGGACATAGAGATGAAACAAATACTTGTCTAATATATTAGAAACAATTTTTGAACCAAACACAAATAATCAGATCTGAAATGTTTCTTAGAAAAGTATCCAATATTATATTTACATAAAAAAGAGTAGTTGTCTTTGAAGATGACAGAATTTAAAAAAAAAATTCTGATATTAAAAAAAATATTTTGAATACGGATTTTCACACTGAGTATCTCAACCTGCAGTGATGTACTAGGGTATTTTAGGAAGACACATTGAGATTTTTTTTCTTTTCTATTTTTGTCTTATTGTTGATACATGGCTATGGATCAGTCATGTTGGTAATTACTGTATGCTGCTGGTTGAGTATGCATGTGAGAATTCCAACTCTGTAGAGGTCTTTGTGCATGAAAATATGGAAGTCGTGACATTTACCAGCATAAGCCTAGAGGTCTGCAGAAAGGAGGGAGGGAGTCATCACCAGGGAGAGTACCCTACCTGACTGTCCACTCCCTACCTCTCAGCTTTCCATCCCCTTCTCTAGCCTTTGGTGAGAAATGAAATAAGGTGCTTCTCCCTCTTATCATTTCTCCTTTTCCAGTGGGCACAAATATAGTCATTATGACATGGGGCAATGGACAGACCCCGGAAGCGGTAGAGGCATGTTGTCTGGGCCCCGGGTGTCTGTTTCTGGTAGGCAGAGTGAGGAGAGCACACTGCACACTCAAGAGCTTTCTAGTGTTTTCTGGCACCCAGGGTGATAGACTTGCAGTGAGTCACACTGGGAGCACAGGGGCAACTGTGTCTTTGGCAAGTCTGTCGATCTTCTTCCATCGATGTGGCAAAGCGAATCTCCCTCCACTGAGCACCCCAGGAGCTGGGGTGTGTTCTCTTCCATGTGCTCCCCTGAACCCTGAACCTGCCTGAACCCTGGTGCAGTGGCTGAGTCCATTGCAGATGCATCCTTCATCACTAGGCATTATTTTACACATGAAAATTTCCCTTTCCAAATAACTGCTGTAGTTTTTTTCTTTTGAATCAACCCCAAATGGTATGTGCCTTGTCTGCTGTGGCCGACTTTGTGATGGAAAGCTCTCATTAGCTCTTCATATACCCTGAAAAGAATTCTTTAAATTATTTTAATTTATCACATCACTATTTGATTTAAATTTTAAAATTCACCACTTTGATAATATTTTAGGTAAAATTTTGAATCCTGATACGGATAAATGGGGAAGAAAATACATAGATGTATAATCAAGGACAGTCGGTGGGAGTTTCAGAAAATGCTCCATAGAAATGTCCAAGTAAGATGTAGTGTTTGGGATTTCTGTTGGATTTTCTTCAGATGACTTTAGGAGCAAGTCCTGCCTTTAGCTGAAGAGTGATTGGCAATTAACAGCTGCTAGGAGAGGGAGAATTAGTTTTCTTGAATAGTGTATGCCCTGGTAAATGAACCATGCTCCATTGAGAGCACATATGTCCAAGAATATACAACAACATAAATTGGTCAATGCTTGCAAAAAGAAAAGAAAGGAAAGGAAAGGAAAGGAAAGGAAAGGAAAGGAAAGGAAAGGAAAGGAAAGGAAAGGAAAAGAGAGAAGACACAAAGTAAGGAAGGAGATGGCAGTAGAGCTAGGAGGAATGGTGAGTTAGGTGTGAATAATATTAAGACACCTTGTATGAAATTCTCAAATAACTAGCACACAAGAGGGGAGATCTCTCCTTTCTTCTCCCCTCCTCCATTCCCGCACCTCCCCTCTCTTCTAAAGCAAATTACTAACACTACAAACTTTGTGAGCAGGTAGCCCTGCGAGTATATCTACACACAATATTTAAGCACGAGCTGAAATTAAGTTATTTGAAGCTTGAATGACCCATGAAAATGAAAATAATTTCCCATTTCACTTTAGCATAAGAAGAATCCTCAGACTGTTTGATTTATGAAGGTTAAACGTGGAAATTTTCTTTGAAGTTAATGTTTTTAAAGACTTAAGAAAGGTACAGAAAGAGCAAGCAATTTAAAAATGCATCTATTATTACATAAAATGTTAAATGGTTTAGTCATTTCCCGTGATCTAATTGTCAGGAATGCAAGTCAGTTGCAAGGCTTTGGTCTATTTTTAGGTGTTTTTCCATCACATTAGGAACTGAGAACAAAAGGGACAGCAGGTGAACACTGTCTGCTAATCTAGATACTGGCCACTCAGCCTTGACATAATGGTTCACTAAAGAAGGCTGAATGTTTGAGCAGCTTAGCACGCAGAAGCATAGGGTCAGAACATCTCTATTTTTTATCAAGGCAGCTGGGCAGAAAATTAGCCAATTGAACTCCATCTGTCTCTATGTTTCCTCATTAGGTTTTTGAGGATGTGTGTGTGTGTGTGTGTGTGTGTGTGTGTGTGTGTGTGTGCATTTGTGTGGTGTGTTCCTTTGTCGTTGTTACTAACTGAATGAATTAGACTAATGTACGTGATTCTGAAGAACAACAGCTCCATACCACATTATCACCTCAGGAGAGCCGCACACTTTCCCCTAGTACTGCGTTTGGATTTCTCACTGCCATTATAGTGTAGAAACACCATTGTGAACAATATTATTTCTCATAATACAATCTGTACAGCATCAATAGTGACTGCAAACAAGCAAAACGTTAACTAGGGAGCTTGTATCTAAAATGTACTGTGCAGGGAATAAATCACCATCAAAGAGACAAAGTCCTTATGTTTAAAGAGCTCTGCCTCTTCTTACTAGGGTTGTGAAACGTGTATCTGACAAATTTAAATCTATCTAGGATGATGGTAATCTTTACAAGAGAAGAATAAGCAAATTGTTTGGCACCCATGCAGCCCAGTCTGAATCAAGGCGCCATTTCAATTACCCACTCAAAGAAAATCTCCAAAGACAAGGGTATTTATAGACAGCCAGTGATACAATTTGTTGTTGGTAAAAATTAACCAAATGAGCAAAAGGTAAACACCCTCATGGGCCTTGCTAAGGAGCTGAAATTTCACTGCTGATAAAATGGTATTTTCAGTGTTCTAGCTGCCAGATAGTCATGCATTCATAGTTATGCGTCTTGCTTTTATTTTTGATTAGTTTATGCGGGATTGGGGTTCCTATTGCATACAGGGTTTTGGTTGGCCCTCTTTCCTCCTTCCCACGCACCTTCTCCTTGGTCTCTCAGACCTCTATTTCCTCTCCAGTTCCATAGCCAGTGCCCCCTTGTAGTTTCACAGCCCTTGTGCTCATTTGCCTTCTGTATCTATTTAGTGTATTTCTGTTTTAAAAGAATAAAACTAGCAATGTTTAATGTGTATTTGGAAATAGGGCATCTCAGATCCTGGGAGATTAGTGAACAGGCTCTTGTGTAATAACTGAACTCTTTTACACGTTAGGTCTTGAATTGCAAGAGGTGTGGGGAATGAGAATCAGAGAACGATCTCCAAAGATTTTTCAAAGTCAAACTTGAGAGGACTTGGTTGATTGGATTGGGAGGGTCAGTACTGGTCAGGGCCAAAGATGACTGCAGTTTGCTGGCCTGTGTGACGGGGAGGAGCTTCACCCCATTACTGGGGCAAGGGACCAGAAAGGAGCTGCACCAGGGCGGGGGTGCACACATAATGAATCCAATTTGGACCATCTTGGGTTTTGAGTGTCTGTGGGCCAGACATGCTTCCTATTTTCTAAAAATAAAAGGGCACTGGGGGCAATCGCCTAAAATAATTGTAATATTAAAATATAATTTGTAAATGTCATGCTGATATAAAAATATTTAGCCACTCACATCATTAGCTCAAAACATGCTATTTTCAAGAGGCCTTGATACACACTAGGTCTAAGGTGTGAAAGTCTGTCCATTAGAGAATGCAGCAGACACAATTACATTTGATTTGACCTACCTCCTTGTCCATTTTGGACACATAGATTGAAGAAACAAAATGGTTTTTGCCCTATTTTGCTAACAAATATTTTGGATAACTCTTGCATACAGATAATTGGGTTTTTAATGTGAGAATTAGTCAATCAGAAATTGAAGGAAAGAGTAAAGTGTCAGGAAGTAATGAAGAGAGTGAGCACAACTTATTATATTTAATAAGGACTCTTTCTGTTAAAATGTCTAAAATCAAACAAAAAGGCTAATTTATTCTTTCCATTAAATTAATGTATTACAATTTCTTATTTTGACTGCTACATTGTTTGGATTGGATTGTAGGAGTGAGCTTAATACAGAATTTGGGTTGTATTTTATGTAGTACTATTTGATTTGATTATGTCAAGACTTCACAAATTAGAATGGTCTACGAAAAGCTCTTCCATCAGCAGTCTGTCCACCCGCAGCAGGCTTTTGAAACTCTGACAACTACAGAAAGCGTTGTCTGACAGTCCTTTGTTTCCTCATACCTCCTTCTAGGTAAAGGACAAAATTCTCTAGAATATTTAGTCAATTTTACAGAATTATGAATCAGCTGCTCACCCTCGTTGATCAATTTCCTCAGCTCTCTTTTAGCATGTTCCGGAGACTGTCGGGAGTGTGCTCTGTCACTGGGCTACTTTTGACATTGATTGCTCTTCTCTCTCAAACTAACTTCTCCAGCTTACACCTGAGCTTTCACGATAGGTACCTTGCCTCAGCTGAGTGCTTTGCTCAGAGATCAGCGCTTTGCTCAGAGATCACAGAAGTTACAGGAATCTAAATCTCATATGTAAGTTGGCTCCAGATAGTAACCTCACTTCTTTACAGATTTTCATTCTAACAGCCTGTGACAGTTTTGACAACATATCATAGAATATTTCATAATTTTTTCATTTGCTATTTGCAGTGGTCACAAACTAATATCTGAACTGTATGGTCTGGCCAAAATTTTCCCTAAGAGGAAACAGGATCCATTGTTTGCTTAAATTTGCCTTGATAGTAAATGATATAAAGAACAAATATAATAACCCAAATTCTTTATCTTTAACAGGTATATCAGTTATATACTTGTAGAACAGGAGTCATTGAGGAGACAATAGCCAGGAATTGCAGTATTGCAGAAAGAGGAGGGTTGCTGTTTGTGTCCCTTATCATATACAGAACCTACCACACCACCTCAGTAAACCTAAGAAAGGTTTTTAGTTCACTGGGTAAAAGAAATCTAGTCCCTGAAGTCATTATAAAATGTAGTGTTTTTGATTCATAAGCACAGTTTTTCTATTTAGTTTGTCTTGTTTATATTCAAGATCAAACTCACTAGACACTGAAGCCTTTAAGGATTTATTTACTTATTTATTTTATTTTATGTGTGTGAGTGTTTTGTCCGTGTGTATGCATGTACATATGTGTGTGCCTGGTGCCCACAGAAGTCAGAAGAGGGCACCGAATCCCTTGGAAATGGAATTACAGATGGTTGTGAGCTGCCATGAGGGTGCTTGGAATTGAACCTAGGTCCTCGGAAAGAGCAGCCAGTGCTTTTAAGAACTGAGCCATCTTTCCAGCCCCTAGAAATTGACTCCTTAAAAAGCAATGCTTTCTGGCAGATAGAATCAGACCATATGTCAACAACTTTGTCTAAGACCAGATTGCATCGCTACTTCAACATGCAGCTTAGTGGTGCAGAGAAGCACAGGATGAGGAGCAGGAATTCAAAAGCTGAAAATGGAGAGAGGCAGATCTGGACAACCCAACCGTGTTCCATAGTGGTTGAACTACAGTGCTAGGAGTTTAAGAGGCTGAGCTCATTTCTTATTGTTTCCTTCCTTCTGTTCTGCTTTCCTGTGTGTTATCACTTTCATTGAGAAACTAACGTGGGAATGAAAAATCAAAATGAAATTTAAAAAGCAGAAACAATATTCTGTATCACCAGTGATATTCAGCATAAACAGCCAGAACTCGAATACCATGTTATAGCCGGATTAAAAGACTGTGCTTAGCAAAACAATTTTGAAAGGAAAATAGTGACACTGGTTCAGAGCTGAGGTAACCTAAGCTTCTGTAAAATAGAATAGGGCAGAATGTCTACCCCCACCAAGGGTCCTTCGTACACTAATGTTTGAATCAGTTGCTATGACACTACGACACACAAATGTTTTTTTTATCTGTTTTGTTTTTGTTTGCCAGAATTTGTAAAAAATATTTGAGAAATTATACATTTTAAAGCTGGATTAAAACCTTAGCTTCTTTTTTAAAAGAAATTCTAGTTGTACACAATATACACTGTTTTTTTTTTCTTCTTCTTCAGCCTGAGTTTATCTTGACTAAGATGGTAAGCATGTCCCAGTCACAGGGCTCTGAAAAGTCATCCAGGAAATAACTAACATAAATCACTTATTACAGCTAGACAGTGCTGCTCTTTTGATTATCTCATTCACTGTATAAATTCCGATTTCAATTGTTATGCTAGGATATTTGATGAGTCCAGGATATATGCTAATAGTGACCCTTCTTGTAAATGGCAGTAAAGGACCATTACAGTTGACCATGCTGCCACGTGTAACTGTAATTAGTTGCAATTCAAGACCCAAGGATGCTGACTATGACACAGATTCCAATAGTATCAAGAAAGATTGGTGCCATCAGTGTTCATTTCCCTTTATATTTGTTGATACTAAAGGCTCCGTGTAAAGGGTTGATCACTGGGGCTTTGAGCTGTTCTTTCTTAAGTCAACTCAAGAATTCTAACTAAATGCAAAAAAATTAATATAGAAACAGTGAAATCTTGTTGTAGATTTTTATTTTTAGTTATATATAAAATAATTGCTTTATGCACTGATGAGTGAGGAGCTCCCTAGGTCTTGGCGTTTTGTGTTATTTGCAGGTGTTGGCTTTATGAATGTTTGATTGGTGATGATCTGCATGTGCTATCAGTAGAACACCTGAGGCGTTCTGTATCAATAAAAACACCTGAGGGCAGACGCTCAGGGTTCAGTTGTCCAGTATGGTGCTTGCCATGGTAATCATTCCCTCTGCTGAGGTCTGGCAGATTTTACACCTATGAAAATGCCACAGTGTATTCCTTGCTGAGCCACCATGTAGTTGTACTACTGCAGATCTATTTGTATTTCTTTTATTATTAACTATTCCACACTCAAATGAAGAAACAGAGAGAAAAGATGCCTTGAGGTAGCAGGAAAGACATAAGCATATTTCTCTGATCTTTGTTTGTTCCTGGACAACACACAGCCTGATTCCTGGGGCCAGTCTAACGCAGGGAGAGACAAAGGAAACCCTACATTGACACAGTTGCTTCTGAGTCCTGGCACACTCACTGACTGAATGAGAAATGCTCATTCTTAAATCTATAAGCCTTGTATGATATTTTATGAAGGTAAGTTTGTATCTGCAGCAAGTATGTCTTTACCTGATCCCTGCATCCTCAGCTGCAGCTGAGACTTAGCTGCATAATATTCTCATTGGTTCATTATTATAGGAGTGCTATTCCAAGAAACAATATCAACAGAAAAATACAGCTTTCATAATGAACAGTTAATACAATGGTAAAATTTATGAAATATGTATACAACCTTCATGCATTCCTGAATTTCTTTCTTCCTCTACTCCTTCCTTTTTTCATTTTAAAGAAGAAAAAGCATAAAGCTATTGTATGGTATCCAAATAGAGGAATCGGATTCAGCTGCTGGGTGCAGGAGTAGTTGAACATAGCACATGCTCAACCTCAGACCCATCTCCCAGCCATCTAGAGGGTGTTGAGCAAGGCTTACTGTGCACAACTTTGTGTAGATACCCTGACTGTGCTGAAGAAAGCAGTGGATATTAGAACTGGAGTTATTAGGGTCAAACAAAATTAAATGACTAACAAAATTGGGAACTATTATAATCCAGATGAGATTTTACTTTTAGACATTTTTTATTATACTGAGTTTTCTTCCCATTGTGTTTGTCATAAGGAAAAGTAAAATTGGGTAAGCAGAGAATCTCTGACAGGCCCCAGATGTAGAAGGGCTAAATTAGGAAAGAGGCTATGCAACTCTAGGAAGTTATACACTGAAAACTGATATATTTAGTTTACGATCAAGGGCAACACACAAACGGGAGGTCATTTCTTCCCCGCATTTCCCGTACTACAGATATTGATACAAGTAAGGCAATCTTTTCTGAAATGCATGCTGTTGTTTGCAGAGAGAAATGAGCTTGCAAATGAGTCAGCAAATTCTGCACAATGAAACTGCACTCCAATGACACAAGTATGGTCAGCACAGACAATATTCAAAGAATTTAAATCATAACCTTTGGTGTCTATGCTCTTGGTCCTTAAACCATCTAGATTATATGACCTATTGTGCTTTTTAACTTCTGTGTATCAGAATGCTCTATTGAAAGATGATTTCCTGATCAAATGTTCTCTTGTGATTTCAATATTCACAAACCAAATAACTGATTTAGGCCAGAGAACACATTCATTTATGCCTCTCGGCATGCCTTGGTCACTGCCCAAGGAGAACTACATCCATCATAATCACAGAAAAAGTTGCCACATAACTATGAGTCATGCTGATGTCACAGGCATGTCACTAAATTAGAGATTGCCCCTTACTGTTTCTCTTATGAAGAAAAAAAGAATATTTTCCTTAACGATCCAGAGCAAACTTCTCTTGATATCTTTTTGGCAGAGTTATGTCACATCAACCAATCAATGACAAGTAGAATGAAATTATCATAACTGACTAACTTAATCAGTACTTGCTCCCGAGGAGCCTAAAATGAATAACATAGGCAGATTGTTTCTCAATCTTTCTATAGCCAGAAGTTCTCCATTATGGTCAACCAACAGGCATAACAACACATTCTGTGGAATTATAAGGTAACCATTATGAAAACTAAAACTGAGTCCACTAAAATACAATTTCCCCTGTACATTTTAACTACATTAGGAGAAAAAGGAAAGATGAGTTTCTCTATAATTTTATTCAAATACATTCTTGGAATTGTTTTATAAATATGTCACTATTAATTTTATCATATCTAAGGCATTAGCAACTTATACTTACATACTAGTATAAATAGTAGACTATATGTATCTAAATGTACATTACAAAGACAGAAATTGTTGGGTATATTGCTGTATTTCTGAGTCTATGCCATGCTAGAGACTGTCACAATTTAGCCAAAACATTTCCCAAGCTCTTCCTCTAAGCTAAGTGCAATTTCCATTCTTACGCTATCGTGTCTCTGAGAGCAAGTAGCATTTATTCATCTTATGTTGCTCAATTTTTTAAAGAACTGACAACTAATTTTATTAAATAATCTTACACACAGTTCATAGAGATGCTTTAGCTTTTCCTACAAGTTTATTGGTTGTTCAATTTGATCTTTGTGTGGTAAAATAAACAACCAGGTTCTTGAGATCAAGGAAAGAATTAACCTCCATGTTAAACTATCTCATAATGAAAACGTTCTTCAAAATTCATTAGATTGCTTTTTGAGAAATTTCTTTTTAATTTAGTTCAGATTAGCTTCGAAGTTGTGATCCTCTGGCCTCGGCTTCTTAAAAGCTATAATTACAGGGATATGTCAGCAACCTGGTTCATTGGGATGTTTTCTAACTTTATGTAGCTACGGATAGTCTTGACTCTAGCTATTGTAGTCGAATATTGATAAATAGTACCAGAGTGCAGGCGACCAGCTTCTGCATTCTCTCATTCTTAGAAGTCTTACTTTTCCATTTTGTCTTACATGGCTTTATGCGTAGGACTGAGTTCTCTCAGTTTAATCCTGTCATCTTCGTAAAAGGATTTCAATGGCCCTTTTCTAGATGAGATTGTAAGAGAGAGAGAGAGAGAGAGAGAGAAGAGAGAGAGAGAGAGAGACGGAGAGAGGGAGAGGGAGAGAGGGAGAGAGGGAGAGAGGGAGAGAGGAGATGAATATCAATAAATTTAGCAGCAAGCTTGACACATTGTTAACATCCAGTTAGTATGAACTGCTACCATAAGACCATGAGAAAAAAAAATCCATCTTGGGACTATAAAATATTCTGTTTTTATTTATTCAAAGAATCAACCTTTTCCTCACAGACAGTTGGAATATTTATCAGTTCTATTTAACTGAGGTATTTTGTATATAACTGTCACATTGCTCTACTCAAGTAAGAGACACTATCAGTTCACTCTGTGGCCTCCAGTTGTTTCTGCCGCAAAAATAGGACCCTTGGCTGCTTTTGCTTCTTTTTTAACAAGCATTTGTTAATTTTGATAATTTGCAGAGTTTAAAGAACAGCAGCTCTGTTTGTGTAAATCACAAGATTTAATTAGAGAAGAGGAATCCAAATGGTGCGAATAAAAGTCTGTGCATAATAAAATATTAATTGTCTTTAAAAATACAGCAGTGTTCCAGTATTCTATTGCGCTCCAGTGGAACGTGCTGCAAACAGCCGTGTGCAGGGCCACGGCGCCTCTGGAATCATGACAGCCTTGAAGACTCGGACCCTGGAAAGCTAGAACCACAGTGTCATTGTTGCATTGCGATGAAGAGGCTTCGAGTCATTTTTCTTGCAGCACAGGGAGCATTTGTCATGAGCCCCTTAGACAAGTTTTTGAGCCTTGTGTTCTTTCATGCCTGTTCTTTCATAGGTTACAGTCCAGATCGCGCAGTGAAGTGTGGAAGTCTCGGGGCTTGCAGCAGCGGGGAATTAGTTGGGATCAGATAAGTTGAAGCAGTCATTTTGGTCCTGCTGTAGAGAAGCACTGACACCCAAAAGTCCTGCCATTTTGCATAAAGCACCGCATTTGTGCTTTCTCTGTTGAAAACAATGGCAAACTGCTCGAATCTAATTGGATCGCTTTGATTTCCAATCATTCAAGTGTTTCAGTGTCTACTTTTCACATCAAATTTGATGAAGAAATTCAGTTTTGAGTGAACATTTTTGCTATGTTATTTATTGACATAACGTACTTTCCAAGCAGAGGGTGAAAAATGAATGCATGTACCGTCTCAAGTGGTACCATGTAATTTTGTAGTGTTTTATAGCATGAAAAATATACTTCACATACATTATGTACTTCATTATAGCAATTGTCCCAAGAATCTCCCAGGAGCAAAAGTTGACATTAGAAAGGAATTCATAATGCTTAATTCTGAACAAATATTGTCAGCACTATTGTTGGAATTAATAAGTTTAATTATAATAAATCAAATGAACAAATTGGAATTAAAATCCTTATAGGATATGTATGCTCTTTCATAGTTTTATTTTAGCTTAAAAATTTAATTTTAACTTTACCCATCATCCACTTATGTATCCATCAATTTATTATGGAAATACAAAATAGTAAAAGTTTTTTGAAATAATTTTGTTACTCGTGGAATCATTTTATCTTGTGAAATCACTATACTACTCATGGTATATGGGTCGAAAGGCAAATTAGTCATTAGCATCAAAATCACTGATCGGTCCACCAGTCAGACAGGTCAGGCAGGTATTTCAAGATGTAATTTTACTAGTATGCAATTAGTATGATGTTAGGGATGAAGGCAGGTAGCCTTTAGAATATATATGTGTATATATATATATATATATATATATATATGTATATATATATATATATATATATATAGTATTATTAGTAACCTTTAACAGGACACTTAAAATAACTTATAATCATTTATTGATAGCAAACCACAAATATTCCTTTCATAGAAAAAATGAAAAATCTTTATAAGTCTTACTAAAATATCTAAGAATTTACATCAGATTTGAGGGCTTAGGTTATGTATTTTATACATTTTATATCATGAACTATCAGTATAATAGATTCATTAGTGGGGAAGAAAAAAATTAATCTTAAACTGTGCTTCTTACTACAGTTACTATAACTTCTAGAGGAGATACTGTTTTATAAGAACATTTATTTTTAAATCATATTTATCCTTTCATAGATAAAAGTGATACTTACCATTGATCATGTGATCACATTTGCCTCAAGGTGCAGCTGGGAATAGTCATAATTAAATCTCTGACTTAGAAATAAAATGAAGCCACAGTAATGCAGAAATGTCAGATGAGATCACGCTCATTCAGGGCGTAGGAAGTAAGGCAACGTTTGAGGAAAGGGCCCTCATAAGACTAAAGAGCTTTGTACAGCAAAGGGAGCAATCAAACCAGTGAAGAGGAAGTTCACAAACTGGAAGAGAATCTTTGTCAACCATGTGTCTGATAGAAAATTAATATTCAGAATGTACCAAGAACTTGAAAGAAAGAAAGGAAGAAAGAAAGAAAGAAAGAAAGAAAGAAAGAAAGAAAGAAAGAAAGAAAGAAAAAGAAAGAAAGAGAGAGAAAGAAAATAAAAAGAAAAATGAATCAAGAATACAAAGAACCCAATTAAAAAAACAGGGAATTGTTCTGAATAGTGAGTTCTCAAAAGAAGAAATAAAAATGGCTAATGAACATCTTACCAAGTGCTCAACATCCTAACAACTAGGGAAATCTTAAAATACACTTAGAACTTCCTAATATTCTTCTTGTGCCCTTTACTCTCTCCTTGCTTTCCTGACTCCCCTTCCTTTTCTCCTCTCCTCTCCCTCTCTCCCTCCCTCTCTCTCTCCCTCCCTCCCCTATCTCTGCTTCACTTCTCTTCCTCCTCCTTTTTCACACTCAAGCCTTCTGTTCTCCTTGTTCCTGTTCCGTTGTGTTTACCTACGACTTCACCTGTGCATGGACTATGGCACACTTTCAAATCCACCACCCAACACCAATATATCTGTCTGTGGTGAGATATCCCAAATCTTCTCTTTTAATAATGTGGAAATGTTCAGTGTAATTTGTTAATCATAGTCACTCTTCTGTGACATAAAGCATAGAATATTTTTTGTTTAATGGCAAGTTATTGATCATGCTCTTTTAAAAACCTTCTTCTCTGAGATTTTCCATATATATATATTGATGACATCTTGGCTTCTGAGAATGACACTGCAATAGCTATGGGAATGCAAAAATATCATATTCAGTTCTTCATTTTAATGTCATATCTTCTCTAAATACTTCTAGAGGTAGGTCAATTTTTCAAGTTGTTGAATGTTATAAATGGTGTTCATTCTGGTTCATATGGTTAACTTCTTGATTTCTTGTAAAACCTGAATTGTAGAAGCATTGATCCTAGAATGTAAGACTTATATGTTTGACATAGTATAATTTGAAAGCAGCCCCATCCTTCCCTGATTTCAACAAATCTGTTGATAGGAGATTTTATATCTGTCTTAGGAAAACTATTAGAACATATCCTATATTTATATTTTGGAGAATGAGACACACAGAGGGAGGGAGGAGAGCCGTTTTTACAATATGGCCATCTAGTGGAACGATAGCATCCTGGGATCGGGACCCCCTTACTCTTGAATCTTGTATTCCTGTGCAGATTTACAGCATGTGTGTTGCAGACGTTTATTTTTAGTTAAGTCTAATTGTTTTGTGCACTGTTGGGTGAGGGGCTGCCTGGGCCTTGGTATTTTGTATCTTCTGTGGGTGTTGGATTTATGTGGGGGATGCTTGATTGCTAATGATCTGCACGTGCTATCAGTGGAATGCCAAGTAGTTCTGGATCAATAAACACTGCTGAGCTTAGATGCACAAAGTTCTACTGCCCAGTATGACACTGGCTGTGACAGTGGTTCTGGTTCCCTCTGCTGAGGTATGGAAGGGTTTGCACCAGTGCCTCCTTGTTGTCCTTACTGAGTCCACACAACAGCCTAACAGCTACACATGTGTTTCATCCTGTGGAGGAGGTCTTAAATCTAATCAGAAAGCCATTGTTACCTCCATAACATTAATGCCACTGTAGTATCTATTGACATGTCTTATCACATTGATCATTTATACAGTTTACAGAGTTCACAGATGAGTATTTGATGCTTTATCCTCAGAAGCCTGCATAACCTTCACATACTATGAAAGCTGGCTAACAGGGAGGAAGCTCCTTGGATAGTGCCAACTATATTTCTCTGTATGTAGAGGAATACTTTGAAGAAGTTTTTGTTATTTTGGTTTCTTTAAAAATGCAAAATGGTATTCCCACCCCAGCTATGGTATAATTTTTTATGAGTTGGAATTGGAATGCTTGATGCAGGTGGCTATAATCTGGTTAGATGCAGTTGTTCTGGCACCTGTAGCTTGTTTGGGGGTTTGTGTACCTCATGGGTTTATGGGAACTTTTGATCTAGGGTATAAAAAGTTCGAAGCTCTGAGAGTTGGTGTGGGCATTGGTTGGTGGTTCATTGGTTGGATTGCTGTTGCTAGTTAGTGTGATAATTCATAAAAGAGCAGAGGTTGGAGAGATTGAGTTTATATACCGTGATCTGAGATGCTTATCTGACTCACTGTCAGCTAGTCCTCTTCAAGCTTAGGGCAGCCTAAAAAGAGGCTGTGAGGATTTCTACCTTTCTCTCATTCTATACCACGGCTGCTTGCAAAATTAGTGAAGATTTCTTTCTATCTTTCCTTTCTCTTTCCCTTAATTGAGGGTAAAAGATTGCAGATTACTGCTACATCTATGTTCTGTGACCAATAGTAGGATCTTGTCTTCAAGTTCTGATGGGAGATCAAGAGGCAACTCAATGGGCTGTATTGTTTGGGGATTCTCCAAGACACTGATCACCAACAGCTCAAGGGTAGGTATCACACAAATGACACTAGGCTTTTTATTTGGCAGCCTATGGATTCTTGGATAACTATAATACCCTGTGTGGTATGACTGCAGTTGAAGTCTTTTATATTGGTATAAATATAAACACACACACACACACACACACACACACACACTTTTATATTGGTATAAATATAAACACACACACACACACACACACACACACGTATTTATATGAAGACTATAAAATAATAAGTTTTCAGGTTTTCATAAAGACACTTAAATACAACAATGATATGTATAGACAGGCAGATAAAGCTCAACATATACAAGGCTCAGACTCAATATATACAATTGTCAAATATGTTGTAGACAAAAAGTAGCCTTGAATGTCACAAGAAAGAGAAGGCTTACCAGAGATTTAATAAAAGATAGAAAAAGAATGTTTGCTGGTTAGACAAAGACATTAATAATAAAAACTTATTTATGTTGTTACATTTTCCCTCGGGAATGACTGAAGATCCACTGAGACTTCACAGATGCTCCAGTCACAGCCTCTCCTCCCAAAGTCATTTTCTCTCTGTCTCTGTTTCTCTCTGAAAGGCTTCATAGAGGTTACCAGATACCAGAGACTGCAATGTAAGAGCTCAGATGAATTGTTTCAGGGAGAGCTGGGTCATGTGGGTTACCTGGGGCTGGAACCTAGGTATCTGTCACTGCAGACATTTTTTAGTTAGATCTCCAGCTAAAAATGGCCTTTGACATCTGGCCTCCATTTTCATTTGATATTTCATGTCATATTTTCAAAAAGTAGCCAATAAGGTCGCCGTTCTTCCCAACCCCTTTGCCTGGAGCTACTTACTTAACAGGTAAGCTATGGTTTCCAGTCACATTAGAAAAAAATTTTTCCAACAGGTTTTACTGGGCCCAAGGCCTCCAGTGTCTGGTTTTAGAACTACTTGTTATATGATTAATTTTTGCTTTTTTTTGCCACATGCTTTCCGTTAACACCTCTGTAATCAACCAGACACAGCAAGGATAATCCCTTCTATGTGGAAGCACAACTCTCTCATCTCAGTGTCTGGGGACCATGTTTGTGTAAGTTTCTGTTCTGAGATTCACACAATCACATGTCACATGATCATTTCAAATCATTAGGTGATCTACAAAGAAGATTTAGCCAAATGGTGGGGAAAAGAAATCACCAATTCAACCATTCAGCTGTAAATGTCGAAGGCAAAGAGCCATAATTCTGGGGTAGATTGATAATGTCTGCCATGTAAAAAAGGTTGGCAGGAAAGCATTGTACTAGACACTTACCATAATGTTTACCTACAACGTAATCAGTGTCAATAGTTAGTCAGTGCTCTAAAGAATAGTAAATGGTCCTTGTTTTCAAATATGTAAGTTCCCCCCACTAGATTCACTTTCATCTCTTCTCACAGCTCTGTCTCAACAATTATTCACAAATAGTTTTACCTTAAATGAAAGTTTAATAATTAAAGCAGGCACCAGCACACCGTTGCTATCAAGCCCAGTTTTAGATCACCCCCAGCTTCAAATTCTATCTCATCTTTAATTCCATACTGCTAGAGTATTTCAGAGGCAATATAATCTTCAGTTCATTTCAAATTTCTAAGCTTCCCTAGGGCACCCATCTCTCTACAGGGTGAGAGTAACTAGGAACTTTGGTCCAATGCCCCATCCACACAGTTAAAGTTCACGGAGGGAGAAAATTGCCTATGTAGAAACCACACTTCCAGTACTGGTTGCTGAACATAAAATAACTTGGGCCTCCAGGGTTAATGGTAACATTAGAATCACTTGAGGCTCAGGTAAGAAAATTGTAATTAAAAAGGAAATAGAGTTTGAGATATAGCTGAACTTTATTCTAGAAAAGCACAGTGCTACATTTCCCTCTTAGCCTTGGAGCCACGTCTCTGAACGTGCTGGAGTTTTTGATACCTAGAAAATGTCTTGTTGAGGGAGAGGGGGAAGGTAGGGGGACATTAAATAGGCGATTGGAGGAAATCTGCCCTGAATTTTATGGAATGATTACTGCTTGCTTGTCGCCTGTTTTAGTCTCAATGTTTGTTTCATTTTAGCCAGTTTTTCCTCTCCTAGGGTTCTTGGGCTAGGTGATTTGGGCCTTGTTTTTTTTTTTTTTCACAACAGAACAGTCATCCTTCTGTGTACCTTATGGGATTCTCCCCTCCATTTCTAAATTTGGGAGTTCAGTTACTCAGGAAATATATCTCTTTTATTTTTAAAATTATTTTAATGACTAAAAATTCATGGCCTAGTCTTGATGTTCCTTTATTTCTTCTCTGTGACAGACTGAAATAAACACACTGCCATCTGATAAAGGTCAGCTTTGAAACGCAGGTGCCTGCTGTGCTCTGTGCAGACCACGGTGCATCCCAAACCTTTCCTGACTCCTAATACAATTTAAAATCCAATTAAAACTCTCATCTTCCTCTTTAAATCTGGAAAGGCTTAGGGACCTCAGTCTTTAGAAACAGCCAGCTCCGGCTGACTTTCCCTTTCTACTTGCCATCAACACTTGTATTCTGCAACTGTTTATGTCTAGGTTTAAATTGAAAAGACCTCCATGAAGTCATTGTGGGAACAAAAACTCAAGAGCACAGCCCTCACACTTCCCTCACTCATCATCTACTAATTCACAACGCAGACAGGAAACCTCTTCCCTGAATGTATCCACTGGTGTGGAATCACAAGTCTGCCACTACCCATTGTCCCCGCTTACATTCGTGATACACTAGCAAGGGAGCACAGGACAGCTTGACCCCTCTCCGTTGCTTATTCTTGCATGTGTCTCTGATCTCATAGCTGTGCTGAGTACTTTGTATGATGATCATTTTAATAAACACCTCACTGTTCTGTCTTGGGTGCACACAACTGAGAAAGATAGGCACCTTCTGTGACAGAAACACTGTGAGAGACACTTGAGAACTCACACCTGCCATACATAGTCAGGGGACGTGCCTCTAACCCAAGAACTCAATTGCAGGAATGGTTTGCATTTCTCTTGTTTCATTGCTGTTCCTCTTGACACTTAAGCTCTGCCAAGTACTCACTGGTCCAGAACCAGTCATTCTTTGAGTTTGTGCACATGGTGTTAAGGGATTAAGAAACAAGGAAGAATATTTATCCTTTAGGAGGTTAAGTCCAACAAGAGGGCCCTGGTACCAAGCAACATCCCACTGCTGATGGGGTTCCTTCTCACTCAGATGGCCTGGGAACTGGAAAATCACAGATGTGGCTTAGCCCCTTGCCTCTGAACCCAGTGCTGCACCTGCTCTCTTCACGCTGTTGTTTGGTGGCTAATATATAGAGCAATCCCCTTGCAGAAAATTTACATGTCAGGAAATTTTGAAAAGCACCAAAAGGAATTTCAAGTCCTTTCACAAAGTCCACAGGGTTCAGTGAAAATAGAATCTAATCAACCTGTAAAAACTGAAATCCCACATCTATTGCATGACTTGATTTGATTTGAGGTATCTTCATTTTGATCCCCAAGCAATAAAATGAATTGACTCTCTTTCCAAGAACATTATTTGCATCTCTGTCTGCTTTTTCACAGCCTTGGTCTCTTCATTCTTCGCCTTCTTCCTTTAGGCTTCAGTTTCTAAAAATCACGTAATTGCTCTTTATCTAAGTAGAATCTGCCTGTCCTCTGGTTACAGCATCTTTCCATATTAAAGAGAAAAGAAATTTGGATTTCTTTGCCCATTATTTCAGAATACTCCTGCCCTTGAGTTTCATGATATCTGACCTAGTTTCCATGGTTTTATGTAGTCTTTGTGAAGAACCATTAACCATTACTTCAATTAACTTGGAGTCAGAATATTTTCTGACTCCTACACAATTCTGCACAGTATCTGGCCAAGGATGTTGGAAACACTCCATCATAATAGGAAAATTGATCTCCAGTTATCATTGTTGTGGTCTCCATTTTCAAATGGTGAGGGAAATGTTGGAAATCAATGCAGTATTTTACAGTTGGATAAAAATATAAACAATATATAGTTTTACGTTTAGAAAAGGAGTTCCATACTTTTGTCATTTAAGAAGCTATAATTCGAAAGAATCCCATGTGAGGAACTGGGATGAGTGCGTAGACAGGACAGTATATGCTTCTGCTTCCCAAACAACGTGTGGTTAATGTAACTGTCTTGGAAATATGTAAATTAACTGCATATTATTTGATTTAATCAGCCAAGGTCATATGAATTTATTTTTTAGACAAGAGCTTTGAGGAAGGGAGTTACCTTAGGAAGGTGGGAGTCATCCATATGGGAGAGTTCATGCACAATATGACTCACATGTGAAGGTAAGCTACTGAAGATGCACTTGGGAATGCAAGTTCGCTCCCTATGATATTCACTAAAATGTATGCATATATATATATTTAGGTATATATAAATATAAGTACATATATAATATGTGCAATGAATATTTGCACAATGTTTGGACATGTTACATTCATTCAACTTTGTAAGAATTTACAAAATGTGATTCCTCGGGAATGACATCATCCTCTTTATCAGAACTACTCGCTGCACAGGACTTAGTCGTACTCTGCTATGAAAACTATGCATTTGTTATGACAGTATTATATGTTTCATAATATGTAAATGTAAAGATTTCTGAATTCTAAGGATATATAAGGCTATACAAATGTACAAATTTACTACAGTATTTAAAAAAGTGAAATTTTTTTTCTAGTAAAGAATATATGCCTACAATCTGGAATTCATTGGGATTTCTTTTCAGGAAATCCAGGCTTTCTAAATTACTGTAAAAGAATTGCAATGGGCTTCCTAGGGGGTGCAGTTCATTGCCACTTTCTTGTGATGATATGAAAAACAGATTCAATTACGTATGAGAAGAGCACCAGGGAACCAGCCCCCTCCCACCACACACACACACACACACACACACACACACACACACACACACACACACACTTCTGCTCCTACTGTATGTGGTCTGCTTTCACCTGGCCTCTGAGATCCTGTGCTCAGAGCTTCTTAACTTCCTATGTACTAATGAGATCACAGCTCAAAATGGGAAGCTTCCTTTGGGTTTGATCTTCTCACTTAGCAGGAGAAGGGAGAGAAGAGAGGACTGCTTAACTCAAGAACTTTGGAGGAAAACCATTGTCAAACATAGCAGATCAGACTGGCTTGATCTCTGCTGTTATCTATCTTGCAACTAAATTTAGCTTTTATTATTTTGCTTTTTCTTTTCTTTTTACTTTGAGTTTATGGCCAGTAGTTGTAACTCCACAAAAGGGAGTAGTAAAGTTGTATATATATATGAGGCAATGTCTTTGGGTGTTGTGGTGCACGTTTGGTGTTATATAAATAGAGAGATTTTATTTTCCACAGTTCTGGGAAGATGGCATTTTTAAACTTTTTTTCTGATTTACTCTTAGTTTTATGCTCCTATTTATAGCAGGATACTTCATAGCTCCTATATTATGAGAAGACATTACAAGAGCTAGTTTCCATATTGCTTATCTCTGCCTTAATTACAACATATTGCATGGGAGACATTACTTTCAAGTGATTCTGTTTTTTGGTCCTGTTTCTCATCCCAGAGCAAATATTTGCTTAAGTGGCATAAGCCATCTGTTGCTTATAAAACATCTTTAAGCTACTGTTTTAAGGTTTCATGCCTTTAAATGCTTTTCTATTCATTTCCTGCTGATATGAACAAGCACCCTGCCAGAGACAATCTTTGGTGGATACTAACGTATACACACAGAATATTCAATCCACAAAGTGTACGGATAATAATTAGAATGAGCATGTGTGAAGGCCAGATGATTCTTAGAATTTATGGAGAGTTCATTTCTGAGCTGTAATCCTCCTGATGAATGGAGTTACCCCTGGTATGGGACCATGCAAGTCTTCGTAGTAGAATCCTTTGTGGGGGAGGTTTGAAGTTGGAACATTAAACTCTTTGTATTTCAGATGTGTGGAACAATATTACTCATGAGAATTTCAGTTCCATACAAGGTAGTCACAGAAAGGACATCACTTTATTTAAAATTGGTACTTGTCAAACGCATTGTGGGAAAAAATTTAGAAGTGTACAAATATAGAACTTTAACTGATACTTTGATTTTCATTAGTGCTTAGCTAACAGTTAATAGAAACTGAAAATTGTGCAACAAAGACATTCGTCCACATTCATCCTGTACAAACAAGTAGACATTGGTTCATGTTTCTTCTTAATATACTAAGTGGACAGGAAACTGAACTGAGGTGTTCATTTTTTTTTGTTGTTGTTGCTTTAGTATTTTAAAATGTTCAGTTGTCCTGTTCCAAGTAATTGCCTTAAGGTCAAATAAGGTGGGCTCCTTGGCACAGAAGGATGCTAAAATAATTCATGTGAACATAAAATTGGTAAAGAAATTATGGGTAAGACTTAGATATGGACACCTGAAAGTGGCTTAGAGGTCACATGGTTTCACCCTTCATTATTTGGGCATGGAACTCACTTTAAAAGTTGATTTGGGAAATGTAGTGATATAACTTAGTGCTCTCACTACCTTGTACCTAGTACATGCCCTAAATTCATAACTTCCTGAGGTCAATCTATGCCACCACTAAATAAATAAATTAGAAGATAGAATGCCCACGGGATGATGTAACCTAAGTTGATGTGAATTAAGTACTGTCCCCTTGTTCATGAAATACCCAGTGCAGAAGGTAAGCTCGAAAAATGGCCCGAATGGACAGAAGCTGAAGAACACTGGCCAGGCTTGTCCAAGAACACCTATTAAGAGTTGCCCACCTTCTTAGGTGTCTCCTCATGAATAACAACATTTTTGGAGAGTCATTATCTGTGAGCTGTTTTAATTTGTTAGCAAAATCATGTGTGCTTAAAAAGTTCATAAAATAGAGGCTTTAGACTTTTAAAAATTTTTATGATGGGTCTATATGAATGTACAATGCATTGTGATTATATTTACCTCCTTTATGTCCTGGTATCCTCTCCCTTTTTCTTCCGAACTCCCTTTCCTACTTTGTTCCCCAGTAGTTACACAACTAGAAAAAATGAGAGCGAGTGCCCCACCAGACAGCCATTTGTTCCGCAGGAAGGAGTGTAGCCTTATTGGCTCCTTCCGGAGAAGGGGTGTGGCCTCATAAACTTCTCCACAGGAAGGGGTGGAGCCTCATGTACTCATATATCAGCTTAATACTCTGCGTTGCCGTGTTTCTTGCTCCACAGTTTACATTAGGTCCTGAAATCAGTATTGAAAGCTATTTGTCCTCAAGCTGATGATGAAGCCTGTTCTTGGACACAGCTGAAGGAGGAATTGGAAGACGCTACTATTTTGTTTTGTGCTTGTTTCATATCTCTATATATATTATTAATTTATGCGAATGATACTATAAATTTGCAGTGCACGTTTCACTTTTTACTGCACAGAAAATATCATAGTTTATTTCTTGTGGAATTAGGAGGTAATGATCCTGCTGAAGACATTTATGATACATAGCTGGAGTTATCCAGCACACAAGTGCTCTGCTGTCAAGAAAATTCCTTAAAAGAATAAATCCAATAAGCAAATAAGTAACTTATCTCATGGGATATTTGGGTCTTCCCAGTACCAAAGTAAAAAGTAATTTAAGAGTTTATCATTCACAGATTCACTATAAACAAGAAAAAAAATATACAAGGAAGAGAGAAATCATCTTTAAAATGAAAATCCACTTTCTAAAGATATATGACCATGATAGTAGAGCTCATATAATGATCCTCAGGAAGCAGACGGAACGTTTTGGTGTAGATAATGTCCACTCCATTATTGATATTTAATAATATTATTGGATTAATTATTGATTAGGTATTTCAATGTTCAGTTAACATTGGAGTGCTATTTTCTAGTGTATGTGTAAGGCCTGTGAATGTGTGTGCATATAAGTGTGCATGCAACTGACTGTGCAAATATGGGGGGCAGTGTTTGATGTCAGATGAACTTTCAATTGAGCTCCACCTTACTTTTTGAAACAATTTTTCTCATCCAGAACCACAGCTCACTGATTGGCTAGACTGGCTGCCCAGAAATCCTCAAGATTCACCTTTTCCCTCCCCTGACACTCTGTCATTGCAGATCCCAGAGCTGTCACGTCCACCCTTGAAGGCCTCTAAACCCAGATCCTTGTGATTGTGCAACAGGAGTGTTATGGCTGAGCATGTCTCCAGCCTCAGTTTTAACTTTTTTAACTGTACAATAGCATGATCAAAATATGGTAAATGAAGGATTTAGTAACAATGCTTGCAATTATTCAAACAAATTCAGAGAATTTGCCAAGGCCTGCTTTTCCTCTAGCTACCCATGTGAGTTCCTGCGGTCAATTGCTTCCAAACTCCAGAATATAGACGAATAGAAGCCTTAAATGTCACGTAAAGAGAACTATATGTTTCCTACTTCACTTGACCCTATGAAGAAAGTTTAATAATTATTTTACAGAGGGCTTTCTATACTTTTAAGACAGCGTAAGGTAAGATATCAGTTTCATTTATAATGAAACTATTAAAAGATAAAACTGATTGGGCTAGAGTCAAACTTAGATGGAGTTTTCAAACAAATGTCAGCAGCCCCGAAGCCGCGCCGAGAAGTGTTACCCGGGGCCATGCTTTATTGTAAGCGTCATCTAACCTGGGTCACTGAGATATGAATGTATTTACGTTAGAAAAAATGAATCTCAGATTAGGTGGGATTTTGTCCCTTCAATGGTGAGATTTTCAAAATTACAACTCTAGAACTTCAAAAAGTGTCATTTTCATCTCTTTGCTCACTTTACCTTGACCCAGTGACCATGATTCGGATTCTGTTGGTGCTTCTGCTTTGGATTGTATCAGGTGCTTTCCTCACTGCTGGGCTAAAGTGCCTGACAGAAGCAACCTTAGGACAGAAGGTCATACTCTTCGGGAGTACAGGGCATCAGGTCATATATCGTCTGCGGTTAGAAAGCAGAGGATGACGAATGCCTGTGTTCAAACTGCTTTCTCCTTCTTGAAGTCTAATACCCCAGCAATGTGATGGCGCTGTCTACCTTTAGGGTAGGTTTCCCATCCTCCTTTTACCCTGTGTGCAAACACAAGTCATAGTCACAGTCACCTAGAGGTATGTCTGCTAGGCCTGTCCAAATCCTGTTATGTTGACAGTCAAGATTCAACATCACAGTGTGTGGGTGTGGGCATAGGTGTTATCACAGGAGCCACGTGACTGCTACAATGTACGGGTGTGGGCATAGGTGTTATCACGGGAGCCACGTGACTGTTACAATGTACGGGTGTGGGCATAGGTGTTATCACGGGAGCCACGTGACTGCTACAATGTACGGGTGTGGGCATAGGCCGTAGAAGCTTGTCATTCTTCAACACACAGCTGTGTTTTCATGTACAACTTCTTTGATCGCCGTGTCACTGTCCTTCCATGGACTCACCCTGTGACACGTTGGCATACATATGTAAATGTGTGTACACACAGACGTTAACAAAGACCCACCCAAACAGTGCTCAGCTAGTGGAGGTAGTCTTGCTATTTCCCTTTGTAAAGAGAGCAGGGTCTGCTTTTCTCCTGCTACTCTTCCCTTTGTAGAACCATCCTACTTTCATAGTGTCATTCAGTGATAAATGCCTCTTCGTAAGTGTTGTTGAGGACATTTTGCTCTTGGTGAACTAACGGTCGACTACAGTTTACATTACACACAGGCAGGTCTGATTTCACTATCCCTATCGCAGTTTACAGAGTACTGAAAGGCAAGCTGAGCATTGTGGTTTTTCAAACACCGAAATCCACGGACAACCCTGCTTTGAATTTTTGCCTGAGTATGTGTGTATGTGTGGTGTGCATACATATTTGTATGTGTGAGGGTGAGAGTGCATGTGTGTGCTCTGTATGCATTCATGTTGTACATGTCAAGGTCCTAGTCAATGTCATGATGGTTTTCTTCACTGTCTTCTGCTTTGTCTTACTTTTATTAAGTCAGTATATCTCATTGACTCCAGAGCTCTCCAATTCTGATGAGTTTAGCTTATCGGATTGTCCCACAGATCCCAACCCTGTCGCCTGAGTGCTGACGTTATAGGCTACTGCTGTGCCTTCTGGTTTTTCTATTCATGCTAGGCATCCAAACATAGGTCCTCATGGTTGGAGAAAAGGGATTTATCTTCCAACCTGTCTCCCCGACCCTGGTAATGGCTCTTCAGTATTACAACCTTATGACACATGGTAAAATAAACTGAAATACTCCATTTACCTATATCTCTATGAAAAGATGGAAATAATAAGCTATGAGAAAAATGAGAGGAGATAACTGTTTGTAGGAAGAAATCTTCACATGGATATAGGTGTTAAACAAGTGCTTCAGACCTTAAAGCTACTCACCTAGCCTTAACTTACCGTTCTTCTGCTCCATGGTCATTGGGAATCATGGTCACATTTCCAGTATTTACTCACTCCTTCTTGGAAATAATTCTCTGCAGATTACTTATAATAGTAATTTCTTCTCCTTTGAAAATTATTTTCCTTATATTCTCAGACTTATTTCTTACTTTGTACTTGTGGGAATCTTCAACTACACCAGTAGTCAGTAAGAATACTCATACCCTGGTTGAAAAACTTACTGATATATTTGATGTGACACCTTTGATTTTAGTAATTATGATCTGTTTATAATGGTCTATCATGATTAGGTCCATCCTCATACAGAAAGCAAGTTTATTTAATCTTAATTTGCTCAAGCTTTTCAATTCAAGAAAAGATCCTATCATTTCTGACATTGGTTGGGTATTATGTTCCACACAACAAAATCGTTAATAGACATAAACTACTTTATATATAAAAATTAGTATGTTGTGAAAATTTCCTAGTTTGTATTTAGTGTATCTCAGTGGTTTTTGTCCCAGGGTGCTTCAGTGCTTTGACTCCTCAAGAGCTACATTCAAAATTTCCATGCTCTGAAGATCTCAAAACAGCTGTGGTGTGCAACCTGGCCCCCAAAAAGCAGGACAAAAAGGACAGGGTCCTTCATGGACATACTGAAAACATCCGTTTAATCAGCGACGAGGAAACATAGAATTAAGTTTAAAGGGAAGCATGGACATAACAGTGCACTTTGAAGGACAAAGTACTCATGGCATCTCTCCTAGTGCTGAATGCAAAGTTAAACACCCACACGAATGTAAAAATAGCCGCTTATGAAATGCCATCTCTGTGGTGGTAGAGGGGAAGATAAACGAGATAAGGTAAGCCAGCATGTGGTAGCCATGAGACAAGCTGAAGCAGGGGAATGAAAGCCTTTCCACAGTCCTGTAGTCCAGACAGACACAAAGGCGTTTCCCATTCCTCAAACAGAGGATGCATAATGCAGTCTTTCCATAGACATAGGGCAACAAGTGCATCCAATTGGAGGTACTTATGTAAGATCTAGAGCAGCAAGGCTGGTTAATACTGCTGCAATTATCACAACTACTGTTTTCCTGGGAGTGAAAAGGTTGTTTTTGTTTTCTTAGGTTATTGTAAAGTGCACATTAGTAAGCAGAGACAGTCCCCTTAGGTAAACACTGATCTCATCATGCATGTATAAACACAGATTTAGCCATTTGTAGAAGTCAGTTTATTATCCAGTTAAATAGAGAATTTGCTGCTCCTATCAGTAGAGCGGGAGGAGAAGTAAGCAGCTGATATTTGGGAGGCCCTCGGTAAAGACAATATGTGTGCAGTACAGAAAGGATCGGTTTGTAAGACCCACTAAATGCGAGCTTTGGGAAAATAATCCTGGTCTCAATCAGAACAGAAGCGACATCATTTTCTCTGAATTTATGGATGAACTTAATCTCACCCCTGGCTTTAAGAATTCCAGTGCTTACTCATGAAAACAACAACAAAAAAACTACTGGCATCACATTAATAATAGAACTTGGTGATATGCAATGCTTGGGAGCAATTTTTGTCCATTTTTTATGTTTAAACTGTGTATTGCTTACTTTTCTATTGCTGTGAGGAAACATCATAACCAGGAGATCTTAAAAATAAGGAAAGCATAATTTAGAGCTTACATCACAGAGGGTAAGTCCATGAACATTATGATAGGGAGTGTGGGCAAAGGCAGGCAGGCATGGTCCTGAAGCAGGGGGATGGGGAGAACTGGGAATGGAGTGGGTTTTAAAAAACCTCAGAGCCAGTTCCCACACTCCCTGAATAGAGCCACACCTCCTACTGCTCCCAAACATTTCCATCAACTGAGCCTATACAATGCAGAGCATTCTTAGGTAAACCAGCACACTCTACTCCCTGCCCCAACCTGCCCCGTAGGCTTGTGGACATTTCATAATGCAAAATTCACTTAGTCCAATTCATAATTCTCCATAGTGTTTTACGCTCAACCAGTTTCAAATCTTTCCTGAGATGCAAAGCAATCTGTTAACGATAATCTCTTGTAATAGTAAAAAACAAACTACAGACTTCCAATATACAGTGGAACAGAATACACAATACCAATCTGAAAGGGAGAAATTGAGGCACAGTGCAGAAACTCTGGACAAAGCAGGACTGAATCCCAACAAGGCAAACTCTAAATCCTGTGACTGTATGCCCAATGTCAAACAGAAAATGATCGAGTCCTTCCAGCTTTTGAATCTCTTGGGCTGGTTCCACCACCTGTTTGCAGCCCTCCTCGGCAGACATCCCATGGGACTGGGACTTCCCATATCTTAGAGATGCCAACACAATGAGGCTTCACTTTTGTAGCTTTACCACTTTTCTTAACCATGAAGGAAGGTCCCACAACTGTTTATACTCTTGTATCCTTCATGGCTCTAAAGCCAGAACCACTTCAGGATGCTGGCATATCCAGCCACCTGCTTGGAATGGGACCTGGCTCCCTCCTTGACTTACATTTGTACAAGCTTTTATTATTTGTTGTTGCTTTTAGGAAGAGATAATTTCTTTTTTTCTTTTTCTTTTTTTTTTTTTCCTTTTCACAAATATCAAAATTAGCTGAGCAGACTCTTACCCTTAGGGCATGCTTCTCTTTATTTCATGTCTTCTCTTCTCTTTCAGCATGAAGCAACAACACTCCAACATTAAATTCCTGCATGTACTCTTTCTCCTCAAACTGTTGGTTTTGTATTTCTTTTTGCCTTGCTTGCTCTTTTTCATTGCATATCTGCATGACAGTGATGACCACGTGAAAGGGTCAATATTAGTTGATTTTGAAATCTCTTTAACCAATGAAATTAGTCCAGAACTCCTAAGTTTAGCTTCAGGCATATTCTTTGAAAAGGGGCAAAAAGCAGCCACATTCTTTGGCAGAATATCACAAGAATGGTCTGTAGCCCAGTTGATAATAGTGTTCCCCACTGAAGCCTCTTGTGCTCGGCCTCAGTAGTCCACACGGCTCTCAGCACCATTGTCTTCAAACCTCCTTTGAAGGTTTGTTTCTTAGTTCAAAGTTCCAAAGTCTTCCATACTTCTCCAAAGTAAAAACAGTACAGTCAGACAATTCACAGCAACGTGTCACTTCTGGTACCAACTTCAGTCTGAGTTACTTTTCTATTACCATGACAAAACACTATGACCAAGTCAACTTAGGAAAGAACGCATTTAATTTGGGGCTTTTATTTCAGAAGGTGAGACAGTAACCATCACTGCAGGAAGTATGTGGCGGCAGGCAGGCATGGAGCTGGATCAGAAGCTGAGAGCTTGTACCTGACCCACAAGTCGGGGGGCAGAGAGACAGAGAGACAGAGAGAAAGAGAGATGGACACACACATAAACAGAGAGAGAGAGAGACAGAGAGACACAGAGACTCAGAGAGAGATAGAGAGACTCACATAACCACACAGAAAGAGAAAGAGAGAGAGAAAGAGAACTAATTGGTAATGGTGTGGGCTTTTAAAACCCCAATGGCATGCCTTCTCCAATATAGCCACACTTTCTATTCCTTCCCCAACAGTTTAATATACCGAGGAAAGAGTATTTGAAAGTAAAAGCCTAGGTGGCCATTCTCCTTCAAACCACCACAAAACAAATAAGCAAGTAAGCTACAGGAAGTCACGGTACTCCTCTTGAGGAAAGTGTTCATGCTCTGGAAGGCTGAGGATAAAGCCTACAGCTAAGATCAGAAGGTAGACACAGAAGGCCGTAGTGCTTATGGTGAAACTGTGCAATGAACCTGGAAGGATTTAGCAGAAGAAAATGGCAAATTATAGGTGGATTTTTTTCTCTTTTTAAAAAATGTTCTGAACACTTTTAGGACACTTAGTTACTTTTAACAATGAGACTGGGGACATAAAAGAATTGAAGTATGGTGCTAAAGTTCAGAAAGACAAATTAAAAGATCTAAAAATTTGATCAAAAGGAGCTGATCTCGAAAACTAAAAAAAAAAATAAGATTTTCACGTATTCTTTCTTTAAGATGCCTTTGAAATCCAGAATGCTGCTGTGGTGGACGAGAACATTAACAATTGGAATGCAAACTGTGTTCGTATAATAAGAAATATCAAAACTCTCATTTCTGTAATCAGAGCCTGAATCGCAGAGGACAGCCCTGCTTGAAGCCCATTAGCACATCGCAATAACAACCACCTGATGTAATGAAAACAAACGAATTCCAAAGAGACAGAAAATGTAAGAGTAGGTCATTACTGCTTCAGCTAATGAGGGGCAGACTTCCCCTGTTGTCCCAGGTTCCAGAGAAAGTTTCGAGTCCACCGAGGATATTTTATACCAGGAAATATTTCATTCCGGTTTGGAATTTCTCCTCGGAGCAGGTTATAGAATGCTTTTCTTGCCTTAAGCCTTCTTGTTTTAATTCAGTAAGTTGAAAAAGCACGGTGTTGCTCATTACTTTATTTCTAATTGCACAGAGCGCACGAATATGAGGGAGTTGGAGTGGGTGAAACAGAGGCCGTTATGATATTTCTTTCCTCAGTTGAGTTGTTCCAAACTGATCAAGAGAAAGCCGTGCTAACAGGGTCTTTTCAGCATCATTTATTCATTCAGATAGGGCCCTGCACTGACGCATAGGCTGGCTCCTAACTAATGGTGCTCCTTCTTCATCTTTCTGATGTCGCGGATTGTAGGTGGGTGCTGCCACAGAGGCTCACTTGGCATGTTCTTATTGGTCCGTTTTATATAGTCACATCTTCTTGACAACCATTACCGGCAGTGTTGCCAAAAAGGATGAACACAACTGGAATTCATGTGGTGTCTGAGATTCTGATCGTTCTCTTACGTTTTTGTTGTTGCTCTTGTTAATGCAATCCGTGAGTTCCTGCTTTAGTTGCATGTTTGCTACTGTGTGTGTGTTCTATGCGTCTCTGCCCACTTACTGTCTCACTGATTCAAACACGAACAGCTGCAGAGACCCCTACACTCTCCAAATCCTCCCTCAGTTAGCTCACACACCTGCCCTTGCCATCCTGGAGACATCTTCTGAATTCATAATTTGGAACTTGCCTGCCTCTTCTATTCTGACCACTTGCTAGGCTATTTCTCAATTAAGGGCATATGCTGACTCATATGATGAATACCCAGTTTTTGTGTGATATGTAGACTAATAGGCTGCGACCATCTTACATTTCTCTACTCCTTGTGATTGCATTGTTTTCTTTGGCCAGAATTATCTTGTCCTAGTGCCTAGAACCTACTAGAAGATTAAAATGATTGCATGACAAATATAAATAACAGGATAAAATTGTATAGGAATTCATAAATACTTGAAATACTTTTAATTTACTCTTCTCAAAAATCAGGCTCTTTTTTGTTACACTAGAATTTCTATAGAATGTTGACGCCCTGGAGGATTACAATGGGTGATTCTGATAAGACTAGGTGAGGATTCAAGCTTATACCCTTAGACAAATTAGGGCTTCCACTCAAACAAACGTATTTTCTCTGAAAAACAGAGCAAAAATCATATCTACCACAAAAGACAATAACACTGACTTTCTACAGTATGCTACTAGGACCAAACAATATGTAGTATATCCTACAGTATAAACAATATACAGTATAAACAATGTGTAGTATATCCTACAGTATAAACAATATACAGTATAAACAATGTGTAGTATATCCTACAGTATAAACAATAAACAGTATAAACAATGTGTAGTATATCCTACAGTATAAACAATATACAGTATAAACAATGTGTAGTATATCCTACAGTATAAACAATATACAGTATAAACAATGTGTAGTATATCCTACAGTATAAACAATATACAGTATAAACAATGTGTAGTATATCCTACAGTATAAACAATATACAGTATAAACAATGTGTAGTATATCCTACAGTATAAACAATATACAGTATAAACAATGTGTAGTATATCCTACAGTATAAACAATATACAGTATAAACAATGTGTAGTATATCCTACAGTCACTGACTCAGAGTAAGCATCCAACACTCATTCCTTGCATGACTAGATGAATCTGGTGGCCAAGAGTAGAGTACTGTGAAATCATATGACTTACAATATAAGCCGTACATCTTGTATTATCGTTTCCTGGTGGGTTAATCTTACCTGTTACCAAATTATTGTGTTAAGGTATCTAGACAGTTTAAAGCCACACCAAACAGATGTGCTTACCTGCTTTAAACAATGCCTAGTGGCTTAATCCAAGTAACATAAAGGAGTCTTACAGTTGATCTCTTGAGAAATTTATTGTCTTGCAAATATATCCCAGAAATGCAAACTACTAAACTGACATTGACACATCATTGGGACAAAATAATGCCCGATGATCTCAGACTTGGAAGAGACTTTAGAAGATCCAGAACATACACCGTAGTGTCCCAATTCCCTGGCCCTGTTGCTGACACAATCTCTCCTTTTCTTTGATTCTTCTTGGGAGGATGAACTCTATATTTACTCTACCTAAATATAGATGTCCAATCTTCACTTCATTATCAAATCTATCCTTTATGGGGTATTCCTGTCACATCTTAATCAAATAGCTTGAAGCTTTTTGTTTGTTTGTTTGTTTCCTGACAGAGACTCTAGTACTACCTCCTAAAGTCACCTAAAACCCTAGTTTGTTTCTGATGGATCTTCCTTAAATACAAAAATTAGGCATGGCTTTTGCTCCCACCTATTGATCTTATCTCTACCCTAAGGTTATAAAGAGAACATCTAATTCTTTTCCCTCATGACTGCTCTTCGAATATTTGAAAAGCGCAGTCATGGATGCCTGAGGGAGCTCATTCCCTGACCCCGCATCCCCCTCTTACTTCAAGCCTTGCATGTATAGCTTCGTGCTAAATTCCCTCAGTGCTCTAAGCTCTCTTCTCCCACTGCATTGCCATTCATCTTTGTCTTAATCTAAGAGAATTGCCCAGAACAGAGCAACATAATAAAAATACAGTGGGTTGTAGAAAAACAAGGCAGGGACCACTGTCCTTAGACAATGTGAGCCCAAGAGCAAAGCTTAAATCAAGCAGGTGTTACTCTTTCCATAATGATGTTAATTTTTAAACATTCCTTTCTAAAGGGAAGCCATTTCCTCTCCATTTCATTATCCCTGCAGTGGGAGTTTGCTATTCGGTTCAGGAGAGCTGGACATTGAGGACACAGTGCTTTGGGAAAAAAACACAATTGTAAAGAAGGGAGAACACTGGCCATTCAAATCCTCAGTTAAGGAGGGAAGATTGGAATATTTTCAATGGTGGTGATCTAGCAGCACTAAAATTAGTCAATCAAAAATAAAACAACAATGAATTTTGTGTAGGAGATAATATTATTGAAAAGTAATGCATCTGATATTTCTCTCCTTTCCTAGAAAAAAAAGAATACCACCTATCTCAACACCTTCTGTCTTTGAGCAGATCCACCTCACTAGTGATGCATGATAGGCTATGAGAAGAGGTTGTGAGCGCCACTACTGTGTTGAAGCACCAAAAACGAGCTATACAATTTTCATATTTTCATCCACTCTCCATCATATATTTATATCTGCAGTCCTATTCAAGTAGATTGTCACTGCATAATCACAAATACTGCACGATCAGATTTGTTCTAGCCACTTGTAGGAAAAGCTTTTTTATTTCTTAAGAACTTCACTGATGACGTATCTTTCATTGAAGGAATTCTGAGCCTATAATATTGAAGGAGCTAGTGTATTAATATGTATTTCACATAGTGATTATTAAACAGCTTTAATTTAATAATAACTTGCTATACAAAAAAAATACTGAGCCAGCATAGATTTCTGTCATGTCTTCTTTCTAATGCATCTGTGAGCCACATAGTGGCTATAATGCACTGACAAAGAACAAAGGTAGGGTAAGTTCTTATACATTTTAATCATGGGTCTATAGACCTCCAATCTCTGCATTCCTGCCATTTCAGTATGCTGCTCTTACGTATTTTGATGTCCTGCTGTCGAGTTAAATGTGATTATTTGAAATTGTAAAAGAGAGCACAATAATAATTCATCCAACAGTTCAATCTTTCAATAAGTTTTAGTGAGCAGTGATTTTAGACTGAACTCAAAGCTGCATGTTACATATTAAAACAGTGAAGCCATGGCCCTGGCTCTGTCCCTTTTTGTTTCCCTCTTTCTTCTTTATTTTACTGTGGCAAGTTCACCCCCATTCTCAAATGGTTGAAGTCAACTTAATTTTTGTAAGCATTGGGCACTCTAAGATTTTGTTTTCTTTGAGGGGTTGAATGGTGTATCAGTTTGAGTCAAACTACTAAAAGTACTATTCATGGAATGAAACCTGACTTTTTTGAGGTCTTTTTGTTTTGTTTTATTTGTTTGTTTGTTTGTTTTTGCTCTCTTGTTTCTTACATATTTCCTGTGCAGTTTCCTTGCATTTTTGAAGGCCTATTGTAACCTCTACTACCTGTGATTTTATAGATCAATCATCAAAACTCAATAATTTTTTTAAAAATCCATCGAATTTCTCCTGTCTATCTTATACCAATAATTTAAGTAGTGTCTTGGTATTTCTCCTCTATATTGGTTTTCCACGAGTATCTGAGGAATTCCAGTGAAGTCAGAGGTAGGAAATAGCATACATTTATTTTCTACAGTTCCCATACAAAAGAAGAATGGGTAGTATACTGTGGCTCATTCCCATGCTCATAATCTCACTAGGGTGCAGTAAAGATGCTAAGTTTGCAGTTCTCACCTGGGCCTGGACTTCCCCACTTACACTAAGTGTTGCTGGAAGTATTCATTTCCTTACTGGCTGTCAGCTGGGAGCTGCCATCAACATTCTGTACGTGACCTCTTCATCTTCAAGTTAGCAATAGCAAACTGAATCCTTCTCATGTTTTAAGAAGTTGGCTTGTGTGACCTACCCAAGAAAATGTTTCATTTAGAAAAGGCTCCTATAATTATGCCAGACTCCCATATATAATCTCCCCATCTTAAGGTCAACCGTGCTGTATGACAAAAATCTAATCGCAGAAGTGAGAGCCCTCATGTTTGCAGCTGCAGGGATTATGCAATGCGTGCATGCTGGGAAAGCAGGGGACTGGAAGGTCGGCTTAGATTTCTGGCTGTTGCTGTTTCTGTATTATTTTCTCATTCTATTTCTTGTATGACCCTGAAACAGTATGAGGAGGTGCTTTTTGATTATCAAGGGAGAGCCCTTTGTCTCCAGTAGTTTCTTCCTTTCATTTATTTCAGTTGTATGCGTATTTATTTTTCTAATTTTGATGATACAAAACAAACAATAAGAAAATTTGGACATATGTTCAAACGACCCACAATCCTGCACACACCCCGCATTCTGTGTGGTACTCTAATCTGAAGGCAGGAGCATTCTCAAGCAGAGATCCCTGGAGTCAGGAGGATAGGAATGGAGAAGAGCTGCAGAGCAATACCAAAGCGGTGTTTGCACGTAGTATGGGTGTGCTTGGCTTCTTACTCCTAGAATTAGAAGCACATGCTTGTTCAGAGTGTGGGAATCCCCCACATATACCTGAAGCCCCATTTCATAGTTACCAAATGGGCATCTAACTGCAATGTGCACTAGAACTGTCTTATAATCCGAATCTGCTTTCAGGAATTTATTCAAAGCTTTCTGAGTATTAAACTTACAATATTCACAGACCTTGTGAGCCCTTTGCACTTTCCATCTCTGTTTGTTATACTGTCAATCCATATATCTATATGTGATATTAAGTATGTATCATCTCTCTCTACCTACCTACCTATCTATAATCTTAAAGTTATATGTACATAAAGATGTGTATGTATGTGTGTGTTTCTGTATATGTGCAGAAGCTAGTAATTTCTAGCTTGACAGACAAGGAAGTTCAGTGATTTATTTTACTATCATATGTGGCTAATATTTCTGCCTATATATACTACTATGTGTACTTTACAACAATATCTAGGATTATACAGTATAGTCTCATTATAGTTGGATAAAGCAGTTGTTACCAAAGAAGTTGTCATGAATAAGAAAAGGAAAGGAAGACAATGGTGAACTTATTTCATTATTAAACATATATCTATTATCTGTCTATCTACCTATCATCTACCTATCTATCTATCTATCTATCTATCTATCTGTCTATCTATTCTTTAGAGGAAGTCTCATGTAGTCTAGTCTGGACTTGAGCCCAAACAGAGCTGAGGATGACCCTAAACTCCTGATCTTCCATTTCTGCCTCCCCAGTGTTAGGATCACAGGCATGTGCCATCACAACTGGCTAATGTTTCATCATTCAGTCATTTATTGTGCTACCAGAGATGTAACCAAGGCCTTACTACACCAAAGCCAAGTATTTTACCATCGATCCATGACCCCGACCCAAAATCATCCTTGCTTATCAAATACCATCTCTATAGTCATGTAAATCTGAACAACCAATTAGGTGCTTGTTTAAAAGTTTCAGTTCTTTAACAGGTAGCCTTTAGCCGAACAAAGATTTGACAGCTACATTGACTTTAGAGCATCATTTTTTATCTCACAGTATAATAAATGCCAACAGAAGATGATTGAAATACATGAATTTCTGTAAAAAATACTCATGAAGAAAAATGTGTGACAATGTGAAATCAAGTATAGATCCACCAATAATATGAGAAACACTGTACTTCCAGTGTGGGGATCAGCATCCCTGATCTCTACACTGCAGACAGGTGCCAGTCGTAAGCTGTCGATCAGCTTCTGGGTTGAATGGCAGATTTGATAACTGGAGATCACAGAGCCATAAAATCAGCGCAACACCGGGGATCTTTTATTCTGGACTTCTTGAAAACTGATGGAGACTTGTGTTCGTTTACATGTGTTCTTTGTTGATGTTTAAGGACTGCAACTGTTGTAGCCAACAGAATCTTGTCAGAGGACCTGTATTGATTCTCCATGGCTGTGACTCCTCCTGCTGTGTCATGTCTGTCATGCTGCAGAACAGAGTGCTATTTGACATGTTCCTCACTGGACACTGGGCATTGGAGTTCTGGCTTTGCTCCAGGATTAACACACGCCAAGAAATTGCACCACCTCTTTCTGCTGGATGAAGTGTCTTAAATAGGGATTTAATTTATTCATTGTAACAGTTGCTTTTGTTCAATAAATACTAACTGCTTATTAGAAACCCATTTATTGAAGATGAGCAGCTATACCATAGGCACATATCACATTTATGGATACTAAATCTCACTTAATATGCTTTGAATATTCTATTGGTCTTTAGCATACTATGTTAAGATGACTATATTTATTCCAACCCTTCAAATAAAAATAGCTGCTATTGAATAACTATGCACACATTTTCTGTTCTCTGGCTTATTTACAGAATGTTAAAAGTATGTGATATTTACATGCTCTATCTTATGTTTAGTAGCTTAAAACTTCGATAAATAAGCTTTAGTACTTATTTGATTTATAATCAGCAGATATTAAATACCTTATTAAGACAAAATTAAAACTGGGAGAGTATTTATGACATTCACTGCAATATGTCACCCCAAATTCCTTTTAATCTCCTACTTGCTCCCAGGGGAAGAGAGTGAGATTCTGTTATTAGGAAAAATAGATCATTTGATTTGGTTTAGGACAAAGCACAACAACAAAACCGGAGTATTTGGTCAGTGAATCAGTTGACAGAGTGGTAGCCAAGACTCTTGTCAAAGAAGAAACAAATGAGAAAGGGCAACACATGTCAAGTATGACATACTCTCTCAACCAGGAAGTCAGAGCTGTTCTACATGCCTGCACTTCACTAAATACTGGGTCATTGCTACATTGCCGTTGTACGATTAAATCACACTTGCACTTGTCATTTTGCTGCTGCTACTCTTCCTATATTGGGGTCAAAGGGACTTTCAAGTGGGCAGCCAAGAAGTCGGGACTTTGCTGCCAACAGACACTGCATAGGATCTGTTTCTACTAAGAAACATAAATTTTTATTTATTTCCTCTATTTCCTGATTTTAATAAATACCAGAAAATTACTTTTTAATTTATCTTGTTGACCTCTCTTTTATATCATATTTGTAAGAACAGCCATACAATTCATAAGTACAGAATGCAGATGTATTCTACTATTCCAAAATCATGGTTTCCGGTTTAGAGAATTTTTTAAGATTTCGAAAATCTTCTCTCTTTATACAATAATGACATTTTTAGAATACAAATTAAAATTGGATTACCAACAGGAAGGTAAATTAATAATAATGAAGTCAGTTTAGTGTCCTATCTGACCCCATCCTATCCACGTGTGGTACTTATCCCACAACAGGCAATAGATGTATTGAGAGGTCATTCAACAGTAAGACATTATAGTTCCTAGGGCTCTGGATGCTTTCCATGCAAATTATTAAATTACTGCAAAGATTGATTTGAGTCATTTTCTCAAACAGGCATGAAGAGCTCATTAGGATATTTTCCTTATCCCCAGACTGATTTTTGTCTCCTCGAGACAGCAGGCAGGCATGTGGGGAGCATTGTCTGGGGAATTAAGCATTTTCCTGGCAAACCATTTTACAAAGGTCCATAGAGCAAGAGATTATCCCCTGTTGGTTAGGTAGAAGCTCTTCTAGCCACTTCAAAAGAGCCAACAGCCTCTTTCACCCTTTGTGAATCCAGTTATAATCAATGGGATGTAAAGATTACATCCCTGCCTCTAGTCACAGCCTGCTTTTTCTTTGCATTCTTATTGATTTAGCCATGAGTCTATTTAACCATTAAAGGCATTCCCGCATCCCTCAATCCTGCACTTAAAGAAATCTAGAGTGTCCTTTTAAGAACTAAGAAAACAGGCAGGTTTGCCTCTCTCCTGCTATATTGGATTGGATTACTATTGAGGAACAAGATTGAGTAATTGGGTAGTTATTTATGCACAAGAAAAAAAATTACCTAAATTACTCAACAGCGATTTTTGGATAAAAGCTATTACCTATTTCAGTTTTGAAATAATAACAATTTTAACAGTTGTGCTAATACAGTTATGGATTTATAGGAGCTAAGACTAGTGGATACTTTATATGTTCTATGTCATTTATCCCCACAGCAAAATGTCTGGATTCC
This sequence comes from Cricetomys ansorgei, assembly GCA_026225945.1. Taxonomy (NCBI): domain Eukaryota; kingdom Metazoa; phylum Chordata; class Mammalia; order Rodentia; family Nesomyidae; genus Cricetomys; species Cricetomys ansorgei. The sequence continues at coordinate 1,725,207 of JAMJFZ010000881.1, forward strand.
TTTCTACTTGTAATAAATGGACACAACCCGGTGAAGTAATTTATGTAAGGTCACACAGGTATTATGTGTTAAACCTGATGTTAGAATCTAAACCTGCCTGAAGACAAAGTCGACGTTTTCACTGCTGTATTGTTGCCAGTGTCAAGTATTCTAATGGGGTCCTGAAAATCTCGTTGATTTCATGTGACCACTTTCAGTGTTTGGAGACCACTTTTCTGATTTGTCGATCAATGTTCAACGTGACTTTGGCTGGGGCGTGTTCTGAGAAGCACCGATGGCCTGTCACCAACTTCTGAATCTCATTCTTTGGCCAAACGTTTTAGCACAATGAATGAAGTACATCGATCACCGCTTTTATCACGTTGGGAAAAGTCGCAGACATTTGCTTCTCTTTCTTTTGGTTTGCGTCACCAATGCCTGCCATGCCTATGCCGACCTGACTCTAGATAGTACGAAAGAAGACGGAGGAGAACGGGAAAGGGGAAGGAAGAAGTGAGGACCAGCAGTCCTCTGCAGAGACTGAGGATAAGGACTACTGCGGCCCCCGCGCTTTCCTAAACGCCTGTCTTTCTTTGATATATGACTTGACTGCTCATGTCTACTTACCTTCATCGTAATGTGAGAAAATGAGTGGAAATAGTAAGAAACATAAAAATAAGCGACTACCTCATGTGAAATATGTCTTTGTTGTTAGTAGAGAAGCGTATTGATACCTGTTTTTTTTTTAATTGTGTATCTACTACTCTTTTGACACAAGTACAAATACATCCAACCATGACATGAGCATGCGGGTGTTTAACACACACGAGTAGCTTCGTTGTGGGAAACACAGTGTGATGAAATAGCCGCAAAGTCACCTCACCGATATTTCAGACATCCGTAGAGATACCCAGTCAGTGAAATACCTATAGATTGGCAAGAAAATTCACTCTTCTGAAAGAATGAAAGACATAGTCTACTAATAAGTCCTTTTGAAATTGGGGGCAAAGTGAAAATTCTGAAGAAGAAAAAAAATAGCTTAGAAACACACAATTTACTTGGGAAGTACACGTGGAGCTCCTACTTTGTCAACTTTTGTAGTAGAACTTCCCCTAGTTTCTCTTTTCATCTGAACCAGATGGCCCCTCCTTAATTAAAGTGAAAGCGGGGCTCCGAGGCCTGCATCTCCATCTCCTTGCGGACTCTGTTACGCCACCAATGGCTCTCACATCTGGGAAAATATATTGTCTTCCTGCTATAACTAGAATCTTTGCAACAATCTTCATTTCAACTCCGTCTCTTCTTTTTTTTTTAAAGTCTAATTATCTTTTTAAAATAATCAGAATTGTAATTTAAATATTACAGTACATAATTAACCACACTGGTTGACAGAGAATGAGGAATTATGGCTCCAGGCAAGCATCAAAATTAATATATACCGTGGGGGACGCATCCCGTTGTAAAGGTGTGTCATCTGGCTGGTGTGCAGAGAAGAGCAGGACGGAGCAGCTTGGCTCTCCTCTGACCAGACAGCTGCCTTTGGTAAGATGCTGAAGCCCCTTGCACCTTTAGTCTGATCTCACTCCTTCAGTGTTCTGAGGAAAGCTTTCTGCAGTTCCCCAATGACAACCTCTTCCACACTCTTGGAATCATGGTCTCTCTGAAAGGGAGAGTTTGCTTTCACTGCTTGTTTTCTTATGTTTATTTATTATTTCTTTCCTGCTTTAGCTTGATGTTCCATGGTGGAGAGGTCTCAGACCCACCTTTCTTGCAGGCATCCTCTAGGAAGGTGACTGAGCTGTGAGTCCTGGGCTTTAATGCACTTGGGATGAATTAATGGAAAATAGCTGTAATTAAGTCCCTCTGTGCCACAGAGCCAGCATCATTGTAAGGATGAAAGAGAGTTAAAGTGTTAGAGGCTCTTATAGAAGGAAGAAGCTTGCATCCCAAGCAAACAAAGGGCTCCTCAAGGATCCTTCTATTTACCAAGATTTGCAAGATTTGAGCTTATCAGGTCACGCTGTGTGTGTGTGTGTGTGTGTGTGTGTGTGTGTGTGTGTGTGTGAGAGAGAGAGAGAGAGAGAGAGAGAGAGAGAGGGATTTAGCTGAAGAGACCACATGGGATCCAAATGAAAGCATCTCATGGCCAAGTGATGCTTCTCAATCAGTAATTACAAAGTGTGTCATCTGGAATTCATTTTCAAGGGAAATTCATCATCGTATCTCCTCCATCTTTCCAGCATGTGAAAAGCAACGTTCAGCTGTTGCCCTAGCTTCCATAAGAAGTAAAAGGAATCAGCTAAAAAGCAAGTTGACAAAAGGAAGAACAAGGGACGCAAAAGAAAATTAGTGATGGTTTGACAATCAAGTAGTGTCTTTGGGTTGGCCTTGTTAACTTGGTGACCTTTACGATGACCTTCTGTCCACATTTGCAGATACCCTGCTGATGCAGCAGGCTCCCTCTCATGCACGCTATCTGTTTTGGTGGTAGATGTTATTTTTGCTATTCCCTTGTGTTCTATTGCTACCTTTTTAGCTCCAGAAAGGGCATAACATAATGGAACCATTTACCAAAGTTTTTTTAATTGGGTCTATGTTTCTGCCATGAGAGGAAAGCCAGATGCTGAGGTTTTGCCCAAGAATCTTCTGCACCTTCACTGAAATTGAAAGAAAGATGCTAGCACTGGAAGCTCCTGTCTAATAAGGTCTTCCCCTAATGACCTTGGAAAGTAAATTAGAGAACACGCTGAAGCCAGCATTTCTTGATCAGGACCATTGCTTGTGCCTTGCTAATGTAGACGCTGGCCAGTGCTGTGCAGTTAGAGATCATCTCTGTCTGTAGGCACTAGACCTTTCCTGTACCTTTTCCTTTAAACCTCATAAAATGTGGATGGCCACATCAGAATGTACTGGAGCCTTAGGATAGGCCCAATGGATGATGGACAACATCATTTGTTATGTGTGTCTTTGATTGAAAATGGCTGAGAATATGTTTTTGTCCAATATTTTCTCAAAATAAAGATTTAGTTATTTACTACTGAGAACATATTCATTTTTTTTACAGGAACAACTATAATAGATGACTTTTTTCCAGTATTTAGCAACCAATTTTACAGACAATTAAAATCACTCTAAAAAGAAAATTAATCAACTTTTAGTGTGAAATTTTATTATTGATTTCACCATATATGTACTTTATGCTATCATCAAATATGTCATCTCATAGTTTATGTATATTAAAATACCTACATTGACTTGCACCCACGGCTATTAAACAATTAACCCACTTTTCATGGGTAATCAACCCACAATAATTTGGTTTGAGTCTTCATTACCCAGATTAATTCAAATAAAAAAGACACAATGAGACAAAAATTGGATAAGTGGATACTGTCTACTCCCAACTGCCTTAAATTTCCATAGGGATGTTTGAATTGGATTTTGACAAAATACCTCTCTTCATCATAACCCCCTTAATCAGATACAATGTGATTTCTCTCTATTCTAAAATTATTCTTTCATGAGTTATGCTAATATACTTTAATATTTTCAGGTCCAAGGTTGCAGAATTCTTCACTTGTGGATCCCCAAAGTTACACAATTAAAATTTAGTTTGCTTACATAGTTGCATTAACTTATGATGTATAAAGGAATAAATAGAAAATATATATATTAGAGTGTTCTTAAATTAGTAGTAAATAAGTCTTGGATTTTTAACAAAATTGTAACATTCATTTACTTTTCTTTATAGACTATTAATTGATAGTTCAATAGTCAAGAGAACTAAGCCTTACCTGAGTGTAATTTGTCCATTAAATAATTGGACTCCTACTCAAAAGTCACCTGCTAACAAGTGTGTAGGAAGATGAAGATTTACATCTATTTTTGACCTACTTATCTGTTAGCAGTTAACTGAAGGATTCATGAATAGCCAGCACTAAACAAGTGGCAAATGTTTTATGATGTAAAGTTATTTAAATCAATGTTTGTGGAAATTATAACACATGGCTTTGTCCCATTAATGATTCTCATTCTGGACAGTTCTTCCTCATCATCTGGGATGCACTCTGAAAGATAAGTTCAGCTCAGCCTACCCCTAAGTGATCTGATTTAATTGGCCTTCAGTGGAATCAGAGCACAAGTTCATTTTAAAATCTTGGTAGATTATTATTTTCTTCAATGACCTTGATGCAATTGTAAATGTACAATAACCGAATGATACGGAAAGTCCTCCAAATCATGCGGAAGGAAATGAAGATATCCAGCAGTATGTTGTTGGGTTTCAGTGATATAATTGTGAGTGGAAATTTTTTTTGTTTGTCTTGATATTTTGCATAGTGTATACAGAGATGATTTTACATTTCGTTGAAATGAAATTAAAGGCAACAACAGAAATAAATGAAGAAGGAAAACTCTTAGGCATTTTAGCATAAATTCGTGGGCAATACCATCGCAGAAAGAATTCTTGGTTTATATAAGCTTCCTCCACATTCGCACAGGCACAGTCAGGTAGCATCTTCCACTTAGATGATTAATTCGCAGTGTCAGTTGTTCAGTTCATTAGCTCTTCCATGTTCCTGTACAGATGCTTGTGAAGCATTCTCTAACCCCATGTGCTGCAGGAACATGTGCTGATACTCAGTAAGTTCTTGAATATCGACTAAGCTGTCTGGATTGTGTTTAGGAACTTAAATAAATCTATATGTTAAGCTGATGGTTAATTTTTGTGTCAGCCTGACTCCACCAGAGACTGCTTTCAACCCTGATAAAACCTTATGTAGACACACGGGAGGCTGGGCGACATGGGCGGGGTAAGGACTATCTTCCACACCAGTATGGGTTGGCCTCCTTCAGTTGATTGATGATACAAATAAAGTTGAAAGTGATGGAAATCCTGCTGATGGTTTTGAGTTAATTACTTCTGTGCAACATTGGAAATGACAAAAAAAAATATACCGAGGAAGGAACTTGTAAGATTTTTTTTCATAAAAAAACAAAAACAACAACAAAAACGTAAAAATGTCTTATATCTTTCTCTCATTACTCTCATTTAATTTTCCATTAATTTTAGCTTGTAAAGAACACTCGCACCAAAGCACCATTTCCTTCCTTCCGTTCACTCTTTTGACAAGATCTCATTTTGTAGCCAAAGGTATCCTCATGCCTGTGAGTCTCTTGCTTCAGTCTTCTGGGCATATGCCACGAGGACTGGTTTATTTTAGATAAGTCTGTGACAAAAATACCTTCATCAAATAAAAAATACTGTTGTTCTCCAATTACACTGCTATTTATTGAACAATTGCTATATTCTGGCACTGTCTTAGGTGCTTTAAATGCAGTCTTAAAAAATACATTGTATGCTAGATAAGGAGAAATCAGATGAGTAGAGAGCATTCAGAGGGGGACTGTGATTTCAAATTGACTGGTCATGCACTTCTCTAAAAGACACATGCTGCACACACACCCAAACACATACACACACACAGCACACACACATTCATACACACACAACACACACACATATACACACACACACACACACACACATACACATATACATACACACACACATACACACACAACACACACACATACATACACACACATACACACACACATACACACACACACATACACATACATACACACACACATACACACACACACATACACACACACACATACACACACACACATACACACACACATACACATACATACACACACATACACACACACACACATACACACACACACATACACACACACACATACACATACACACACATACACATACACACACACATACACATGTACATACACATACTAATACAGAAATACAAGTCCCAAAGCCTTCTGGCATGGACACGTACAGAGGGTGTCAGAGTAACTGGATGGGTTAGACAGGGAGGGGATTGTTTGTGAAGCTGTAATGGCTGGTCACCAGATTTGGGCCCTGCTGGAATTAAAATAAGTCCTGTGAGGTCAAGAGACTGAATGCAGTACTTCAGTCATAAAAATATCAGAATGATAGTGAGTATTCAGTAAATCTGCATAAAATCAGAGATTTTTTTTCCTTTGTTGGATGTATTCAGCTACAAGGAATTATGGAAGTTAAGCATGGCTGAATACATCTGTTAATACCAGCACTTGGGAGGCTGATGCCAAAGAATTACAAATTTGAGGCCATCTTCAGGAACACAGACAGATTCTATTTAGAAACAAGCATGTGTTTTGTTTTGTTTTGGATATAGGGTTGTTGTAACTCTGGCTGTCCTGGAATTCAATCTGTAGACAAGGCTGGCCTTGAACTTACAGAGATCTTACTGACTTTGGCTCCTGAGTGCTGGGATTAAAGACATGCACCACCTCCACCTAGAAAACACATATTTTTAATGAAAGGAGAATCAATTAACCACACACTTGCTCATGGCCAAGTATCAGCAATTATGGTGTGACTGTCCAATGGGATGTACCCCATTAGGAGACAGTTGTGCTTGTTGAAGAAGACAGGTTAGATTTAGCTGGCCAGAATGAGATTCATAGGCCTATCATACACAGAAAAACAATAAAAATATCAAGTAATCAGACAGAAGTGCAGGATCCTAAGTTAGAAGTCATGACACAACTACCCCAAATTGATGGTTTTATGATTATGATTTGTTATTAATTTACAGAGTTGTGGTGATTTCCCAGGCTTGGCTGAGTGTTTCTCTTAAGTCCTCTCATGACACTGCAGTCAAATGGAGGGTGAGACTGAGTTGTCTGAAGGCTTGAGTTAGTATGTGCAGACCCACTCACACGGCACAGAAGCAGTGACAGCTGTTGTCCAGAAGTCCAGGTATGATCAATTATCGAACATCTATTTATGTTCTTCCGTTATGGCAAGCATATATATTAGCTGAGTTCTAATAAAGAGGTCCCAGCAGCATCATGTCAAATGCAGCATGGTTTCCTGTGTAACTGTACCTTACTGGAGACTGAGTCCTGCCAGCTCAGATTCCAGGGAAGAGATATTCAAGAGGATGTTCCTGATGAGTACGGTGAAATACATTGGGTGTTCTACAGTATTTTGATGCTATTATAAGCTATAGGACTTAATGACACCCCAGTGAGTCTTGGAATACCAACATATAGTTTGGACAGAGAAACAAAGACAGTAGCAAGTAAAATTAGAGCCAAACAATAAGGAGAAAAGCCAGGTGGGTGCAGAGATCTGGGATGTAGAGAGACATGAAAGAAGTCACAGATCATGCAAACTGCTGCTCATAATTTAAAATGGTAAGTGACTGTAACTGACAACTCATGCAGGAAAGGTATTGGTAGATTTCAGTGTCGAAAGTCAAACATCAGAGGAGATGGCTTCATGGCAATCATGAAGGGCACAACAAGGATTTTCAAGCAAACAACTCATTTGAAAATGTTTATGCCACTGAGAAGGTGAAAGGCATAATATTTAGTTATTAAGATTAATAAGTCAACCAACTTTTTCCAGTGAGAACGTATCTTTATGTTAAGAGCTTAGAGGAAGCCAGGTGATGATGGTACATGCCTTTAATCCCAGCACTCGGGAGACGGAGGCAGGCAGATCTCTGAGTTCGAGACCAGCCTGGTCTACAGAGTGAGTTCCAAGGCGGCTAGTGTTACAACAGGGAAACCTTGTCCTGAAAAAAAAAAGTATAGAAGAATGTTTAATCTTTTAATCCAGCGTCATGGCTACTATAGGGTAGATGTTGGTACATAAGTTTAATCTCAGTATTCAGAAAGCAGTAGTAGCACATTCCTTAAATTCTCATATGCAGAAGGCAGTGGTGCTGAGTGCCTTTAATCCCAGCACTTAGGAAACAGGAATCAGAGCTCAGGAGTCAGTGTCAGACAGGAAGTGACATCTGAGATGAGACAGAGTGAAGGGCAGACAAAGTATGAACCAGAGGAAGAGTTAGTAGAGTGAATCAGAGTGAGGACCTATCCAACTGTCACTATAGAATAGAAGGCTCTCAGCTCAGGGAGAAACGATGAAACACAGAGACAATGGGAAAGTCTGATTGAGAAGAGATCTGGAGGCAGATGGAGAAAAAAACAGAGAAGCAGAAAGGCTGACTGAGGCAGAATGGGGCAGTGAGAGCTCTCAGACACACAGAAGAGCCTGACAATTATGCAGAGACACAGACACAGAGGGAGCTCTGCAGAAGAAGTCAGTATCAGACAGGAAGAGTAAGTCAGTTTGAAGCCCAGCAGAGCAGTTCAGTTTGAGGCAATCATAGAGTCAGCCAGAATCTGCCGGAGTCAGAAGAGTTCAGTCAGAAACAGGAAGCTGGATTTGAAGTTCAGTTTGAGCCAGTCTTCTTGGAGAAGAATTTGAGCCAGGCAGTAAGTGAATTGAATTGGAAGAATCAGAGTTCAGGAGCTAGTCAGAGAGGCTCTGTCAGCAGTAAGTCTTGGAGGTTGATGAGATTATGTGGAGTTCTAGCCTTCTAGTTCTAGCCTTAAGAGTAGATTGTACAAAGGCCAAAATACTCCAGGTCTCAAGGATTAGGACTGGGGATTGAATTAGCCAAAGAATAAACTGTGTTCTGAATCTACATAAAAGGAGAGGTCTAGTGAAAAGCTAGTGAATAGAAATCATAATTAACCAAGCAGAATCGATACTTCTCTATTCTTAAGTAGATAAGATCACAAAATTGGTAGATTTGTAGTGGGAACAAACACATCCATAGCCACAAGAAAGAAGGCAGACAGTGAAGAGGCTGACGCAGTTTAGAGCTAGTGCAGGCCTGGGATGTCTAGGGATTCTGTGCACTGCATGTTCACAGTGCAGGAGCCAGCAACATCAACAGAGAAACAGAATGTGGGAGAGAATTCTGGAGCTTTTAGGTTAAAAAGAAATATATATATATATTATCTTGAAGCTGTGTGTGTGCATGTGTGTGCATGTATGAGTGTGTGTGCGTGTATGAGTGTGTGCAGAGGAGAGAGAGCAGTGGAAAGCTGTAGATAGCATATACAGAGCATGAAGATATCTGTACATTTAGAATAAGACCAGTCCTATGACATGATGTATACACACAATGATATAGACAGTGGGGGACACAGATAATGGTAAAGAGAGACACCAGGTGAAATATTTTCTTTGTAAGAAGTAAAAAGGACACTGGCAGCACTTTGGCCTTGGACTGTGGAAAATTATATGTGCTATAAGAATCAGACAGAGTGTCCTTCCTGTGTAATCAAAAATACATGCTAGGCTTTTCATGATTTATATTCCATAACCTTAAAAGCACTTAAAAGAATATTTTGAAAAGGAATAGCCTGAAATATATTTGAAAAAGTAGTTATTATGGCTAAGAACATCAGCTTTTGCCTCAAACTATGAAATCATAGATCCATGAATGAACTGCTAACCTTCTCTCTATTTAATGACTTATACATAAGTAAGCTCCCTGATTCCAAAATGCACAAGCTTAGAGACATAAACTGGAAAAAATTTAAATTAAAAAAAACATTTAAGTGCTTCCTTTTCAGTGATGAAATGAAATTTTAAAAGTTATCAAAATACGGAGATGTGAGGTCATGAGGATATTAAAAGAAAAACCTGTAAACATAGAAATTATTCAGAGTACTTTGGTCTGACTATTCAGTTTATAGTACAAATTTGAGGCTGAAAAATATGTTCTGAGTATTTGGTACTTGTATTTAACACAGAAAATTGTTTTAAAGTATAGTATTATGAAAATACATTAATTCAATTGAATTTATTTCCTCAATACCATTATTCAAAGCCTACCAAAGGCAAGCATTGTATGTGCTGTTGGATATCACTGAGGGCAAAGTCAAGGTTGATTAATACTCTTCTGAGAACTGTAAGAGCTCACAAAAGAATGGGGAAATGTGCTTCCTCCTCTAAGTCGAGGACGAGCTAGAACGTATTTCATCAATGTAGACTTAGTCACTGATTTGACCACATCATTAACATAAAACTCAGTAAGATGACATTAGGAACTGTTGCACAGTTGTAAACGGAAGAGGCTAACGGGCTCAGCTTGAGACCCTGAAGTCTGGGCACACCTGGTAGTGTCTACTACACGTATGTAAATATGTAGAAGTACATGACATGACCTTCATTCAGGAGAGAGAGTCCGGAACCCACACCTCACAACTGCACCAGCAGAGTCGCTTGGTGCTCTACAGGAGCTCCAGTTGAGCTGTCACCCTATCCTGATGCCAATCAGGATATGTACAATCTGTACATATTGATTTTAGTTGTGAAAGTATTTTATAATATCTATGCATGCATACATACATGCATGCATATACATACACGGTATATACATACATGTATATACATAGGTGCACATTTTTGTAATAATGAGTAATATATGTGAATTCATACATATGCAAATGTGTATAAATGTTTACATTTACTTATTGTCTACTGGGATATAATATTATATGAACTTTCTGGACTTTATGTCTTCATCTCTTGATTTTTAATTTTATTTTACATTACGGAAATAATTTAATCACCTAATAAAACCCAGGCTTTTAAAAATATGAGTTCATTCTAAATAGTATTGTAACTAAGATTGTGAACATGCTTATAGATAAATAACATATGACTGAATTTTGTTATACTTGTATGGATATTTTAAAATAATAGAGGGATGTCTATTGTTAGCAGAATAAGAGCTGTGACTTTCATCTGCTTAGCTTTCCTTCTCTGCTGGCATTCACATTTCTCCTTGGTTCACGATGGGGAGGCCATGTTGGAGGACACCTCTTCTTGTGAACCAAGGAGAAACGAAATTTCATTCACTGTGACATGTACTTCTCAGTGGATCTTCCTCCCCTTCAATCAACAACTGGATCTCAGTTTTCTCTTGAGGATCCAGCTCAGCCATGCCTAGACCCTGCTCCGTACAAACAGTAAGAAATTCATCTTTGCTCTGCAGTCCATCATTTGTGCCCATCCAACGTAATTTGTTTTGTAGCACTTAATTACTAACTCATGAATATAACTAAAGTCTTTCTAGCTACATATGATCTCATTATAATTTGTTGAATGCTTTCTTTCTTCAAATTTTGACATATAATACATTATTTTGTGTGTATGTTTGTTTTATACATAGTGTATCAGTCTTTTTTGGGCTGGTTGATTTTTCTTCTTTTCTTTCTCTCTGTATTTTTTTTGGAAGTAGCCAAGGTTAGCCTTGATTTCCCAATCTTTCTTCTATATTCTCATTGTTTGTTTGTTTTGTTTCTCATGGCAGGAAATCTAAATGTTAGTCTGTCACTGTAGGTCCCTGGAACTATTTGTTTCTCAGACTGGCTTCAAATCCATGGCCATCTCTTTCTTGGTTCAACTGAGACTACAGGTGGCCTGCTATGCCCAACTCTTTGTTGGTTTTTACTGATTTAATATGTTCAAAGATATTTTAAGATTGCAATGTCTTTGTAAATTAGTTGAGCAAGTATCTCCTTAAGTTTACTATTTTAACCTCATAAATTTGTTAAAATTTTTATTACTTAGTGATAGCTATTCTTACTGTGGTGAGAAAGAATTTCAACCTAGTTTTAATTTGCATTTCCCTGATGGCTGCAGATACTGTATACCTTTTCAATATTTTTTGGATATTTGTACTTCTTGTTTTGAGAGCTGTCTATTTACTTAATTATCACATTTGCTGATTAGATTATTTGGTTTGACAATGTTTATTTATTTTTTGCTTCTTTATATATCCTAAATATTAATCCTCTATCTGATGTGTAGTTTGCAAAGATTTTTTTCCCTATGTAGTAGGTTCTTTCTTCCCTTTGGTAACATTTTTCTTGCTGCACAGGAGCTTTTGGATTCCATTTGTCATCTCTGGGATAAAAGTGCAAGCCAATGCTGGCGAGTGTGTGGAGAATTCAGAATAGTTCTTCACTGTGGTGGGAAGGTAAAGCTGTCCACTGACTATGAAAACCAGTAGGAGAGTTTTTCAGAAGAAAGGAAAATAGAATCATCAAGTAGTTTAGCTAAACAATCTTTGATAGACCCCCAATGGACTCTTAAGTGAGTGTGCCACAGAGGTTCTTGTACACCCATACACATTGCTGCACTGTTCACAGTAATGATGAAGTGGAACAACACTGAGTGTCTATTAGCAGGTGAGTGGGTGAAAATATGATATAGATACAAAATGGAATTTCGTCTCTAAATTACTACTTTTTCTACTAATTTTCTAAATTACTAAATTTTCAGGAAAATTGACGCAATAGTTAATAAATTATATCAAATAAAATAAGACACTCTTTTTCAGACAAAATCACAGGATTGACTCTTTAGACTTGGACTTAAAAAGTAAATGTGTGAATGGAAATTATTTAGTAGAGGGTAGTAGATGAACTATAATGACTTTATATAAAACTTGAATAATATATAAAAGTCTATATTGAAACAGCATTTAAGAATAACTGTAGTGGACTGTGAGGGCCTGATCTTTAGTCTGTTAATTTTGCTCCTTGACATGCACAAATTATTATTTTTAATCTCTTTTCTCTCCCAGGTAGCCATATATATTGGCTAATAATGATCATTTCAGAACTGCATTTTATTCCAGAACAATTCAGCCTTCAAGTCAAGCTCATTATGGATTCCATAGCACTGAAGAAAGAGTAAAATATGTTACATACAATTTGCACTTTAACCATGATTGAGTGGAAACAATCAAGTCCAAAATGTTAGGCAGTCAGTCATTAGCACTAAACTCTTCAGCCCGTGACGTATTTCTCCTCTCCGGCTTCTAATCCATCACATGTCCTGAAAGATTGCCTGTTCTAGATAATGCACGTAATGTACCCAATAATATTTGTTGCTTTTCAGCTAGTCACTAGACCTAATGTTTTCAAAGTTTATCCATGTGAACCTTATTCCTTTTATGACTGGAAAATATTCAATTCTGACTCTTTGTCATGTTAAGTTTATCCGTTCAACGATTCAGGGAACAGTGGAGCTGTTGCCATCTCTTGGCTATTGTAACATGAATCTATAAACACTGTCATGAGAGCATGCTCACCGTGTGCCGGGCTCAGGACTAGCGTTGCTGGCTCATAGAGTCATTGTGCATATTGCTTTCTGATAGGTCTCCAAACTGTTTTCTGCAGCAGCTGCATTGCTTATCCATTAAGGAGGAAGGCGCCAGTGCTGTATCTCACACATCCTCAACAGCGTTTGCTATTTTCTGATATATTTATTATAGTCCTCATAGTAGGTGTGAAAAAAAATATAATGCTGTTTGTTTGCTTGTTTTTCTTTTCTAAAACTTATTGTTTGTGCATGGGTGTTTTTAGTTTTATGTATGTATGTGTGCCATGGTCTGTGAGTGGTCTTGAGGTCAGAGAGCAATGTAAACAATCAGTTGGATTTCCATTACATGGAACCCAGTGATGAAACTCAGGTTACTGGGCTTGGTGGCAGGTGACTAGACATGCTGTTCTATCTCACTTGCACCTCATTGTGGTTTTGATTAATTTTTTTCCCACTGACTATTGTGCTTATAGCCAATTTATGGGTTGTTCTAAGAAATATCTATCCACCTATTCACCATATTCGTTTCTCAACATGAAATCTGATTACAAATTTTCACGCGGTCTTTTCCCATCTATGAGTCCTTCTTCTTCATGTGTAAACTTCCTGTTTATCATCAAAACCTTAAACAAGATGTCACAGATTATGTCGCAATTTGACAGCTAATGTCACTCTGATATCTTTGGGGTACTAACAAGTGTTAGTAAATAATGATGGATAATATTATTTACTGAGTGATAATAATTTTCACTGAGCATTTATTATGGGGCAGTTACAATATTGAGTGTTTTATAGGCTCATATAATTTGATATTGAAAGTGAGCATGCAAGGTAAACGCTATACAATTTTTTTCAGATGTGAAAACTCAAATGTATTGAAATAAGACAGCCTATTTATGATAAATAGTAATAGCAACTCTCCAGAGCCTTAACATACATTAAAACTGACTCATTTTTGGTAATCAATTTGCACAAATTTTAAAATCAGTAAGTCACACATAAATTATAAAAGAGAAACAAAATAATAACACCATGCATTTTGTCTCTTCAGCTCTACTGCAAGAATATCATCATTCTCCTTCTCTACCAAAAGTTAATTACAAAGCTATTATTTCTATGATATGCATTGTCAACCTTTATCTTGGCTGGAGAAAGTGTTATAAAATCAATAACAGCACTCGTTTTTATGATACCTACACCATGACTAATGTTCTGTAGAAAACTGTGATCAGTAAATTCCTGTTCTGACATAGACTGAAGGAAAGTACTATTCAGGCAAAGACAGAAAATGTCTTTGGGACAGCGGCTGCTTTCCAAAGTCTTTACTAGTGACTCTATGTCTAGAAAGTACAAGCTAATTTGGGCATCTTCAAAACAAGTACAATTAGAAGGAAAACTTAAGAATGTATCAGATGGGCTTTTCCAAAGTTAGGACCAAATCAAATATCAATTTTTCATGTATCACACCATTTGCACCCCTGAATTTCTCTGTTGTAATGATGAGGTCTGATTTCACAAAACTTACCAGTTCCTGTGATGGGAAGGGAACTGGGTCAGAGGGTTGGTGGTGACACCACTCTACCTTCTGTAAATGGGGCGTGTCCTCTGTAGGAAAGGTCCCGAATTATCATTCTACAAAGTTAAAAATTCTTATTTATCAAACAGGTAATTTGGTTAGTGCTCTCAAATGGGTACATTCAAGTCTTAATTACATGATATTGATCTCATATCATCCTCCAGTTGTGATTCAAAATTGTTTTCATAAAACAGTCAAAACACACCGCAAACAACAGGACACTTCCCTCAAATTATAAAGCTCTTTGACACATTCTCTGAGCAACTTAATTGCACTGAGTAAATCCATCTATTAGTCTTTAAACATATCCATCTCCACATTTCAAAGGGGACATCAGCTTATTTCATTAGCAAATTCCTTAGTAGTATATGCACACTCCTCTTTGAAAATTGTACTCTAATTTTATGTCTTTAAATAGCTGTAATAAATTTGGGGGGTTCTAAATTTGATGACATGGTCTATTACAGCTTTAATGGGCTTGTTAAAAGCTAATAGTCTATGCTATTATTAATGGGTAGATGTTACCATTCATGCTGATGTCATATGTCACTATCTAGAAATACATTAATAAGGGTTTTTACACAAAATTTTAAGTTAATGCTAGAGCTTGACATGAAGATAGTATGCCCCATTGAATGTGAAGAACTAAGTTGAACAACTGATTTCACTCAACTCCAGTACTGACCAAGAAGCTATAAAATGTGCTGCTAGTTAAAGAAAAAAGAAACAGGCTGATGAAGCACTTCAGTCAACCCAGAAAGAGGCCTACATAAGAACCAAATACCATTACATGATTTTGTCAAAGAAAAAATAACACAGAAAGAAGAGTCTTCAGCAAATAAACTAATCGTTCTGGATTTGCACATACACAACAATGAATCTAGATAAATTTTACACTTTATAAATATTAACTGAAACTTCATGACAGACCATGATGATGCAGTATTTTAGAATATTTAGAAGTGTTCCAGATGAAATCACGATTGTTGATTACTTTATCATCTAAAACCAAAGATTCAATCTGAAGAAGAATAAAAACCATAGATTCAATTAAATACAATTTAAAAGTAAACTTCTTGTGTGAAAGACATTATCAAAAAAGAGAAGCAGACTGGGAGAAAATATCTCCCCCAAACCTGACAAAAGACTGTCTACTTGAATATAAGAAAAAGTAAGGAGTTAATGTAAAAATGAGGGCTGAAATTTAGATACGTGACTCTTGCCTGACTTGTACAGTGTATATACATGTGTGCACCTTTGTGTGGGTGTCTATATGTGCATGTATGCACAGGTGTGATGGCCAATAATCAAGCATAGGTATTGTTCCTTTGAGACAAGATCTATCACTTGGCCCTGGAATTACTAAGTAGACTAGGCTGGCTGGCCAGCCAAGTCCAAGGATTCCTGTGTCTCCCTTTCCCCAGCAATGAGATTACAAAAGAATGTCAATAACGCTGGTGTTTTTCACATGTGTTCTGCAGATCAAATTCAGAACCTTGTGCTTTATCAGTTGAACTGTCTTGTCAAGCCTTGAACATGTCATTAAGAAGGACATAACTAAAGATCTTCCAAATCAATTGCATATTGCTAAGTGAAAAAATCAGAAAAGACAAAACACATTGCAATCTCAGCATATGATATCTTTGAAGAGCTAAAATGTTGGAGACAGTGTAGAATTCCATGGTTTTCTTTTTCTTTTTTTTCTCTTTTTTCTTTTCTTTTCTCTTCTCTCTTCTCTTCTCTTCTCTCTTCTCTTCTCTTCTCTTCTCTTCTCTTCTCTTCTCTTTTTTCTTTCTTTTTCTTTTCTTTCAAGACACAGTTTCTCTATTGTAACTCTGGCTGTCCTGGAACTTACTGTGTAGATCAGGTTGGTCTCGAACTCAGAGATATTCCTGCTTTTGCCTCCCAAGTGCTGGAATTAAAGGCATTCACCACCACTGCCCTGCTAAATAATTTTTTTATATTTTTCTAAATATAAATATAAAAATATATAAATATAAATATAAAAATATATAAATATAAAAATATATAAATATATAAAATATAAATATATTTCTATGTTCATTTTTTGAGATAGGTTTTCTCTATATGTATAGACCAAAATTGACCTTGAACTTCCAGACATCTGCTTGCCACTGCTTCCCCCAGTGTTGAGATTAAACATCTGTGCCACCACCACATGACTGAATTCCATGGTTTTCAAGGGTAAGAATGGTTAGGTTGGTGGGATTCAGAAGATTTTTTTTTTCTAGAACAGTAAAATTACCCTATATGACGTGATACTGAAAAGTAATACATATGCCTTTATTTAAACACAAATAGTGAACCCTATCAACTGTGAACTCCTTTGTCAAGTATGATACTAGTGATAATGCCTTCTCAATGAAGGATCATTGACTGTGAGAAATCATCCATTGTTCTTATGCTGGTATCATATTCATGTACTCTCTGGCCTCTGTCTAAAAGGGTTTCTGAAAAGAGGAAATCAGAAGCTTCTAAATGTTAGCTGTACATATAATATAGGAAATCAGTACCTTCTTCTCAATTTTGCCATGAACATAAAATTGATCTATAAAAATAAAATATTTTACATTTAAAAAAAAACAACCTAAAAGTTTATTATAGTAACAACATTGGCATATGAAATCCATAAACACTTTTGGAATTTTAGGTGGCTTAAATAAACTGGATATTAAATATTAAGGTATCATTTTATTATAAAGATATATATGCATTGATGGAATATACATGCAAAATCTTAGTATAAAAATTGATTATTTAAACAACCCGTTTTTAATCAAGTTGAAAGTATCATTCAAAAGAAAACAACTCTGAATGCAAATAAATATTTTAATAGTTATTAGAAAATATCAAAATCCCATTGAATGCATGAGAATATATGTACTGGCCAATGGCCAGAATAGGAAAGATGCAAATTAGTGAAGAGGAAAAGAAAGTTGACTCAAACTGACTCAAGGTTTAAAATTATAGTGGTAAAAGATGCTAAATGTCAGAAAAATCATTGCGCAATAATCAAAAAAATCTGATAGTAAATATTATGTGAAATACCAATTATATTATATGTTCTTTGGTTAGTGATTTTAATTATTTGCTTGTTTCTTTAGCAAGGTATGTAATAAGGCATATATTCACTGTAACTAGCAAGTTAGACCCTGAAGAGATGGTATAGACCGTTCATAATATTAAAATGCAAATAAAATTCATTTCAGTAACTGCTACATGGAAGCAAAACATTTAAGCGTTTCTTCTCTTGTAGATAATGTGAATTTACATATTAGGTTCTGTAGAGAATGCACAGGTGTATTTTGAATAAGTACTTGTTTTTTATATTCTATAGCTCAGGGAAAGGTGATGTTCAGGAGAGAATGATGTCAGTAGTGTTTCTTACTTCCACTTTCCTCTTGTCTGACAACATGATGCATATAAGACCAGTTGAAGATCTTACAAAGAGGAAATAAGAAATCAAGTCAGAGAGACTTGGGTCTGTATCAAGTTTTACATACTTGTGAAAGATTAGAATGAAAATTTAAAAACAAGTAGAAAAATACACTGGGTACCACAAACGTCATACAAACATATTACCTGAGAACACTGTCTACGTGCTTCACCGTACGGTTGTCCCTTGATGCTTAGGCCATTTAGAGTTCCAAACTTTAATTTATTTTTAAAAAAATAATTATAAATTCTTTGATAGATTCCTGTTTTTAACTGTTTATTGTTTGGATCACTCATATTCACTCCCTGCAACTCCTCCCACATTCACTCCCTTCTCTACCCACCCAACCTTGTGTTTTTCCTTATTGTTTCTTCATTTTCAAGCCTATGTGGATTAATGTGTGCTTTCCAAGTATTCTTGGATGTGTGATCTTCTATTGGATTATGGTCAACTTCCTCAGGGCTATCCCTTGAAGAAGACTGTCTCTCTCTCTCGTAGTAGCTAACGAGTGCCAATAACTATATGGTTAAGGGTGGGAGTGTGTGTCTAACTACCATAGCCATGCTGATAACTTGGGCTTACATAGATCTTGTGCACATTGTCAAAACCACTGTGATTTTGTATGTGTAGCTGTCACCAAGTGTGAAGAAGTCACCACTTCCTTGTAGTCATCTAGGTCTAATACACTTTCTGCCTTCTTCTTAGGCCATGATTCCTGAGCCTTGAGAAGAAGGGACGCGGCACAAATGTTTCATTTAGGGCTGAACATTCTGTAGTCCTGTTCTCTGCACTTTGAGCAGCTGTGGATCTTTTTGTTAATCCCCACTTACTGCAAATAGAAGCTTCTCATAAAAGGCTTAAGAGATGTATTGATCTACAGACATAGGCCATTAGGGGTTAGATTAATATTATAGCTATTTAGCAGAAATATAATGTTAGGTTCTCCCTCAGAGTTTATGACCTGTGTAGCTGAAAGTTCTTGGCATGATAATTGTGCCAGGCATGGGTTTCATCATGTCAAGTAGGATTTAAATTCAATCAGAAAGTGGCTAGATATTTCCATGATGCATGTGTTTCTATCACACCCTTGGGTTTAATTGATTTTCAAAATAATTTTGGAAAAGTCTCAAGAGATAGCTCCGTGGTTAAGAATATCTGCTTCTCTTGCAGAGCACCTGAGTTAGGTAGGTTCTTAGCATCGGGGCATATAGTAATCCAGTTCCAGCAAATCTGACAAATGTTTCTAGTTTCAAGAGCAGCA
The DNA here is from genome assembly GCA_026225945.1 of Cricetomys ansorgei. Classification (NCBI taxonomy): domain Eukaryota; kingdom Metazoa; phylum Chordata; class Mammalia; order Rodentia; family Nesomyidae; genus Cricetomys; species Cricetomys ansorgei. Next base: position 1,744,546 of record JAMJFZ010000881.1, read on the forward strand.
TGCACACACGGTACACATACATACATGCAGGAAAAACACTCATACACGTAAAATAAAAACAAATAGACATTAAATTATTTTTAAGCTATTAAACTTAACATGTTACTGCTGCTAATTTTATTTTCTCTTTTTTTCCCATACTTTTCTTTTTAATTCTAAAGGGGATGAGAAGAGTGGCTACCCTATAGATTTCCTGGAAAGAAAGACTTAACTTTCATCTGCCCTTTCTGTTTTTACTTCAGTGGACAGGATGCGAGGAGCAGCATTTTCTTGTGAGTATAATCATGGACTCCTGTTTAGAATTAGACTCACTTAGCATTAATATAATCAATATACATTAAGTGAACATTTGCTGAATGCTAATAATTTGCCTATGTTCCAGAAATAAAAGTAACACTAAGAAATATGATCAATAAAAGGGAATGCGGTTCATTCAGAATAAGTATAATGCAACTCCAAACAGCACATAATGAAGAATTAAAATGACTGCAATAACCCAAGAAACCAGCTAGTTTAGTAAAGTAATATCTTTGCCACAGTATAATAAATGGTGTTAACTGGTCCTTCGTTCTTTTTGTGTTGAAAGTTGTTCCTCTATGAGGCTGAGGCTTATTAAGTCTGCATACAGTGCATTATATGTTAGGGTAGACTTTGGAAAGAATGTACGATTCCTTCATTTTCCTTTTGACTTCTCAACATACATTCAGTAATCTCAAGGTTCATACAAACTTGTTTTTACAAATGGAGAGGTCACACTTGCTTTGCATGTAAATGTATATACATAGTATCTTACAGCAGTTACAACTACAAATTATTTTTATTCATTTTAATATAACCCCGATGAAGGGAGATGGAATATGCACCCAAGGAAGCATGTGACAGATTAGTAATGAAAATGAGCATGCTCTGTTTGGTGTAATACAAATGTAATTTAATATACTCACAAATCCAGGCCCAATTTAGATTTAAAAACTAAAAAGACAAATTCAACAGATAGTCGGGAAATCAGCCTTACAGAAACAGCTTTCTACAAGATGAATAAGCAACTATTCTTCAGAAAATTTAAACCCAAGGTGAAGTAAATACATACCAACAGGTCAAACATGAGGGGACATGTTATGCATTTTACATTAGATTTTCTACAAGTTGAATTGGATGAAAATGGATTTTTGACTTTTTTGATAATCTTATTTACTTATTTTTATGTGTGTGATTGTTTTGGAGGTATGCATGTCTGTGTGTCTTATATCTGTCTAGTTCCATGGAGGCCAGAAAAGGGCAGTGGATTTACTGGGACTGGATTTACAGACAGTTGTGAATCACCATGTGGGTGCTGGGAATTAAACCTGAGTCCCCTGGTTGAGCAGCCAGAACTCTTACCTAACCATGGAGCTACCTCTTCTACCCCCAAAACTGGTTGTTAAATGTCACATGCATGATGAGTAGGTAGGATAATAATAGATAAGCTTATGGTCTCAGAAAATTCTGCTCTTGGATGATGTTGGGGATATTCTGCAGTGTAAACCACATGGTGGTAGACAAATTCTGCCTTGCATCTTGTTGGGAAGTCCCTTTCCTGGGGAAGTCTGAAGCAGTTAGTCCTCTTAGTTCAGAACAAGGCTTGAGAACTGGGTTAGATACATGGAGATCTTCCCAGTCCTCCAGAGGACCCAAGAATGCCAACAGATTAAGAGACGTCTGGCTGAGACACCGTTCACCTCTTTCCATGAAGGAGAGGGACAATAGAACATAGTGGAAGGTGTATATTCAGCACAGCAATCTGTGCTCACGGTACACTTCTTGTTCCCTTGTATATCTGAGGTCTCCTGGATTTGCTGCTCTCCCAATTTAATTATGGGAAATACAGAATTTCTTCCGTACTAATTTTTAAGCCGTATCCACTAGAATAAATTCAAATAACCCACTTCCGATTTTTATAGGCACATTACCAGTGAAGGTTGCAGGTTATCTCAAAGAAATATGAAACACGAAACAAGGAGATTTTATGGCCCAAACCTTTATAGTTTCTGTCATTTTTTACTACTGCACTTTTATGCAGCTGTGGGTTTATGTCTGGTTTGTTGTTGTGGGGCACCGCATTTTTCTACTTTGTATTTCCGGAGCTAGTGTTTTAAAGATCTTATTTAAGAACATCTGAAGTGTTTTCACCCCTTCAATTTACATTGTGGTCTTGTGATTTAATGACAGCAAAGGGAGCTATATTGTTTGGGAGTTTGTAAAATTCATATCACTAAGACACTTAAATATGTGTATATTGGGGAAATCACAACCCACCTATCAGAGGCACCAAGGGACTAACAAAGAAATGGAGGTTGAACCATTCTGAGTTTATAATGTGCTCATACTTGGCTTGATTGCAAGACATGAATCTTTATGATCAGAGGACCATTTTATTGTTATCTTATTTTCTACTATTCCTGTTCCAGCTAGTCTCAAAAGTCCAACAGTCCTTCTCTTAAAATACATTACAAAGAGCAAAATAATCACAAGAAAATAAAACTGCATTTCTCTGAAATGAAGAAAGAGTACACCCATCAATGCTTTGAGAAATTTTTGAATTTGTCCTGACCACAGATGGTGCTCTGAGTAGCTTATTCAGTGTACTAATTGTACATGGATGCATATGTCTTATGTTTTCAAGAACAGACTATGAAATGATCACATTGATCTTTAGGAATTGAGCAGAATATTTTCCTTAAAGAAGAGAAATTAATCCTTGAAGATAGAAATCAGATTTTAATATAGAGGATTATTTTTATGAAGGTCACAAATGATATTCTTGGGGGTAATGATCTTCTAATATCACACGAATTCCTGATGCTGCCACAGATTTAGTAATGTTAGCAGTCTTCTTCTGAGTAGGATGTTAAGGAGTTTCAATAGAAAAGCAGAGACCTACTTCATCTCTCACATCACCCTATCATGGGTGGCTTTATTTTGGGGAAGGTAGAAATCTATTGAATGGGTAGCACATGAATTGACTTGAAAAAAAGTATGTACTAATAGTCAGCCAGATGTTTTAGGAAGTCTCAAGATTTAGGAGTAGGCAGATATATTCTTGTCAACAGACCCAGGACCTTTCATCCATGTCTTCTGAGAACTTGAAATACCCCAGCACATTACACACGGCCCTTCCTTGATGTCTTTTCAGAGGGTGGACTTCCTTAGTCCAGTATACTTTATTTCCATTGCTTTTGCTTATTCTCTGTCTTGTGGTGTTCGGTTTCCTTGTGACCTTCAAGATCAACTGACACCATGTTGGAGGTGATTGTCATCAGTTCACTATTTTATGTTCAAATATCAGCGATGTTTCCAAAATCACTTGTTTGTCCTGGTTGACTCTCAAGTTTTAATTTTCTCTAACTTTCTATCAGTTCCAGTCCATGTGTTCCACCTAAAGCACACTAATATTGATTTTCCCCTCAGTCATTCAGCGTGCCATGGCATCCACTGTAATTTTCTTCTGAATATGTCCAGGCTGTCCCCATACAGATTTGTCAGGCAGCAGGCATATTTCAGAAGGAAAACATGGTTCTGCATTTGCAACTCATTGGGTGAAAAGCAGAGAGATTGTTCTTTGAGGAATGAGAAGGACACTTCATGTTGCTTCATTTTCTGTGCTTCAATTATAACCCTTCTCCCACTCTAGTCCCAAGAACAGTATAGCCTGCTTTAAGGGAACACTGCATAAAAGGAAGGCACTAGAATTATAAGCACCAACCAGGCAATCCTGTTCTTATGGATATTATCACTTTCTGTTATCTGGAAATTTACAGAAGTCTCATAAATCCATTCATTATGTGACCTGGAGAATGTCAAGTCCTCTCCATAGCTTCTCCCTGCTGTCTCAAACAGGTGCAAGAAGAAGGATTTCATTCTCTGGCTTCTCCTGTAAGAACCTGAGGAAGGTGCAGCTGATGCTGTGCTCTTGAATCTCATCAGTATGCTTCTCCTATACTAGAGAGACAGATGGCATGAAATAAAGAGACCATTCTCAATTTGTTACAATTTCCGATGCCCAATTCACTAAGACAAACAAGTTTGAATCAAATAAAAATTCATATGATGGCCGGGGAAGATGGCTCAGTGGATCAAAACACTTGCCATCAAGCCTGTGGGAGTGAGTTTAATCCCAGGGACCCACCTGGTAAAAGGAGAGAACTGACTCCTGCAAATCGTCATCTGATCTCCACATGTGCGCTATGGTGTGCATAGCCCCCTGCCCCACCCTCTCACACACACACACACACACACACACACACACACACACACCTGTAATCTTAAAAGTGACAGATAATCTCATATAAATAACAAATGACAGCCATGGTATTTGATTTATACTTTCTAAATTCAGAGTGAGGAAACCAGAGTCTTTTCCAAAGCCTCTGGGATAAAAGCTCAAATTCACACTTTTCTTTCTGCCAATTGTAAAAACTTTGTGGAACAGAACTCGTTTCCTTTTGTCTCTACTTTATTGTTTCTATGAATCTTTGTCTTTGACAAGTGACATGGAAGGAAAATCACGCAGGGCAGGCACTGAACCCAGAGGATGCAGCAAAGCACGAGGAAATAAGAAGAGCAACAGAGTTGTGGTAATTTCTAAAAAAATGACATGAAGAAGAAAAGATGTCTCATCTTTGTGTCATGCTGCCGCTCACGTGGTTCTTGAATATTTCTAACCATAGCTAGAAGCACAATTTTCAGCATGTAAACTGTAATCTAGCTAACGTTGTAGATGTGTGTGTTAACAGAGGGCCACGTACAGCTCTTCCTGTCAAGAGCTGCAGAGTCAATGCAGAGTGTGACCTACCTTACTCAAGTGCGTAGCATTTAAGTTTTTGGATAGGTTTTCGACTGTGGTGTTAACAGAACTTCAACCCCACCATTTCCTCACTGAGTCCTTCTTGATACTTTAGAATATGCTCTCAAACTATAATGCCATCAATATCTGTGGTTGTGTTTTCTATTGGAAAGAAAAATGCTTTTGCTTTTCTTCCAGACCTGTCAAAATTCTTCATGCTGAAGAGTTTATCTTGAAAAATAGGTCCAGTCATGTTGCGTATAGAAGTCCTTCATTTCACAGTCTGTGTTAGCATAATGCTGCTGGTGTTTATGGAATTTATGCAGAAAACACACATCCTGGACTTTTATCTATAGATACTTGAGAAGACAAAATTAATAGTGATTAGAAAAGTTGGATACCACAACATCTTAAATAAATTCCAATTTGTTTATTAAGTGTTCAAAAAAACAGTAGTGCTACATTCTAGGTGGATCAGCAGGTTTTATTTTTTAATCTCTCAAGTAATATAGCATCTCACAGGAGTGCTTACACTGCATGGAACCACATTCTTCTTCTCCATCATTACCTGCCTGTAAGCCAAGGGAGTCTATTAGTCAATAAGCATGGTCTAATCCAAAATTTTGACTTTCCAAATCAGGGTCACGTATAAACACGTGGAGGGTTACCAAAATTGGGCGCCATTGACAAGTATATTCCAAAGCAACATTGGACTACGTGGTTCTCAGCCTTCGTTGCTGTAAATACACTTTCTTTTTAGCTTTATTTACTGCCACTTTTATTATAACTTTTATGATTGTGAATTTTGCTCATTGCAATGGTCCTCTTGTATGTGAAAAGAAAAATCAATACAATATGAATTATCCTCTTACAGCTGAGGTGCTCCTCAATACAGTAAAGACGGTAATAAAACCGAGGAGGAAATCATAGGTTTTACATAGTCTTTATTCAGGTGTGAGTTACTGTGCTCTTGGCTGTGAATTCAGTAGTAGTGAAGAAACAACACTGATAGCAGAAGAAATTTATATTGTGCTCTATGCTGTTGTCTTACAGAGTAGCTGTTGTATCTTTTTGTAATTTTTATTTAAAATGAGAATAAATAAAAAGTATATTGTACAGGTTAAATAAATAGCAGTTAAATATTTACAATTGTGTGCATCAGTATGATATTCCAAATAAAATAATACTGAAATTTAATACTAGTGAATAAGCCTACAATATTCAAGCTATCCCCATGCTCATAGGATTCATGTGAGGAGCTGTTGTGAGAAAATATATCATTCCCATGATGAATGCTTTGTTGTTTGCTCCTGATGAGGAAATCACAAAAGAACTCCCAGGAATACCTTCTAGAAATATTTTGGGAAAACTAGCATAGATATAGACCCTTGACACATTTCAAAAATCTCTTGTTAGGCATGGCCACGGTAGTTTGTAAATCTCTTCCATTTGGTTAAACAATAATTCCTAAACAGAAAGTAACTTGTTTTCCAGATTCCTACCCTTGCCTCTTTATCCTCTGCTAGTCATGGAAGATAATTCTTAGTCATCTGACATTCTTCTTTGTTTGGTTGTTGTTGTTTTTGTTTTCAGTCAGGGTTTCTCTGCTGTAGCTCTGGCTGCCCTGGAACTCACTCTATGGACCAGGCTAGCCTTGAACTCACAGAGATCTGCCTGCCTCTGCCTCCCCAGTGGGATTAACGGTGTGCACCACCACCACCTGGCTTCATCCGACATTCTTTAAGGTATCACATGCCTCATTTTCCTAGCCAGTGCCAATAATGGCCATTGAAGGCCAAAGAAAGACATTTTTTTTTCAGTTCCCTTCTCCTTTTGTCATAGCTGCTCCAGCCTGTAAGGGGACAGAAGGCTCTGATTCTTACATAAGGACACAGTGTGCAGGCCTCACTCAAATAGACTCTCTTCTGTCATGGAGCCTCTTGTTTCTTTATTTGCCCAATCTCCTCACCTACCTTACCTCTCTATCTTGCTCATGTGTTATGCCCTGGTTAGGAGTTCCAAAGGTGAACTGTAATGAGAAATAAGGTAGTAAATGAAGGTGCTATTACAATGCTCATAAAGGATTCTGTGCTAATTTCGTGTCTAATGAGCAAAGAAGAATATAAGGTAAATGACCAGCTTGTTCCTTGAAGAATGGGGTAGAATAGCAAAAATTCATAATCACAGTATATGTGCACTGACAGAAACACACACACATATATTCACATATATGTACATATACATATATGATATAATGAAAAATATAATATGACAAATATAATTTGTTTATGAATGTAAATAAGGCTAGACAGAGTCAAGTTCTAATACTACTCTGCAAAGATCTTTAAATATATCATTTCATATATTGTATTTAATTCTAAAAAAATCCTTAGATTTATTCACACTATAATTCTTGTCTTTCATCCTTTCATTATATGTCACAATCTTAAAGTCTTTCTCTAAATTTTCTTCTTCTATCAACAACCATTCATTCTCTAGATAAGCAAAATAAAATTCAACAAATATTTAAGGTTTAATCAGAATCCCAATGCTGTCCAAGCCAAGTACTTTCCTGCCACCCAGGTGTTCCCAACATCCTAGCTAGCCTGTCTTATCTAGAGATTGTTAATAAATGGAGTTTTAATGACCAACACTTACATAGTATGCACAGTACACAGAGCTATAAACAGCTGGGTTGTAAAAAACTTTGCAAGTAAAAAAAAAAAAAAGAAAAGAAATTCTTCTGTGGTTGTTAAAACTCAAAGAACCTGAGCAGCAGGAAATTTTAGCTGTGATTTCAGTCAAGGAGCCCCTGAGTCACAGCATGAACAACATGAAGAGGAAGTTAAACAGCAGTGGGTATGCAGAGAAAACAGATACTGTTGTCTCCAAGCCAAAATAAAGGAGGGGACATACTAGAAAAGGAAGAAAAATCAAAATAGAAACAGTGAAGAAAGGTCAGGATCTACATCTACAAACCACAGGGCCAAGAAAGAAAACTGGGGTGCAACGCTCTTCACAGTTAGAGTGATGCCTGAGTCATGAGCTGGAAGGAAGACAAGAGTTAAACTTTACAGAACAGGATCACAAAGGAGATGACAAACTGGTTAAGAAGCTGCTGCAAGAGATTCTGGCATTACGAAAAAGTTTCCTGTATTGCTACAAGTTCCAGATATTATTAGGCACAGACAGATTCTGAATTATAGAAATGGTCTCTGCTGCCGTTTTCGCCAGTAAGGTCGCCACTGATGAGCTGCCCATGCGTCATTAAATTACTTCCCACTCGTGCTCATGCAGTAACTCTAACAAACCCAACGGGTCTAACGCAAAAAGATGACGCGAAAGTGAGAGAGCTCCTGTTGGAAAGAAAGAAGGTATTTTTCTTCAAGAGAGCAGGCTGTGATGAGAGAGAGTAATGGAGGATGAAAACGACTAGAATTCATTATATAGATTATGAAACTGTCAAAGAGTTTAAAACTGAGGAGAAAAGAATTAGGCAAACACATGGCGACGCAGAAAAGTCTATTTTCCCTTAGTTCTCGTCGTATCTGTTGAACGGGCTCCCGTGTTAAAGGACGTCAGTAAAACATACACAAGTTGTTCAGAGTTTCTATTTCGTGTGCTACATAGGAATTTATACCTTCTTGAAGAAATGGCTTTGAAGTCTAGTTTAGGTAACACCTTCAGCATCAAGCAGAACGTTTTTAGAGCATAGCAAACCACACTGGGAAATAAACCAAGCCACAGAACAAACAACAGCAAGAAACCCTCCGAGTGTGGAGGGATGCTACGTAAGAGTTCCAATGAACAGAGTCCTAACCGAAGCAAAGGTCTCTCTACACTTGCATTTCTGTTTTCTTCTCTCATTGATCTTAACAGTGTTATCCACAGCAGAAATGTTAGCAGCTCCACAACAGGGACTTTCCTCCACTGATAATACCCTTGTCTCTGCACCACAAAACACTCACAAGACACTCACGTGGTTTCACAGCTCCTCTCAACAACAATGGCCATGAGCTTCCAGCTATGTACAGTCTGCAGGAAAGTGCTCTGTGGCTGTTGATTTTAATAGAATCAGATTAAATATTAGTTCCCTCAACATAAACATGAGCACATATGACCATGTTAGCATTTACCTCCATTTATACAGTTGGACCAGGAGTGCTTTCTTCTTTCAAATCTGACAAAGCACCTAGGGCTACAGTGTAAAACTTCAAGGCCACAGTAACCTCCTACAGACACAGCGCTCAGCATGAGAGCGATCCTCAAAAGGAGGGCTTGGCAGAGGATGCAGATGAAGGGGATGTTGGAAGTTGCCATGCACTAAATTCTCTTTAATAGAATGTTACCTCAGCCTCTCATAAAAGACTGGATTCTCTTTCTGTAATTAATAAATACCCTCTGTATTTTGTCACCTTTCTAGTGTGTCCTCAAAGGACTTTCATTCCGAGTACTAAGTCATCATTTTTTTTTAATCTCCTTTTTGTTTCAAATTCTACAGGAAAGACTAAGGTGGGTTCCACTCTGCACTATCATCATTATTTTCCCATCTTGTAATTATTGTGATGCTGTGGTAGCTGACCTATACTTTGAGGAAATATATTGGGAAAAGTTCCGAGAGCCGTCTCAGCATATTTACAGCAGAGTGGGGAAAGCCAAAGGATCAGGGATGGGGAAAGCCATGGTAGTTACGCTGTCTGAGGGACAGCTTCATTCTATGGAAAGTGTTTGGAGGATCTCTGGGTTCTGAGATCTCAGACAGGTACTATCACATGTAAAGGGGAGTAAGATGACCCTGAAGGTTAGGGTTGTTGTCAACTTTACAGAACCTAGATACACCTGCGACATGAACCTCTGGCCATGCCTGAAGCGAAGACCTGCTTATTGTAGATGTGACCATTCTGTATGCAGCGGATCCCAGCGAGAATGAAGAAATGTGCTGAGCACTACCTTATAAGCACTTGCCACTGTCTTAGGATGTCGGACATAAAGGAGCTCTTCATCAAAAAAGCTTTATCACAGCAACAGAAGAAGAAACTAAGAGAATGAATTACTGAAGTGTTTCTACAGCAGGCCGAGAAACTGTATTGTATATGGTGATCCTTTGCATAGACATGCATACATGTGGGTAACTGTTTTCTTAAATAATCAGTGAAAGTCTAAATAGGAGAAAATGTACCGAAAAGAGATGAAAAATACAGATATGGTAATAAATAAAGATAGAAGAAAACCTGACTATCTGTTCATTTCTTTCTTCTTGCCACAAAAATTGAACCAAAATCCAGTGTTCAGTGTCCGCATGATAGCCGAACTCTGGAAGAAGTTCTTTCAAAGCCTCGGATGTTAATCTGAAACTAATTCAAGCTTTTTGAGTTCAAAAATGGGATTGGAAATCTTTGAAGAGCAGGCTTCCTCATGAGATTTCCATTACCTCTATTCTTACTGATAAGCCACAGGTATCAGAGAAACATCCATTTGTGTGCTATCTTTGGACCCTTCAGTACAAGAGAAGAGGTACAGAAAGAAAAGATGGGGTTTTCTTTGATTCAGGTTTCAGAGGAAAGTTTCAATCAATTCGAATTTTGTCTGAAGCCACTCTACTACAATAGCTTAAAGTCTTTATTAGATACGCGTATGATGTTACCTTCAGTGTAATATGCCAACTTCAAGAGAGAGTGTTGATCTTCTCTGATGGATAAGGTCTAACTCTGACTCTGTGCGCGACCTATGGAATTGACCTTGGATAAGAAATCCATTTCCTTTTCCTCTAAGTTTTCTTACCTCGATCATGAAGCTACTTGAAGAAGCATAACAGAACTCCAGTTTCTTAGTTCACTTTTAAGACATATGAATATGTTTTTTCAATGATACTTACAATGTTGTATGCATGCTTACTATTGATTGTTATAATTCAAATGAATTAGTAGTTAGACCATATGTTTGATAAGGGTATATATTATGGCTATGTTTGTGCACATTACCACATGGGCATATACATATACATCTTTCAATGAATTTTATGTGCTTTTCTCATGGAAATATTGAAATGTCAATATTTTTATTTTTTTCCCACCTCTCCAAATATGGCTCTGCTAGTGACCACTGATGGCTTATCAGCAAAGAGCTTTCTATGTCATTAATTTGACATAGATTTAAAGTACAAAGAATGGCCTTTTGTTAGCTACTCCATGACTTAGCGTCATACTCTAAACAAAAGTGCCATGGTAAACCATTGAAATGGAGCCATGGTAAACCATTGAAACCTCCAGGGAAAACAGTTAAACCAGAAGTAAAGAACTCACAGTAGTCTCTAGTTTAACCTCGCTGAGTTATCTTGAAAGCCATTATCAGCAATATTAAACACTGTTTCTGAAAATATCAATATTGTCTAAATATAAATATATATTACCAAGTAAGCTCTAAACAGGAAACGGAGAGTAGCTGTAAATTTCCTAATTTTAGCATATGGATGAATATGTCCACAAATCAATTCCTATGGTCTAGTCTACAAATACTACTGGTATAGAAATGTACTGCTGGAATACTGTTCCTTCAGCGTGGCCTAACAAGTCTGCAAGTGGCAAGGGCACTGAGTAACTTACAAGCCGATTACGAAAGAATGCAGGTCTATTGCACGCAGTCTGCAGTGTCATTAAGAGGTTATCTCTTTTGTCATTTCTTTTTGAAAGATCAGTGAACTGTATTCAGATTCCTGACACCAGTTTTGATTTACTTCAAGGAATGCCTTGCTCTCCTTCGCTGGTATTTCACATATATAACAGAGAACAGAGTAAAGTCAAAATCAAAGGCATTGGTAGTGTACCAACATGTTAGGAGGTGATATTTTTTTGGGTTGTTACATATTAGCGACTGAGCGTCTGGAGGAGTTATGCTAAGAACGATTAATTTATGTAGAAAGGAGAGAGATTCTGAGCTGTCTTCACTGTATTATTCATGACATCTAATAAGCACTATGCTGGAATAAAATAAGAGTGTCTCTATCCTCTCATCATGGTTTTCTTTGTATCTTTTCTATTGTTTATTTTATCCTGATTAAACCACACAGCTGACTTCATTTATCATTTCTATGACAGAAATAATTAGATCACAAATGTTTAGGCTCCTTATGTCGATTCCATTGATTAAATATTATGATCACCATAAGGTCCAACCCACTGATCATGCCATTATTAGTTAAATATAGATGTTTTACAAATGCAAGCTTGTTCTCTCCTCTCTCTCTCTTTTTCTCTCTCTCTCATTCTCTTTCTTGGTTACACACACACACACACACACACACACACACACACACTAGCTGTGTGATTATGCTCTGTAAAGCCAAAAAATTTGTAGATGCACTCACAGAAAAAAGTAACCCATTAGAGTAAACAAGCAAGCCTGAATCATTTATTAATTTATCATTTTATCAAATACTTGCTGAACAAATGCTGTCTGTCATAGTCTACATTCTGGACTAACAATAGAGTAGTTTGTAGAAGTATATCATCCGTACACTTACAGAAGTCAGTTTATTACAGATCATTAACAAAGTTAGATGGGTCCCTTCCATTCTTCTTTACCTAGCATGAGGTGTGTAGAATAAAGAGAGAGTTTCACAAAGGGACTAGCCACAAAAGCCTCAGAGGATATGGTCAGAGAATCAATGAGAAGACATATTGGCTTCTTATAGATCTGTTATAAATGAACAGACAATTCAGTAGCTTAGAACAACACACTTACTCATATAACCATAAATCTCAAATCAAACTGGCAGCAGTGTTTTCCTTCTTCAGTCTGCCAGGAAGAATTGATTCCTTTGTTCTTCTGCAGCTTCCAGACCTGCCTTCACTCCTCGGCTTGTCCTTCTTCACAGCTTCATCCTTGCTCTCCGTCCCTGCTCTTGGTCCATTTTATCACTTACGTGGATGCTGCTTCTTTCTCACAACACTAATGAGTAGATCAGCTCCTCTTAAATAATCTAGATTACCTTTTCCACCTACAGATCCATAAATTATTCATATCTGCAGTTTTGTGATTGGCAAAGAAGTTATAGTATTTATAACCATCTCATGGCTAGGATGACGGCATTGTTGGGGGGCAGGGTTCTTATTCGACCTACCACAGAAAGAAAAGAACCAGGAGAATGAAATATCTAGCAGGGCTCTATGTCTAAGAGAACTTCTGTGTATGGGGGAAACATAAAAAGTTAAAAGTACAGAGAATTCTGACTTTTTCAAGGAATGAAAAAACCAACCAGTAAAGAGAGAAGTGGAGTCTAAAGGTACCTTTAGGGGAATGACGTGCCTCCTCGAACAAGGCCACGCCTGCTAATTCTTATAATCATTTTGAATGTTGATCAGGACATTGGTCGAGAACAGACACATGTATACAACTTGTCACACATTGCTCTACAATCCTTCAATAAAATAGTCAAGTGAACCGCTTACTATGTTATTTTATCGAGTAATTGTAACAAAAGAGTTACTTTTTGTCTTACAAATGCGAAAGCATATTCTTTTGCTTTGTGTTATTACAGCTCCATTAGGTTAGTTTGCAATAGTGCATGTGTTTAACATTTTTGGCATTTTCACAAGTAAGTCCTTAGCAACAATCCTATTAACTGGATGAAACAGATTAGCTTCTGATAAAAACATTTGGTTCTAAAAATATGTCTAAAGGGAAATTTCTACTTTTAGAAATTTATTTCTTATCCTTGCTTGGTGGCTAAGGAATTTTAATTAAGTTTAATTGCAAACTTTATCATTATGACACAAAATATACTTGTCTATTATTCATCTTGATACCCCATTCAATTTTATTTTTTGTTTAGTACATAGCAGAAAGAGGAAAACAGGATTGATGAACAAAGCACAATGCTCCATTTTACATTTCTTGGTACACAATATATTTAAATTAGTAAGCCTCTAGTAGTTTTGTGAAATTATGAATAATTTTTCATTTTGTTTCTCAGACTATGATTGCTTCCTAAAGAATTGTCTGTCCGCTAATCCTTTAGCCTGTTTTCACCTGGGTTCTTCCGTGTTCTACTTGCTGGAGAAATCTCCCCATCTCTCTGTCCCTACAGGTTTGCAGATACACTCGACATACATAATCTATCTTTCTATCTTTTAATCTTTCTATTGTTGCATCACAAAGCGATACCTTTCATTTTCTTTATGATCTAAGCAAATGGGAAGTAGAAAGTCTAAGTTTTTTGTGAATGGTTCTGAACTCTCATTTTGTACTCTTTTCTTTAATTTCTAAATTCAACCTTTGAATTTTTTCTTTAGTGTGTTAGAATAAACACTCACTAGACGAGGTTTATCTTTACTGTTAGGATTAGAGACCTTCATATTATGTAGCAGTGTGCTTTAATCTTTTGCCCTTTATTTAGGGAAGAAGAAAGGAAATACAGAAAGAAATCTTCACCACTTTTACAAGTGGCCTTGATATAGACTGAAAGAAAGGTAGAAATATTCACAGCCTCTTTTTAGGCTGTCCTAAACTTGGAGAGGACTAGCTGACAGTAAGTCAGACTAGCGTCTCAGCTCATGGTCTGTAAACTCACTCTTTCCAACCTTTGTTCATTTAGGAATTACCACACTAATGACAGAAACCTGAGCAACACCCATCCAGACTCTCAGAGTTTCAGACTTTTTATACCCTACGCCAAAAGTTCCCATATACCCATGTAGCACTCAATTCCAAAAACAAGCTACAGGTGCCAGAACGACTTCACCCAACCAAATTATAGGCACCTGCATCAAGCATTCCAAACCCAACTCATAAACAATTGTTCCACAGCTGGGCTGGGAACACAAACCAAATCCAAATGCCATTCTGTGTTTTTATAGAAACCAAAATAACAAAAACTTCTTCCAAGTGTTCCTCTACAATATAACATTACCTTCGATGCAGTGTAATTGTGTGGGAGATATTAGTGGGCAAAAAAAAGAAAATGAGCAACGGAAATGTACTTGTAGGAAACTGTGATGGTTTGAATGAGAATGGGCCACACACATATGCTCATATATTTCAATGCTTAGTCATCAGGGATTGACGCTATTTGAAAATGATTATAAGGATTAGCAGGTGTGGCCTTGTTGGAGGAGGCATGTCACTGGGGTTGGGTGTTGATATTTCAAAAGCCCAAACCAGGACCATGGCCTCTCTCTCAGTCTGCAGATCAGGGTGTAAAACTCTCAGCTACTACCCCAGCTCTACATCTGCCTGCAGCCATGCTGCCTGCAGTGATGACTAATCCTCTCATACTGTAAGCAAGCCCCCATCAAATGCTTTCTTTTACAAGAGTTGCCTTGGTCATGGTTTCCCTTCACAGCAATAGAACAATGACTAAGGCAGAAATGATTCTTCCCTCATCTGCAGTGAAGTGAATTTCAATGCATGGACATAGTGAAGTCTCATTTTAAAGGATACTTTGAAGGAATACCATGGAGATGAGAACAGAGAACAAATTCAAGGACTCTAGCAAGATTCAAGGTAGGATGACCCTAGCAAAAATTTGTAGTATATATTTTCCTTTAAAAAAAGAGTCACTGTATTCATTAAATAGTTGAATTGCAGTTTATTGGTCTGAAGAAATAAGAAAGCACCTGCTCTTTACAACAAAGCAGAAGCAAATTTTTTTTTTGAAATTTATATTTCATTGGACCCAATTTCAGTATGACCTCAGAGTCAGGATACCATTTCATTAAATATTTTTAAAAGGAGAAGTAGGAGAATGTAACAGCTTGGCAGACCACATTGTTCCTTTATATTTAACTACAAAATGTAGTTTTTAAAGGTTACGTTTCGTCTGCTTCTTTATTCCATCAGAATGTAGAAACCTCCTTTCTGAGTAAAAGACCTTTGACAGGCTTGGCAGAAAATCTGAACCAACTGAATTCCATACCTCTGATCACTGGGGTACTAATTAAATCAATTTAGAAACAGGCACGCATATATGTATATTTTTTCCCTTCTGAATGCTACAGAAATGAACTATGCAACTGAAAGTTCTTAGTTCTCATTTTACAAAATAATGTTCGGTAAAATTATATCTAATAGTCACAAAAAATCCTTTGACAAATGAATTTGTAAAATTCAGTTTAAAGGACTCATTGCCCATTGATGTACAAGACCCAATTATTGCTCTTGGTCCAGATTCTGATAAGGTTAGGAAAAGAAGACCCTATTCATTATGTCGGAGATTGCTGTGTCCATGTTATGGTAAACATTTGACCTTTGGCAGATTTTCCTAACCTCTCTATGAAATACTTATGTGTTTCTATGATACGCAGAGATCTTTTGTGTGTTTTTGAGAGTACCCAACCTTTAGATAACTGTCTGTAAAGAATATGTAGTTAAACTGTAGAGTCTATGATAAAAGTGTTAATAAATTAGAAGGCTAAGATACGTGTATCTCTCACAGGGACTTGTATCCTGAAGGAGGAATGTCTGTGTCACACATAAATTATAAAACAGACCTGGAAATGGTGGAACATGATTCTAACCATGGCACTCTGATGCCTGAGAAAGAGTCTGAATTCAAAGCCAGTCAGTTTACATTACATTACAAATTGTCAACCATATTAAAAATTGCCAGCAAATTTCTTTCTTAAAATGCTTACTGATATTTCAATACCTATTTTTATCATATTAATTAACATATACTAAATTTGCCTGTGGACACTGTTCTTTGTCTGAATTGTTTTGAAGAATACTGACATGAATTCTATCTGCCCTTCATTAAGCATGAATGAAGCATTAGTCCGTCTGTGCTGACATCACTGCCCTTGGGGGAAGCTTGTTGATGAGGGGTAGAACTGAGGCTTTCTCAAGAATTTATGGTATGCCAAGAGGATCTTCTCTTGGATTAGATTCTGGGCAATGACCACTGAACTTGAGGGCTGGAGTGCACTGGGGTTCATAAACATACCACATTCAGATATTCAAAAATTTTTTTCAAGTCACCAGAATTGCATTTAGCATTATGTAAGCATTGTGACACAGGGTCTCTGTGTTGGACTTGCCAGACTCTTGTTATCTCACAATAAAAGATGACAGACAGTATCCAAATCCTATGCCATACCTTTATTTTGTCTTGACCACTAAAGAGCACATATTAAAGCCATCTCATCTACTATGTAAAAAAAACTCCCTAAACACCAATTATTTTTTAACATTACAGATACTTTTATAGTTGTGCTGTTAAAATATATATGACTATTCTTTTTTGTTGGGGTCACCAAATTATAAAACATGGGCAGCTGTCTGTGAGCGTAGTCTATTTTCTATGGGAGTGATATTAGTGGATCAATTTAAAGACATAAGAAAAGAGGGAAGAATATACCTAAAATATACATAAAAAAGAAGAAGGGGAAGAATGTGTAGGTCAATACTTTTTATCTATGGGTGAAGAAAAATATGTGAAATGTTCATAGGAAACTCTTCTAAGTTATCTGAGCATAATTGTTCTGTGGCACTTTGATAGCTCAGACTTACAGACAATTGATAAAATACAAAGTAACGTTATGAATGCACATAACAATTGATATTAGCTGGTAGAAAGGAAACCTTCACACTCTGGGAAATACAACCCTGTTTCTGTTGGTGTTCTCATTTTAATGTTCCTGTGATAAGGCACCTGCCCTTCAGTTCTTCCTTAATTTTTAATGACTTGCATAAAATCCTTAACATAAGCTCTCTTTACATTCACATGAGAGTCATGAGATTTACATATTTATATATATATATATATATATAACCTAATATATATACATATACATATATATGTGTGTGTATATATACAATTTTTAAACACTCTAGCTTCACTTCTGCTGTTTTCTGCACTTGAATGTGTTCACTGGTGCACATTGCTAATGAGCTGAGCTTTGAAGTATTACATGGCACTGAAGTATTACATGGTCTGACCTTGATAAGAAGGGAATCTCTGACAGTTTAGAGATAGACTGAATGTGCCTCTGAAGGGGTCCTCACAGTGCGACAATACAAAGAAGCATGGAGCCTGCAGGCCATGGGGCTTTGAAGGGCATGAGCATGGGGAGACCAATAAGGATGATGGTCTTGGGTGAGATTCATGCAGTTTTATAAAACCATGACTAGTTGCCTTGAGTATAAGTTATTACAAAGGGGTTCACCTAGCCCCTGAACTTCCCTCGGCTTTTTGTCTCTATATTATTCATTCATAACTTGTTCTGCTGTTATGATTCCTCATACCATAAGCCTTTTATGAGGGCCAAGCCAACTTGACCTCATGCTCTCGAGTCTCCAAAAGTATAGGCTAACCTCATGTACGTTCTTCACATATGATGCATCTTGCATATTTTGTTATAGCCGTGGAAAAAATGAAGTGATCCAAATAGCTTAGTCTATATTCGGAGGAAGGAGACTGGATATCTCAGAAATGTAATTTCCTTTTTCTTGTAATCTCCTCGTCCTCATTTTTCTTTTTTTCTGTCTTATAAAATAAAACAAATGAGATAATTATTTCATTATGATGAATGATATAAGGATAGGTAGATTGTCTCTCATTTATAAGAAAATTAAATAATTAAAATCATTACTTTTCAGTGCTCCAAAATTAAATCTCTTCCCCTTTTCTAAAGGAGAGAGACGTGATATATTACATGGTTCTGATGGGAATTTTTCCTTTAAAAAAATCTCAAGAAATAAATCCAGGGAGACAGTGTAAGAGGGATGTAGTGACTTGTTCTGTGCCAATAAGAAAGTAGTACATTTGAGAGTAACCATGAACAGGACTGCCAATAATAGGTTCACTCACCATTGCCCGGACTGACAGGTGAATTAAATTGAAAGATACGCCTGCCAGGTATTTGGAAGACTTTCTTCTCACCCCATTATATGCTCTGAACTTTATGTTGTGTCATTGTGATAAAATAAGAAATTTCAGTGTAAGGAGCCAGCCTTTAGCTCAACAATTTAAGCCATTTCCTACGTGTATGTAACACTCTATGTATTTTTCTCACTATAAAGAGGGATAAAAACCATCTCAGGTTGGACACATTCAATAATTTCTATTACAGTGGACATGACCCATTGCTTTAACTGTAGCCTTCAGTTTTCTTCATCTTCAGGTTTAATTTTATGGGAATTGTAAAAGGACAATTTTGTTACGGCACTTTGCAAAACCAGAAGTTTCCAAACTGGGTCTATATAGGCGAAAGGAAGACAGATGTTGACCTGATTATCTGAAATTTGCTATCCCAATTTTTAACCTTCTTACAACTATAATTGGCCTAATTCAGTGCTTAGTTTTCTAAGACAATAACACTGAGGGTATAATAGAGGTGAGTAAGAGAAACACAGCCATCAAACTTAATGGATTTACATTGTGATGGAGGATTTGAATATTAATGTGAATATCATAATTTAAAGTTAAAATAAATTTACCACACACAAAGCACAAAATTTATTCAGAAACATACATATGCCAACAAAAAAAATCAACTAAGAAAATCATTGTCATGATACATTAAAATAAGATGATGCTTTACAGATAAATTGGGTAATTACCCTCTATTACACCAGCTACGAAAGGCCTCTCTGAATAGGCTTTCCATGTAATCTGAAATTCCAATGGTTCAGGATTTAGCACTGAAAATAGTTGAGAAGAAATTAAGCCAAAGGAGAGATAAAGAAAAAATGAATGAATGGGACAGTAGCTAGACCCTTTATCATTCAAAGCTAATTATATGTTCAATACATATTTAGTATCATTAAAGTATATATATATATATATACATATATATATGTATATATATGTGTGTGTGTGTGTGATCTCTCTCTCTCTCTCTCTCTATATATATATATATATATATATATATATATATATATATATATGTATATATATATATATCCTGGGGTTTTTTTTTTTTTGGTTGTTTGTTTGTTTTTTGCTTGGATGTATGAGTGTGAGTTTTATTTTCATGGGTGTGGGTGTGTATATGTATTCCTTTGGACACAGAATCCAGAACAAGAAGTTGGGTATTCTACTTAATCAGCCTCCAACAGCTACAAGAAGGAAGAAGGATAAGTTCTATGGCTTTGACTGAGTCCATTAAAAATATTTTGCCTTATAGCACAATTAAATGAAAAAAAAAGTGAACCCAGTCTCCAGTGGTCACAGTTACTTGACATTACATATGTCCTGGAAACCAAGAATCCTCAGCAAGGGCGGTTTTCTCCTTCTGAGAAGCAGAGATGCCAAAGATACCTAGAGACTGTTTCTGTTTGTCAGAATTCAAGGCACTATTGGAACTTAGAAGGCAGAGGTCAAAGGTTCTGCTAAATATTTTATCTTGTATGAGAACTCCAGGATCCATAACAAAGCATCTAACAATGTGTCGACACTGTTAATATCATGAAGCCCCATTGTTGTTCATTGGAGTTTTAAGCATGAGGTTATGAGGTGATGCATGGAGAGGAATATTTGTGTCATGATATCTCAATTGTCTGTGACAGAAACTATATTAAGAAGAATGAGAGGGATTTCTAAATATCTCTGTTTTTCATTGAAAGTGACTTTAAACAATGTATATTGATCATATCCATTGACCACTACCTTCCTCCAGACTTCTTATCATGTCCTCCAAAATATCTCCTCCAGATTCATGTTCTTTTATTATTATGTTTTTAATTTTAATTTTTAATTGTTCTTATTCACTTAGGCAAAAAGTCTTCCAACCTCTGTTTAAAGAAGCGATGGTACTTACAGCAAATGTGTCTACAGCGCATTTGTAGTTCAGTGCAGAAAGGCTACAAAGCTAATGGCATTTGCACTGGGAACATATATTTAAATTAAAATAAATGCATAGTAGACCTGAGCTCCTTCCGAAAGTGAGCCTCACTCAGTTTTAAAGTTAGCAAAAACAATTTTAAGCTCTGTCAAAAATAATTGGGAGGAATTATGCCTTTTTTCTGCATATTTTATAGTCTTGTCCCTTCCAGAGTGGAAGAGCCCATGCTGACTGCTAACACCCTTCTCCTAAATGTTTCATTAATGCTGGACTAATGAAGACATGATTATCGACCAGCAGATTTTCTCTCTCTTCTGCATTATTTAAACTTTTGGTCCCTTAAAATAGATTAAGATGCTCTGAATGTAGATATTTTAGGAAGTATCATCTACACTGGTTATGAATTCCTTGAATGAACAATTTGTTTAATTAAGTAAACATTCCATATTTGTCAAAGAAACAATATTTAAACTTAACTATTATTTTCACATCATTGGCAAGGGATCTGAGATCCTGAAACTGTTATAAAGGATGTTTGGCATCCAGCAGGTTGAAACACTTGTGCTTCGATGCTACTGTTTGCTGTGCAAGCTAGTCAGAACTTCCAAAATATAGAGCTCCATTATTGTTAAATGATAATTTTATATCAGCAACAAATACAGGTCTAGTGGTCAACATAAATCTCTTTCTAGTCTTTAGTAATAGTGTTGTGTTTTTTTTTTTATTTGAATGGTATGCTCCTATAAATACTTTCCTCTAAGTCTCTTAAAGTTGGACTTCTCCATTTTATGATGCTCTAACCAGTAGGGGACAGGTACGTTATTTTCTTATTAATTATCATGTATTTATTTATAGTGGGTTTTTTTTGTACATTTGCTTTCTTGTTTGTTTATTTGTTTATCAAGATGTAGCCCAGGCTGGCCTTGAAATCAACTAGTAGCTGGGACGAGCTTGACATCCTGCTTCTTATCCCAAGTGCCCAGGAATATAAGCATGAGCCATCTCTCTCAGCCTCTTCTACTCCAATGCTGACCGTTCAAGGATGTTTGCCCCCTTTATGGGAAAAGTTACAATGATACATTAACAACATTGAGGAAATCTGTATAACTAGTATGGATTTGCCACAAGACCTAGGTTGACAGTCTTCAGGTATCTATGTGCAATAAAAATTTATTCCCATCATGTTAAATTACTACTTTCTGTCAGTAGTATTTCACACACACAGCTGAAAATAGCATCTCTCCATTCAGCAGCATAGCTTTCTCCTCAAACACCTCACGGCCATCTCAAAGACTCGGTAACTTCCATGAGATAATTTTTGTGTTTTATGAAAAGAAAATAATATAAATTATAGGTTCTTTCCAGGATTAATAAGAGAAAATCTTAGCAAGCATGAAATCCAGAAAATTTGTGTTGATTGCTTAGTAAAATGAAGAAAACTGGATATTATTCGTTTCCAGTTGGCCAAGCTTATTTGAAAAGTAATTTGGAAAATGAGATAGATGTCACTGAAGCTTTAGATTATTTGAAACAACAGATTCATGGAAATATATTTTTCTATAGCAATGCTGTTACTGTAATCTTCTCAACAATGCAGAAAACAAACTTTACGCCACACACTAGTGATTAACATATATTGATAGTGGTAATATTGATTGTGTTTAAAGGTAATACCATGAATCATAGATCAATGGCTTATTAATTAGTGACAAGTTAGAATATAATAGCAAATAAAAATAAGATTATAATAGACTAGATATCTGTAATTATGCAATAAATGCCTCCATATGTTCTTAGGCACAACAATTAAATTGACTTTTTGATAAAATTAAGTTTCCTCTGCAAAAAATATAGCTGTGAATGAGATTTGGATCCAATAATTGTGAGTTTTGTTTCATGTTGATAATCCTAAGAATCTAGAACCTCTTTTAAAAACACACGAAACAAACAAACCAACAAACAAAATATAGGCCATAAAGGATCTTCACAAACATTGATTTTATTTGCTGTGAGAAAAAACATTATTAGAAAACTAATGTTTAATCTGATTTTTACAGCTTGATTGATTTAAATTCATTTATTATTCATTTTAGAGAATGAAAATTCTCTAATTGGGAAATTGGAGACTTGGAACATCATATTACTGAATGGGTACATGTATAGATATACTTAGAGAATGTATTGTTTCCCATTTTGAGGGAACTCATGGCTGGTTCTGCGAAACTCTTCCCTATAGGCTAACTACTACTGCCGTTTACTAAGCCAATATAATTTCTAACTATATTCTAATTATTTTTCTTAAGCCCACATATAAGTGCAGCTATAACCCTTTATTGAACAACCTTCTTTTAGTAGCAGGCAGTGGTAACTTCAGATTTGTAAGAAGTCAACAGGTGGAGCATCTCCAGATGTGACAGGGAAGCTGCACCCATGAAATATTTTATATTTTTTATTGTGACCTTAGCCATTAATGACTCCAGCCATCACCCATGAAATCTCAACTATATGCTTGCCTGAAGAGCTTGCCTGAAGAGCTTGCCTGAAGAGCTGCACAATGATGTGCATTATGAATGTTCACATACCACTGTGGTATGTGAACCAGTATGGTGTGGATGGGACATTTCATAGAGTATCCAATTCTAGATGAAGAGATACAGCCATCTATTGCTGCAGGGAGAGGGATAATTATTTTTTCCAGTGACAAGTTTCCCAATACAGTAGTCTTTCCAAATTGATAAGTCACAAATACACACACACACACACAAACACACACACACATGTACACATGCACATACACACACACATGCATGTAAAATACACATATGATTGTATAGAAATCATAATTTAAAAGAAATGATAATGAGTTTGAGGAGGCATGGAGAGAGTTAGAGGATCCAAAGGGAATGATATAAGAGATATAAATACATCCTAATAAGTAAATACATGTTACATAATTGATTTAAATTCTCATTAAAAAACACAACACGGGGCTCAAAAGATGGCTCAGGGGTTGAGTAGTTGATGCTTTTGCAGAGGATCAGAATCCCATTCCCTTCGTCTATACTGGGAAGCTCACAACCACCTATAACTCCAGCTCCAAGGGGTCCAACACGTCTGGCCTGTGAGAGCACCTGAATTCACAGGTACCCACACAGAGACACACATTTATATACACCACTAAAAGTAACAGTAACAAAAACTTATGAAAATATCCCACAATAAAAAAAATGTACCTATAATCTTAATATCATGTGAAATGTATGGGGTTTACATACCCATGAAAATTAATTTTATTCATTTTGTCATGGAGCATTTGCTTATTTAGTCACTGGCATTTAATATAAAGAATATGCCGTCAAGTGTGACTATAAAGGTCTTTTATATATTTAATGAAAAGCTGGCTCGGCATTACAGTATGTCATTGGGATCTTTGTTCTTGTGCATATAAAATTTCTTATAAATAATTACATGGGTGTCTCTCATCAGTCTAATTTAGAAAGATTCCCATATTTAGTATAGCCCATAATGAATTCACTACCATTTTCCTCTTACCTTTGTGATCAGTGCAACCTGCTGTTGAGACACCAGCTTAGTGTTTTTTATTCTTCAAATGACCAAGGTAATTTCTGGGGCCATAGGAACAGAGTGTTTCCAAATGACTACAGTTTCCCATTATGCTCAGAGAATATCCTCTCTGGGGATTATAAAAACTATAATTTTGTCTCAGGGTTCCTACGACTAAACTGCTTGAATTTGCTCCTACAATTTATGACATTGCATGCACCCTCAAAGGAATTACACTCTTATAATACCCCTTTAGATGTATTATTATTTTTATGTTATTTGTGTTTGTGTCTAAAAAGGTTCTGCTACTGGCAGTTGACGGAAGAGCAGAAGAGGAGATTGTGCAGTAACCTCTCCAGTGATTTTAGCAATTTAGAAGACAACTGTATCTTAACAAAAATGCATCTCTACAGATGGCAATTCATGCAGACAAAAGTGAAAAATTTACAAAGTTCTATCTTTCAAAAGGCTTCTTGGAGTCCTTGACAGCTTTTCAAATACATACCCTTAGCTGAAGATAATCGCCAGGTAATGGTTTTAAGAAAAAAACTGTATAGTTTGCAATGCAGTTCATTTTTTTTCATTAAATTATACTGATCAAGACTGGTATGTAGAAAGAAATAGACATGAATTAATGTTTTAGAGGCTTTCCCTTGGGAATATGTTCTCTCATTTTATCTTTATTCAATTTAGGGTCCACGAAAAGTGTTCCTGTCAATATTGTTTCCATGGGCATTATGCATACATTTCTAAGTCTGAAAGCCAAGTGCAATAAAACCAGGGTTTCTTAATATCATTTCTTTTCTTAGCAGTTTGGACTGGGGCTTACATGTTGTATGAGATGTCTTATATATTGTATTGGAGTTAGATAGTCCTTGGTCCCTCTCTTTTGATAAAACTCATCTACTAGTGTGGCAAGCAATTGTCAAGTATTGCCAATACCTATTGATGAAGAATTGCCTCCAGTTGGGAACCAGTCAAAACCTATTCATCTTTATTTAATAGTCTGGAATCATCCATTCCCTTCACTGTAAAAAAGAGTGATCTCAGGATTCCATCTATTGAGTCTTGGGGCTTTAAATTTTCCCATACATATCTCTATATTTCTATGTATGTAAAGTTATAAATTCTAAAATATGTAAAATGATATTTTGAGCAGTTGTTGCTAATTTCTTCCTCACAGACCTAGAGTGTTACAGCACATATAAGAAATCCGGGGATTTCTATCCATCCCCATCATTCTTAGCCATTGTACACATATAGCAAATTCTATAAACCAGTTTATAAAGTTTGTGTGCTACCAAAATATGTAGCTTTGAATAATTCATAACCTTGTAGGCATCAATCTATACATATGAATGATGCACAGATTTATATCTACATGTCTGAAAAATCAAATAGCAAAGGACAAACAATTGAATAAATGATTGAGAACATAAAATGAAACAATTCCTAAGAAAAAGTGGTTGGCCAATACATGAAAAATTTCCAAGCAACTTTAGCCATTTGTGGAAGGAATGGATATCAAAACTCATTCTAGTCAGTAGATCTATCACCAAGGAAACCAAAAAAAAAAAATGCTGGCAAATATTCAGGTAACTCACTCTAGTCAACTTGTCTATCACCAAGGAAACAAAAAAAATGTTGGCAAACATTCAGATAAAAGGAAATCCTCATTTGCTGTTGTTGAGATTGCAAATAAGTCCAGCTACAATGGAGACAAATGTGTATGCCTCTCTTTTATTGACTTTTCTTTTCCATATAGTATATATTGATCATGACTTTCCCTCCCCATACTCCTCCCATATCCTTCCCAACTCCCCAGCCACCCAACACCACCACATCCTTTCTTCCATTCTCTCTTTAGAAAACAAACAATGGTATTTATTTTATGTTTCTCTTAAAATGAACCATGGAACAGCCATAGGATCCAGAGACAGCACTTTTGGTTATGTGTTGGCAGAATGGAAATAAGCAAACAGTAGAGATGCATGAATACCATGTCTATCACAACACTTTTCAAAGTAATTGAGTTACATAACCCATCTTACTTCTCATTGGGGGACAAATGTGTAAGAAAATTATATATATATATACTGTTTTGTTTAGTCATAAATGGGACTGATCATATCATTTCCTGTAGCAGTACACTGCTGGTTGGCTCAGTCAGGAAGAGATGGAGGCACAGTCATAGGTTCAATCCTTGTCAGACCTCAGCAGAGGGAACCAGTATTCTGTTTGGTGCCATAGTGGACAGTGGAACCCTGAGCATCTGAGTTCAGGTATTTTAATTGATTCAGAACTCCTCTAGTGTTCTACTGATAGCACCTGCAGATCATGTGCAATCAAGCATCCCTTACAAAAATCCAACACCTGTAGACAATACAAAATACCAAGGCTCACACAGCCCTTTTCCCAACAGTGAACAAAACAATTATTTTACACATAACTAAAACTAAACTTCCACAATTTCCAATTGAGATCCTTATTTTAAGTGAAATTGGCAAGGATTAGAGAGACAAATGTTACAAGTTCTCTCACATATGCAGATCAATGATTTAAAACTAAGGCATGAAAGCACATGATAAGCATTTGAGATAAGGCATGGGACCACCCAGGAGGGATATGGGAAACAAAAGATGGTAAGGGGAAGTAATATGATCAAGGTGTTACATAAATATGTCATATACATGTATAAGATGTCATTAGGAGACCCTTTCTTTTGTATGACTAATATGTGCTGGGAAAAGGGATAAAGAAAACAGTTTTTATGTAGTTAATGTGGTTTGCTATGCTCATTAATTTTTTTTTAATTTTTTATTTTATTTTTCAAATGTGCATGGATGCTGTGCCTGCATGTATGTCTGTGCACCACACGCATTCATAGACCAGAAAGGGAATAGGTACTTTGAAACTAGAATTACTAGTTATTGAAAGGCTCCCAGTGGATGATAAGAATACCCTCCAGGTCATTTGGAAGTGAAGCAAATGTTCTTAACTACAGAGATATTTCTCTAATTTTATACAACAAAATTAATAATTATGAGCAAATTCTGCTATAATCATAAGACCTTCAGAAATTAATGATGACAAATATCAGTAAATATCTTAATATAACATTTACAACAATGTTTTCAATATTTGTTTCTACCAGCCTTAAGTACTATATTTCTTACTGTATTTCTTTCTATTTTCATTTATTCTTTGACAATTTTAGATTTTCAGAGGGAATTCAGTAATTTCACCCCACAGCCCTGTCTAATGTGTCTTCTCTCTTCTGCTGAAACCTTTCTTCTTCATGAGTCCCCCTCCTACACTGAACTCTTTAATGTAACATGTGTGATATACTGAATTCTTCTCAAAGTTGCTTGCATGATCTGTGGTGGGAGGTAACTTATAGAGAACAGGCAATTTTGCTGTGATGACACCAACCAAGAAAATGTTCTACCTGAATCTCAATGGAGTAGAGATGATTTATAGCTCGAACATTGCAGGACTTCTCACAGCCTCCATAGGGGTCGTTACTGTTAGTTAAAATGTAAAACATCAGTTGGATATTAGTAAAAATGGGCTTTAGCTTCAGGTTCCTTCCTGAATGTCATGAGAATCTACTACACTGAATATCACACTGTTGGCCTGTGATCTTCACCACTTCAACCCACTTTCTCTATTACAGTCTTGAACACATTACAACGCATTCTCTATTGTCATCAGCATTGTGTGTCCCTATCACTGAGCAACTGCATAAAAACCATCTTGTACTTGCACATTTTCTAGTACTTCCTGTGAATTTGTGTTGATGCGCTGAACCCTCTTCTTAGTTTCTTAATTACAGTTTCGCTGAGGAGATGGATTCTGCATGACTTTCAAACTTTTTCTATCCTTTCACAGAATGATAGATTTGTTAGTTTGCCTGCAATGACAATATAGTAATTGCGTCATCCGAATAAAAGAATATTTGAGCTGAAGTCTGTTGGTTTATTACCACCGTCTTCTGGTTGTATCAGCCTTTTATGGGCTTATTTTTTTTTATTTGAGATAAGTAATACTGAGTAGTCTAGACCATCCTTGGTTTCCTCAATGAGACACAATGTTGAAGACCCTGCTATATTTGTGACAACTTTGTGAATATAGGAAGCCTAATGATTTAAAAGTCATTCGAAAACTTCACTAGGCTGTAATCATGTATGCTCTTCCCATCCACAGAGATGCTCCTTTGCTGATTCTCTTCTTTTGTCCTTTCCTGTTACTCATCTCATCTTCTTTCCTTATTGCCAAGACAAGATTCCTGTGGGCATTCTTCCTGCTCATAATTTACTTAGCACCAAAGATATCTTCAATCTAAAAATTCTTATCAAACTTAATAGGCTTGTGAATGGACATTTTGAAAATGGTGGTGAAGACTGAAATATTTATCACATGTTGGAACTTAAAGATATCATTAAAAATTATGTTCAACAGACTTTTAGAATAAAGATTCCACCATGAAATATATTACATATTCATATATGCAATTTGATATTCACTTTTGATGCTCTTTGGTATTTTTATTAAACTTTGATTAGTTACTAAACTTCCTTAAAATTACTGAAAGCTGCCTCTACTCTCAAGCACATTGCTTTGTTAATTTTCTTTCACCTTGCTGTCTTAATTTTCTTTTATTGATTTTCAAATTTTTGTGCATGCATGACTACAGGTGTATGTGTGAGTGCATGCATAGGTACCTCCAGAGTCCAGAAGACATAACATCAGATCCCTTGGAACCAAGATTATAGGCCATTGTGAGACATCTAAATTGCTAGGAATTGGATGCTTAGGAACCAAATTCTTGTCCTTTACACAAGCAGCAAGTGCTCTGATCTGTTGACACATCTTTTAACCTCATCTTTATCTTCAAAACATTGTCTTTGAACTTGTTTCTTTATTTTTTAAGGAAAACTGACAAACTATCTGTTCCACATTCTCACTATATGTAAAGTCTGTGTCAAATATTTGGACCATACGGGTAAGTAAATAGTGGTACTTCTCATAGCAATAATCATACTATTTCATGGGTTGATTATAACAAAATGCAGTAAATTTATCAACACAGATTTTAAACACTTGGAAAACAACTCTACAGCTAAAGTGATTTCATATTTGTGTGGAAATAGACAGAAAGGTATAAACCAATTTCAGGTTTATAAGCTCAATAGGAATCTATGTATAAGTTAAGGAAGGAAAAAGTTATCTAACAGGCAAGAATCTTCTTCTCTTCCTGAATAAGCTAAGCATTCTTCTTTCCTAATTTTATTCTCATGTTCCCTTGAACTAATAACATCCCAACTCTGTCTTGATGTTTGAATCCCCGTCTACATCATAATACCATCCTAAATAGATGGAGTCATTTATTCACGGAAAAATATTTATTGAACATCTTGGTGTCTGAGTAGTATGTAAGGCATAGTTTGCTTATACATGACAGAAATGATCTTTGCACTGAACCAATATCTGTTATCTTTATTAGATGGGAAATTAAAGAGAATTTGACACAGAAGGATGATTGTAATAAGAGAAATGAAATATATGGAATTTTGACAGATATGCAAAAGAATCAAAGCTTATTCTATGGCTCATGAAAGCTGCTCTGAGGACAAGATCAAGACACCTAGATCTAAAGGATCTAAAAGTCACATGTGCTAATGTCTGCAAATCACCCCTTATGCAAGGGTGAAGAGATGAACGCCTTATTGAATTTGGCCACTTTGAAGATAATTATAGCTGCACTTTAGAAAACTGATTGAGGAGTAGCAAGAATGGAATCTGAAAAAGAAGCAAAAAAATTCTAGGAACTGACCAGGAAAAAAATTTATGATATTGGACAATGGGACTGTCTGGATTCCTAGTACAAAGCTTACGTAAACCTCACAATTTTAATGCTACTGTTCCTCTGTTCTTTCATGGTGAAATGGTTTTTCTCCCATTTCACTCTGAAACTGCATTAAAAACTAGTTAGCATTTATTATCTACCTTTTTATTTTCATCTTCCTCCTATTAGTAATCTTTTATTGTCTGGATTTTCCACCAAAATAAACTTCATTTTAATGTAGTTGACTGTCACTAGGACTACACATATGGTACACCATAAGAACATTGGAATGATAAATTACATTGTTTTTCTCTAATTTCACTGTGTTCAAGTTTAAATATTCAACTCAATATGAATTGTTGATTTTTTTCTAACAACAATATAATTTTCTTTAAGATCAACCAGGGCCTTCTGAATTACCAAATACGACTGCCCTTCTCCTTCAGTTCAGGTTCACTCAGAGTAAACCTTAGATAGATCTTTCTCTTCTTCTATCAAACCTTGAATTATTTGGTTTCATGAAACGTCTGATAATGAGAAGTATGCTCTCTATTTATAATCTTTCCTTGTCTATAAAGGCCTTTACATATTAATATGTCTTTAGACATAAATTTTATGGCTTTTGTCTTTACTATTCTTCAGGTGTCCCGATTTGTGTCTCCAACTACCAACATGACAGTGTCAGAGTTTTAACAGGAACACAAAGAGGATACATATGCCCAAATAATTGCCAGGTTTTCCTTGAACAAATCTCACTGTCTTATGTATCATCTTTAAAAAGTAACTGTCACCTCTCAGTTTGCTTTTGCCGAGCTTCTGGAGTTTTTTATTTGTTTGTTTTTAAAGGTAGCGTTCACGTAGCTCAGACATTTATATTTGCTACATAGCTGAGAATCATACTGAACTGATCCCCTAATCTCCTGGGAGTATGTATCCATTGTCCCCAACTGAGCTATGTCTGGGTCCTCAGCAAAACTTCTTAATCTGCCTCAAAAATTCCTGGTTTATCTTCAAATACATTTCTTCAACTCCTGTTTCCTCTTCATTGTATTGTCCCCTAACAAAGTACCAAGTACATTATAATATTTTGTATGCACTACCATAAATACACAGTAAATAAGCCACCATCTTATCTTTTTCCTTCTAAATTTGGCATTCTACACTGTATCCTAAACAACCATGAAAGATATTCAAACTCTTTGGTCACTTAAATGTCCTAAACAACTCCCTTTACACTTAGATCAGTTCAAACTTTCTGCCAGGTATGCCAAGGGCAAGAGAATCCCTAATCCTCTGATCAAATATCAAAACTGTCTTTCTGTCATCTTTATATTCTAAATTGGTAGTGTTATGACTACCATTCTTCTTCAAACATAGCTCCCTAGTTCACTCCAGGCATTGACACTTGAGTTTCTTCTTCCTGGCATTCTTTTCCCCACTGATTCATGTTCTGACATCTACTATTAATGTGTCAGCATCACAACGTACATCTTCTTTGTGATCACGCCAGGTAAATAATAACCTTTCTCAAGCACCATTCTCTACTATTCCACAAACACCTCTGGATAAGTAAATTATATTTTTATTCATTATTTCTTTACATAAATTAAATGACGGGTCATGTACTTGCTAGTCAAATGCCTCTACTACTCATCTTTACTCCTAGACTCTTGGTTTTTTAATATTTCTCTGTCCTATATTATCAACCCCCTGTTCAACGACAAATAGAGTTGATTGGCATCTCTTGCACTTACTGCTTTGTATCAACAACCCAAACTAATGGGTCCTGAGTCACAGTAGGAAATATCAGCAAAAGACACGCTGTCATGTTTTTATTAGCCACCTTCTCCAGCAGACAGAAAATTAACTGAGAGTAGGAACTGGTGCAGTATTTGCAGTGATTTCTACATGAGGTGTATCTTCACCGAAGTTTAAAAATAATGGATAATATCAGAATGGAAACTCTATGGGAGCTCAGAAGTAGAATATTTATATGTTTCCTAAGAAGACAAGTGAGCTATCATCAAAATCAGAGAGAAAATATGAAAAAAATGTTTCAGTAGTTAGAAATAAAAAGTATAGAAGGTTTGAGAATATGAAAGACCATGGTTTTGCAGAGCAGGGGAAGGCATTTGGATCACTGTGGAATTATAATAAAAAAACTCACATTTCTATAAAGTATGTCTCTGCTTGGAACTCATGCAATATTTATTCCTCCACAATTCCTACCGTGAAGGCCTAACTTTCAGTGTTATGGTAACTGCAGGTGAGTCCTTGGGAGTAATTAGATTGTGAGTGTGGAGATTTCATGCATGGCATCATTGCACTTTCAAAAGAGACCTTAGAGAACTCTCTCTTTCTCCTATGGGAGAATATCCTCAGAATTTGGCCACCCAGAGCTTTGAGATTAAATTTCTAGTTAGTGTTTAGAAGCCACTGTAACTAAGACCCATTGCTAATTACATCGCTCAAACCTATGAACCTATGAGTTTGTATTTGTCAACTGTAACCGCAAAACACCTTTAAAATATTTTTCAGCCCCCTGTTTCTTTCTGCTCCACTACAAGGTGAATAACCTGAAAGCAAAATTATGATCATGTGCTTTCCAACTACAGCTGAAAACTCTCACGGTGCACTAACTGCTAAATACAGATGTTCCCTTCTCTTCACAGCTTCATCATCAAGCGCTCTCCATAGTCTCTTCCAAAGCTGGTCTTTCTGATTTACCTCCAGCACTTCATTTCCTTATCCTCTATTCTGCAGCCCAAATGGAGTATCTGGACATCCCTGTGCATTCATTTCTCATCTTATGGAAACCCAGTGTCTGTTGAACATTTAACGTGTGTGTGATGCTCCTTCTATCAACTTCTCAACCTACGTGGATTCTGAGCTTCCCAGGAAAGCTTCAAGACGTACTGTTTCTACACTGACTGGGAGCAAACAGCCCCCTTTGCCTAACTCCGCATGCTCACCGGACAAGTGGTTGTTTCCGTTTGACAGTGTAACTTCAGCACAACATTCTTCGTTTTCCATCTTGCCTAATCTGACCATCTGACAATATAATTTCAATTCCTCACAATGTACTTCTTGTTTTTATATAAGTGCAGAATTGATATTTAAAAAAGCATATTATATGGAAATGTAATTATATTTGATCACCACTCTAGACCTAAAAGGAAACCTGTAATGCCATATATGAATTTTTAAAATCACTTATCTTGGTCCCAGAAGGTGTTAGAGAGATGGAATGAGCGGGAAGGAAGGGGATATTGTAACTTTTCTCCCAAATTCTTGCTATGTACTGTCCTCACAGTCAATATCATACGTGGCTCTAGAAAAAAAAATCATTTGCTACAGTTTGTCATATGCTCATTTGTCAAAGGAAGAAAGCAATGCGCCCCATGACTAAGTGATTACCACATCAAGACTAAGAGCCATTTATGCCATTCAGATGCTTTAGCGGCCAAAGATGCTTGCTGCCAAGCCTGGCGACCTGAGTTCCATCCTTAGGAAGCTCATAGTAGATGGGGAGAACTGACTCTGAGTGCATCTGCTCACCCACATCCAAGCCTTGGTGCGTGTGTGTGTCCACAAACACAAACGACAATGACATAATACGTATAAGCAGAACTGAATATGTCTCAATAAAAATTTAAAGCTCATTTGTTGGCATAAATTCTAAAAGCTTCTGGAGGTTCCTTAGACTCTGAGGGTTGACATTGATGAGTACCAGGTATTTTGAACTGTGTTGTTAATATAGAAGGAAGCAGATCCCAACCCGAGTGTAAGTTCCCGGTGTTTTAATGATGTACTGGGTTTCGTATTGCTCAATGTTCTGTAAAGGACTGTCAGGTGAGAGTAGCATTCTTCCTGAGCATTCTTCGTGACCAATGTAACAGTATCCACTGATTACCTTAGACCTCAAAAGAACATCACTGCTCTGGAAAGCATCTTTCTCCAATGCCAAGCTTGCGTTTAGATTAGATATTAAATATTCCGAACCAATCTAGGACATACCTGAGCACTATTGAACAAACATCTGTTATGCTTCGGGCTTGAGTAATGGCAGCTGATATTGAAAATCTGTCAGTTTTCTTAACGTCATCATGAACAGAATTCTTAATTAACCTGCAGATGCTGCCAATTACAAGGAATGCTTTTTCAGGGATGAAAAGACACATGGTCAATTTTAGATATTTCACTGTTGATAAAACTCCAATTGTCACTCAAGGAAATACAGAACTCTTATTAAAAGAATTACCAAAATCGAAACTGATTCCCCGTGTGGCAAATGCAGCAGAGGGGAAAAGGAACTCCACTCACAGGTGTTCTGGTTTCTTTGCTAGTTTTGGCACTTAAGCACTTGAGTAGCGGTAACCCATGCTTATCCCTAAATATCTCTGTGGTTTTCCCTCCTCTGCTCTGCTCTGTCCTGCCCTGCTGCCCTCTCCTCTCCCCTCCCCAATCCTCTCCTGCCCTCCTCTCATCTCCCCCCCTCCTCTATTCTCTCCCTTCCCATCCTCCCTCTTTCCCTCCCTCCCTATCCCACTCTGTCCCTACCTCCAAGAAGACTCTAAAGGAACACTAAGTACTGGTTACAAAAAAAGCTTGGCCTTGAGGTTGACGGGGACTGCTAGGTAATTTTCCACTCAGTATTTTCAATAAGCAATATATGTACATGATAAAAGGTTAAAAAAAAAAACTCCAAATGAGTTAGCTGCAGAAGAAAGGTAAAGTCTCTATCTACCAATCTTCAGCCGCCATCCTCTTAGTCCATTTCCAAAGATTTAATACGTTCTGTGTATTCTACAGTTCTCAGTAGTGGGTTCTGCTAATAGATTTAAGCTTCTATTTCTTGCAGATATGCTAAAATATTAAATTAGAGTCCATGGGCAATTATATCAAGGGGGCTCACACAAATTTTATGCAGAATGGTATCTTAGAATTAATTTTGTGTACATGAATGTATGTAATCCTCACAGAATACCAAAGGATTATTGCCTTTATTTTTAAATACAAAGAGAACGAGATTCAGTCATGGTACGTAGGATCTAAGGTGAAGCTAGGATTCAAACCAGGGTCAAGGTGGCTACCATGCTGGAAAATTCTCTGAAATGTACCTCTAAATGAAAACTGTCCTTAGGTGCCTTCAAACGCGTGCATTGGAGTGACCCTTGTATTTGCACTAGAAGTCACCTTCACATCGAGCAGTCGAGCTACCTGCCTACATATTCCCTGATAGAAGACTCTGCGCCCGCCCTCTTTTCCTAAACACCTAAAAAAAAGAAAAGAGGCAGGACTTCCACTTACCTTTGAATTTTACACAGACAAAAAATAAATGTTTAGTCAAAAACGACCCATAAACGTGGTAACTGATGTGTGGTGTTTCTTACATACTTGTTCTAAAATGCTCTTCGTTATTCATCTGAAATTACAGTTTAGGTGGATTACCTCTTATTGCTGGTAATCCCTATCAACCATATGGTTTAAGGTATGATCCGAGACCTCACTTTCCATCAGGACAACTTGCGCTGTGCTTAGTCTCCACCCCAGCCTCACTCTTCCTGAGGTGTGCCATTCTGCCTTCCGAAAAGTGGTTGGAATTCTAGAGCTCGTGTTAGCTGGCATTTCAGAAAAGACCCGACTTGCTTCCAATGGATGCCATTGTGAAGATCAGCGCAGTGACAGACGTCACGCTCAATCTTACGCTCCACTCTGTCCACATTCTGGCATGACTTCATTTGCAATCAGTGACCACAAAACACGTGAATGTAAAATACTAAAAAGTCGAAGTATTAATTTATAACCTGCCCCTCTTCACTGTTGCAAAGAGGATTGATAGGTAAAGGTATATAGAAAATAAAAGCTTTGATGAAAGCACCAAAAGAAACGTGATTTTTAACCTTCTATTTCATTTAACTCTATAACATAGAATTTTGAATGGTAATTCTGCGGGAAAACTCAAAGACTAGAGATGGTTTGTACATAACTTTATTGGTTTACATACAATGCACTTTAAATTCAATAATAATGAGTTAGAAGAATGTTGAACACAGAGTGCCAAATTTTGGGTAGTTTTTACACAATTCCTAACTGCATGTGTCAGGAAGGAAGAAATAAATATGCTTGAAAAATGTAAAGCATTTCTTTCTGAACTAAAATTCTTCTTAAAATTAGAGCATTTGTAAACGTTTCACAAATTTTCATTTGACTTGAATTTGCTGTGTGTTACCACTCGATAAAATCTATTTAGTAGAAAAAAGGCTATCAACTGCAAACACATTAAATAAATGTAAAACAGTCATAAATATGTTAAATCACCCCGAGATCTATTAATGATACTAATGAAATTTAATTTAATTGAAAGTTTAAGTTGACCTTTTATGTTTCTATTATATTTTAAGTAAAAGTGTAAAACAATTTATTGACTGACTTTATGACAACTCTAGAACTTTTTTTTCTTTAAAAATATTTATTTATTTTTTTGTGTGAGATATTTCCCCATATGTAGGTCTATTTGCCTTTCCCCAAAGTTGGCATTTTTCAGCTTCTTTCTCTTTCCTCTGTCTCTTACGTTCTTTCTGCCCCCTCTTCCATAGTGCTCCCCAAGGTTAAGAACGGATGCTATAATTGTCTTCTTCAAGGATGAACTCTCATCTATCACTAATTCTCACTAGCTTGTGTTGTCATGAGTCTCTGCTTTCATGGGAAAGAGAGGCTGTTGTATTAAGGTTGAGCATAGAATTTGGCTGAGTCTAAATGTAAGTTTTTAAAAGACAATTTGTGGCCATGACAAGTTAGCTAAACAACAATATTCCTTCCTCTGCACCAGGGTCTTTGGTATCTCCTCCACAGATTTTTGGCCAAGTTTATAATAACCAACATGTATTACCTCCTGTGGAACAGGTGTCTAAGGCAATCCGAGAGCAAGCAGTCACTCTTATAACAGTAGTGTAATTTTTGCTCAAGGGTTCATAACCTGCCTTACATGGTTCATCGAGTTCACAGGTGGTTAAGAACACTGATGTCTTTTCTCCTCTAGCATCCTGCATAAGACCTCACAGAAGTATGAAAGCTATCCAGAATATCCAGGCTGCTTTTTCTGTATCACACAACCAAAGTATGCAGTGTATTCAACAATAGGGTCGTATTGTCTAGTTCTAATGGTCAACCAAGACGAAAAATGACAAAAACTGATATTGCTCTGGGTCATCCATAACTAACAACTCCATATAAAGTATCCCGTTCCTAACAATGGTTTTTTGTTTTTTTGTTTTGGTTTTTGTTGTTGTTCAATATTTCACAGCATTTAAGTGGAGTATTTTCCCACAATGCAAGGTATCTCCTTTTAAACTCTCTTTTTAATAAATTGCATATCATGCTCCAGTGCCACAAAGTATGACAGAATGGCACTGGACAGATGGGCGATGTCCTCACAGGAGCGTTCTCTGAGTGATGTTGAGGTGGCCTTTGTTAACATCTGTAATTTGAGCAGGTCTTTTGTGATAGATCCTTATACCAGTCTTTCGTGCAAGGGAATCCTTTACCCTTTTTGATGTACCATCCTGGCTTTTAAAAAATAATTTGTTAGACTTGACTCAAACAATTTTACTTTGATTCTGACAACATTCACAACTGTTTCTTTTTCAGAATATCAGAAAGTGATGCTTGTTCATTAATCACATTACCAACAAGTCAAAGGGCTGAGGTTAGAAATTAAGCCATTTGGCTCCATTTCACTGGAAATATCCCAACTGGCTTCCTAGTAGAAGGTACTTGGATACCTTCCTCTCAGCCGTCTTGCCTAACTCTCAATTGTCAGTGGTACTCTTCTACACCTGTGTCTTCTAAACTAATACAGCCTCGTTTCACTGTTCAACCAACCTGAGGAAAGTGTGTGCACCGACTTAGTCTTTTCCCTTCTCCCATGTGATAATATCGAAGCTTCATTGTACAGTGATTCCCAGTTTCCATGTGAGACTGCACTCGGGTGTACACTGAGCCTTCATGGCCCATTGCTTGGATGCTGTTTTCCTTTTCTAATATCATTTCTCTTCTCTTTCCCACTCTTCGAGCTTCCCAAATATAAAACAAAACAAAACACATGACTTAGAATCTTTATTACAGGAATTGCCCCTGAAGAAACCAAAGCGGGGCACTCCTTTTACATATATTTGGACATATTTCATATGCTTGTTGTTTTGAACTTAGTGCCCATACAGCTCTGGGCACTTGAAAAGTAAATAATGCTGTAAGATGATGTCAACCTTTGTAAAACACCATACATGGTTGAAATTCTGTATTGCTTAGTTATGATGGTGGACACGTGCGCTAGAGAGTGCAGGGATAATTTGTGAGGTTGGTTCCTCCCTTCTACAGTTATGAGGGTTTTAGAGGTCAAGTTCAGTTCACCATGCTTGCTTGTTAAGTTTTGACACTCTGAGATATCTTTCAGGCCATATATGACTTTTAATACTACTACATTCTTTCTCTTTCCATCTTCTTTTCCAAACACTCTAAGCAATAAAGAAGACGATCTTCTTACAATATGAATATGTTCATTGCATCCGGGAGAGAGAGCCTGGGATGAGCACAGATGGTTC
Source organism: Cricetomys ansorgei (assembly GCA_026225945.1). Lineage (NCBI taxonomy): Eukaryota > Metazoa > Chordata > Mammalia > Rodentia > Nesomyidae > Cricetomys > Cricetomys ansorgei. Next base: position 1,783,162 of record JAMJFZ010000881.1, read on the forward strand.
TTTGTGAAGGTCCTGCTCTAGAAGGGAAAATGGCAATAGTCTCAGCAGTTCCCAAGATACTTCAGATATGAGGAATGACATATGTTTCAAGGATTTTTTTTTTCATCTCCCTATTTTATGTTTCCTTAAGTATTAGATTTGATAGTTTTTCAAAATGTTCTGGATAGTTATCTTTTCAAACTGTAAAATTTTGCAGAGGCAAACTTTTCTTGAATGTTTAAAAATGATTTTTTGTTGTTGTTGTTATTGTTATTGTTTTGTTTTGTTTTTCGCTCATATCTCAAATGCAGGTGCGTGGGACCGATCTATAACTGAGAATGCCAATTCTTTCCTACTCATCACTGACACAGGCCATGACTCAATCGCAGGGTTGTGTTGCTGCCCCTGAAACAACAAGCCCTGCTGGTTTATGTCAACAGCCCCAGAACGGAAAGTGAATTATAGCTTTGCAGTCAGCCTCTAAGGTCTGCGTGGCAATAGCCGGTTTTTCAGAATGCGCAATTTAGAGACTTGGGAAAAGGAGACTTATGAAGTGTATTTTTTGAAACTTGTACTGGAGTCAAAGCTGTGAAATTTCAAAATAAAGACCGATATAAAATCAGTTCAAAATACACCTACTGTTTTTTAGACAACAGGGTGTTTTTGTCCATATTCTAGAATTTTGGAAAGGAGTACAGTCTACTTGTGAAAATATGCAGTGAATCCCTAAGATCCACAGAAATAATTCAGATTTGGATTTCTTCAAAATGTAGTTTGCAAGATAATAACTTAGACATGTTAATTCATGGACTGACCTTTCTAGTTGTTAGTGTTTACTTGTGTGAAATGATTGAATAATCTATGAAGACTTTTTTAAATATACAAGGCTACACAAAATTTAACCAAAAGGAAAGTATTGATTCCTCCTTTCTCAAAGGAGATGTTTTGTGAAGCTTATTTAGATAATTTTAAAGTAGCCTATTTTTGTGTTAATGTCACTTGTAACTTGGAATACTTTGTACTGCACACAGAGCATATTCTGTCATGTAATGAATTTTCTTTATAAACAGTGTTGTGTTCAAAGTGTTCATTGTAAGCTGTGTAAATTAAAGATACTTATTTAATTTACTGTTTTTAAGGCTGAAAGTCCAAGTTCAGACAGTCTGTAATTTAGGATTGTGAGGAGGGTCCCCGCAACAGAAGCAGACTCAAAGCAAAGGTATCACATCAAAGACAGGATAACCAAAGAGAATTAAAGGTCAGTCTTATTCTTTATAAGAACCTAGGCTTCCAGGAACTAAGTAGAGCCCCATGAGGACTACTTCAGTCCTTCCTCAGGGCAAAGCACTCAACAACCTATTCACCTCCCCCTGGGCACCACCACTTAAGGAGCACCCTGATGAGAGCCTTCCTCAAGGTGGAAGAGAGCTCAGAGAAGAGCAGTGCCATTCTGCTGGGGTATGGGCAAGAACCCCAGAGAGAAGCTTCTTCCCTTATTTCTTCTTCATGCCAAATTTTCAGCTTTTATTTGGAAACAGCTATTTTTAAGGAAAGGTATAGTTAAGTCCAGATAAGTGTCCTGTTTTAATTTAGAGATGTAGAGTCATACTAATATTTTGAAAATTATACAGTGTACATTGTATCTGTCTTTCACTGTTAAATACTGTGGTAATTTGTCACACATTATTTCAAGTGCTGTTATCGAGAGAAAAACTGCATTGAGGAAAACAGATGTGTTTGTGTCCCCGGTACACTTCTATTCAAGTGAACGGACCTGGACAGCAAGTGAAAATTATGTAACATTCAAAGTGATAATAATTGTTATCACACAGAAAAAAAGGAGCTCGAGAAATTAAAGAGAGGGTGAGAAGATGTTTTATGCAGGATTTAAATAAAGGAGGCTCTCAGAAAGGAGAAAGAAATAGGAAGAGTGAGCTTGCTGAATGATTGACAGCACGACATGCCAGCGGTAGGAAGAATCAGCTGGGCTGCGATGATGTGAGTTGTGTTAGAGAAACAGCAAATCTGCAAAAAGCTCAAACTTACTAACAAGGGGAGAGAGGTGAGGAACCAGATAAGGAAAACTAGGAAGTGGACCCTGCAGGAACTGTAGACTTTGGACAACACAAGATTTGACTAGGTGAAGAATGGTATTGTAACTTCTTATAATGAGATGGAAATCAATGTCTATTCGTGTTGGGGAGGGTACGAAGGATGGATCACAGAAAAGTGACCCATCTTACTGAAGTCTTACTGAAGTCTAACATGAGTAAGCAATGAGTGTGTTTGGTTCACTTAGAAGATTCCAACGTAATACATGTTATGTGTTTACCTATTTCACTCTCACTGATAAGGTAATGAATGAGTTAAAATATACACAAGTTTGGGTGATGAAAAGAATGGATTTGAGTAAACTCACACGTACAATAGGCTGGAAAGGTGTGTGTATTAAAAATTAGAACTGTGGTCAAGATATTGTGCTCACCAAATGACTGACAATCCTAACTTATTACAGCCAATGAGAGCATCCCAAACACATTTCCATTTTGCAAATATCACTAAAGCCTAAAATATGTTAATAGATATGTAGTTGAATGTACAACCTGTATTAAAGTGACAAAGAGATAGGGAACATGTCTGTGCATCTTTTAAAGAAAAGGCTCTGGAAAGTGAAAGTTTCATGGCATCTATTTGTGGAGTTCCGTGTACCTGTCGCTTGTTTCCACACCCCAGAGACCTAAGGTGCAGTTTTCTACCCCGGGTATAAAGGGAAGGACTTCACAACTCCTTGCAGTTCCACTTTGCATTTGAGGGTCTTACTATCTCTCAAAAGATCAGAAGCACACCCTAGGTGGTCACTGAATTTTGAGTAAATTGAAATAAATGTCTTATACTTCTGACATCAACAAAATATATTACAGTTTGTTGTTGCTTCTCTTCTCGCATTCCTTCATATTTGAAATAAAGTAATCACGTGGTCGTCACCATCATCGCCGTCATCATCATCACCATCATCATCATCATCATCATCATCATCGTGGTCGTCATCATCACAGCCTGAATGATTTCCCACTGGAGAATAAGATGGTTTTAAAAAAAGCACAGATGTGGAATGCTGGTCATATCACATGCAAAATACGGACAAGGAGCTAAACCTGAACTTAAGGTGATTTCTCAAGAGATATAAATGGGAAAATGAACCTTACATTTAGTGAAGTAAAACCATGAAGTAGCCAACACATATGTGACACATTGTGCTACTTGATTTCTTCACTTACAATTTACACATTAAATCTGCAAATTACATTCATAATTAAATACCATTAAATGTAGACTCTAAAAGTGAGAACTAGATGGACAGGAACCAGAAGACAGGTCATCATTTTCTGAACTGTAGGCAGTCCTGACATCATAGAATAGTTCAAAAGAAGATACGTTAAATATAGAGTATTTTCCAGTATCAGAATGCCTAGTGCTGTTCAGGCCGTTTGTTTTGAGGAGAGAAAGGACTGTAAGTTTAGTTTGGCTATAGATTTTGTTTACAAAAGGGAAGATGATATAGTCCAATAAATCCCAACTTGTGCAATTCTAAACATATCCACAGCTGTCGAATGACACTAGGTTATAAGACAATTACAAATTACAAATTCAAAGAGTTAGTGAGAAAAGGATAAAAATTTGGCTATGAAATGACAGGTTTTGAAGCTGAGCAGGAAGTGACCTATCCAAGCATTTAACTTATATTCCCCAGGATGAGATACATCCCGAAGTCTGCTTAGGTCGGCAGTCAGTGCACTGCTGACTTCTAACCTTGACTGCTATTACTGAGCACTCATCAGAGTTTTCATCCAAGGGCTAACTTCAGAGATAGAAATGTCTCTCTTATTGTCATGGAAAAAAGACCAATAAGAACACAATCATAAGTGAGTGGAATTCCATTATAAGTTTATTTTACTTACCTAAGCAAGAATTTCTGACTATTCTGGAAAGCCAGATGTGTTGCTTATGCCATTAAATAAGGAGAAAATTTTAAACAATTGAAGACAATGAAACTAGGAGTCATGCTAGAGCAATTATGTTACAGCTAAAAGTGCTGTCTTAGTACCTCAACACTTCCTAGTCTGTATAAGAGTAAGTTTGGCTGATGCAAACATACAGAGCTATAAGTTGCCTGTTATTATACACCAATATTAGATCTTTATCATCCATTACATGGGTACTGGATTGATGTTTTAAACAAATTCTTTAAAAATAGTTGGGTTTTTTTTTTATCTTGGAAAATTTCATATGCATATAAAATGAAATGTAAATATTTCGACCCATATTTTAGTTTTTCAGGCTGCCCCCATGACCGGCCAATACAGCCCTGCATCCTCTTCATGTCTGTTTGCCTTTTGTTTATAACCCACCAAGTCAGGACAGTTATTGCAGCCAATATATGCATAATAATGTGTCACCTATTGGAGCATGGGAATCCACTGGTAGTTATATCTTCAAAAACATTGATTCTCTCTCACCAAGATCTATCTGCTGCCAAAAGGCTGTCAGTGGTAGTGCATAAAATGTGATACTTGATATGCAATAAAATATTCAAAAATAGTAAATGACAAATTCTTGTTGATAACAATGTATCAACTAAGTTTATATACAGCAACCAGCCTGCAAAGCGTCAAAAGTGGATCTGTAGTATATCGTTATAGGAAGCACAGTTCAAATTACAAAATTAACGACCATCCTTTTTTTCAAATTCCTTGATAGCCTTAAGAAGCATAAATAATTCTTCAAACTGTGTATCTATGAGGATGAAGAGTCTGAATGGAAAGATGTGGGTTTACCCTTTTGCTTCACAGCTTTGGAAATCTGCAAATAAGATTTCCAGAGACTTATAGGTGGCAAAACAGAGGAATATTCCAGCTCGTTTAAATCAGGGCAAAGCCTGCACCAGGACTATTCAAAGGGCAACAATATATTTGCTGCAGATGACCTTTCTACCTTATATTCGTTTCTTTTTCTTTTCTTTTTAAAATATTTTCCTGTGATATTCTTATATGTTCTTCATAATTCAACTCAAATATCACTCTCCCTGAAATTTCTTCTTAGTCTCTGAAGCAGAGAGTGCTCCAGACATGTTGGGTCCTTTATGCCAAGTTCTTTAAGCCATTAATTCTAGTGTATTTAACAATTTGTCTTTCAGATATGGCTAACTTGTGGCCTGTGGATAGCACGCGGCTGAGAAAAGGTATGAACGTGGCCCAACACGAAAGAATAAACTCAGAACATCAGGAATACAGTTTTAATTTTTTTGATAATGTGATTGTGTGGTTCTTGAGCATGAACTTCATAGATGATAGTTTCCTTTCATGATATTAAAACTTGGATCTCCTAGTTGCTAAACCACGTGTCTATAATCAAGGGTGTGTTTATTTGCTTAGTACCCAAGCTGCTTCTTAATAAATTGCAAATGTTACTTGGGGTTGTAGGTGAATGGCTACATTTATAAACGTAAACGCATTTTAAACTTAAAGAACTTTTACTATTTTTTTCACCTGTAAGTTAGCTTTTAAAGTAAATCACAGGAATGTAGTTTTCATTTTTATAAATAGAGTGAAGGTAAATGAGTGCACATCTGTGAATGTGCTCCAAAAAAGTAACCATCGCTAATCGCTTTTTGAGGGCAATTGAACTTTAGGACAATGGTAACGTAGATGAAATATGAACATGAGAAAACAGGAAAAAATTATGCATTCCCTTCAAAAGTCAAGAGAGAGAGACAGAGAGAAACAGAGACAGAGAGACAGAGAGAGAAACTAAAATTGTCAAAGCAAAACAAGAAATAAGAAAAGTTCAGCAGTGAAGTCAGCAGGAGCTTAAAGGATAGAATGTAATGAGCAGTCGATAAAAGCTTGATAAGGACTGAAAGCTTCAGTTGATTATGCGAATGGGGCTTAGCGTTCCCATTATTGAACATTTTTCTGCAGCTTTCTTCAGCAGATATTAAGCTTGTAAAGAACAAAAGATTTCAGGAGCCAAGTCTTTAAGAGAAGCAATAATAGCATTTGGAAAATTTATTAAAATACAAAAGGATCAAAAGTCTTTAGAGAGCTAATCAGGGTGGTGATCTTGCATTCTCTTTGTACAACTAAATTGAGTCCGTAGTATTAAACCTCAACCGTGGGACTGTAATTACACAACTAACTAGCCACCTGCAGTTCAGAGAGTGTGGAGTGAATTGGGTCAGGCTGGAATAAAGTCAAAATACTTAAACGAGGAATCAAAAACTTCCGTGGCTTTTGCAATTTGGCTGTTAGTGTGACTGTGAATTAGCTGACACTTGGAATAGCAAAATTTTCAGGGTTTCACACATTTACACTTATATTATCTCTTAAAAGCCTTTAAAAATATACAAATAAGGAATCAAACTTGACAGAAAACATCTACTATATGAAGGTCAAATGAATTACTTTTTCAGAATTATTTTTCAGAATATATATATATATATATATATATATATATATATATATATATATATATGCAAAGTGAGAATGAAAAAAATCAAACTTTCTAGTTGTTTTCCATAAGATACAGTGATAACTTCAGCTCTCTGTACTTAAACCATAGCATGATCTCTTTAAGAATTTTTTACAGGGTGTTTCAAAAGCTCTACACAGGAGGATACTGACAACCTAGTGTTTCTGACATTCTCCCTTTTTCTCTCTCTCTGTCTCTCTCTCTCCTCTTTTTCTCCTCTTTCTTTTCTTTCATCAAATGCACAGTTAAGACTTAAATTTTTGAATTTTTGAATTTTAAGCTCATGAGCTGTTAAAGTGATGTTTCTTAAATGCACACCATCATATTATGAATGCAAAGTTTCTACCATTTAGAAATGTCTTCCAGAAATTAGAATTACGAAGTAGGATTATGCTGTTGTGAGAGAAGAAATGACCAGAAATACATTTGCCTGGTACAGCTCTATGGTATTTCTGGTATTTTCTCATTTGCAGACTTACCAGATACTATTGGAAAGAGATAAAGAATTATTTATTAAATAGAGAATATGTTTTAAATGACAAGTAGAAAAGCCGCGAACAAACAATGATTACGGCAGCAAACCATTCTCAAAATTCAGAAGTCTTCACTGGAAACTACACTGTTTATGTACTGTTTTGTATAGACTTCATTACCAAGTATCAGACAGAATCTGAGAGCTAAAAATAATTAGAATTTGATAGTGTTTCTGTGACGGTAATTGTACCATTTAATATCTTTCAGTTTTTGGAGAAATAAAACTTAGTCCCTTGTTCAAATCCAATAGTGTAATTCAAATGAAGGTTTGTTGCTTCTGCATTGAGAGCATGAACCCTTCGGGCACAGTAACTGTTGGCAATGTCTGGATAGAAAGATTATTGGACATTGTGTGGACTCAGCTAGGCCTGCTAGCTTTTTATATAGAAGACCCAGAAGATGGTTTGTTATAGTTCGTCTCAGATATAAAGGGAACACTTATTTGGTGTCAAGTATTATATATGACAACAAAACTTATTGCAAGTATAATAATTATGAACATTAGATAATATATGATATTGTGACAGAAGAAATGACCAAAAAACAGATTTGCCCAACACAAAATTATAACCTATTTTAAGTAACTTTGCCCTTAAAAATTATTACAAGTACTTTTGAAAAATTCAGTATTTCTGACTTAGGCTCTTGGCTCACCACTCCTTGAAAAGCAGACAAAATTTGCTCAGTCACTGTACATAACAAGACCACTTTTTTTCTTCTATGTGGTACCTCAATTTACTGTTACAATTGAATTGGAAACTATCTTGGGAGCTATAAATCTTAGTTCTGACATTGCCCAGTTTTTTTTTTTTTCACTTAAAATTAGTCTTTAATGTGCAAGAACATATTTAAGATTTAGAGTAGTATTTGTTTGGGGTACATGACCCAATTGTGTACATAGTGAGATTAAACAGGATTTTGGAGAATCTCACCATTTTGAGCCCATGGAGTTTAAGTGAGGGGTAAATTCCATTCATGTAGGTGAACGAACACAAATAAGGGTAAGGTCCATCAAGAGTTTATAGGTCTTGGGGAAAGAAAGATTGCTCAGCAGTTCAGAGTGCGTGCTGCTCTACAGAACACCCAAGTTCAGTTCCCGGAACCCATGGTACACAGCTCACTATTATCTCTAACTGTAGCTCCAAGGGATCCGACATCTTCTTCTGGACTCTTTGGACATCTGCTTTCATATACATACATACATACATACATACATACATACATGTGTATGTGTATTGAACTCATACACATACACACACACACATAAATTAAAAATAATCTATTTTTAAGAAATGAATTACAGGTATAGCTGATGTGGGAGCACACACTTGTAAATCCAGCTCTCAGCAGAGGTACATCCCAGAGGACCAAGAGCTCAAGCCAAGCACGGCTGACTCATTGAGTTTCAATCCAACCTACACTATAAAAGACATTCTCTCAAAGACAAACACAAACAGACAAGTGTCAAAACACAGCGGCAACACAGAGGGTGAATCTGCCAAAGGTCACATTAATATTTCTCGATTATAAATATTTCAACTTATTAAAAATACAATTAAAAAACATAGATGATATTATTACAAATATTCCTATCTTCAGAAAATACATTAATAAATAAGGCAAAGACAAAATAAATTTACTAAAGATGATGAAAACAAGTGTGTCTGAAGAAATACCTGACCCTCTTAAGGAGTTCAGATTTATCACAGTCCATCCCATGCAATATAACAAAATATTGGTAAGGATATTATAAACTAATGGCTTATTGATATGTCTGATCCAAACACAATCACATAACAAAAGTACTAAAGAAGGTAAGAGAAGTTTTTGGCTGGGTAGATATTGCAATGCACTAGAACAACTTTAAAATGAAAGAACAAATGAATGCAACCAGGGCCACTGAAGGTTCCCTGGGACTGTAGAGTATGGTCACTTACTTATTCAATAACATGGTCCCTCATTCTCTGCTACTGAATTCTTTTTACTCAGATATTGGATCATTTGAACCTTTATGACAGATTAAGTTTTATTGAAAACCTTGCCTTTATAACTTGGTGTCAAGGAGGTTTTAAGTCACATAGTTAACTTGATATTTGACCCTCATTTATAAAACAATAATTACAGTGTTGTCCCTAATGCTGGATATCTGTATTTATTCATGTGTTGATTTATATATTTAAATAATTATATAAATCTAAAATCAGACGTGTACGTAGGTGGGTTATACGTCACGAACGGTATTGGACACGTTCCATCTTAATTTCATTACAATAATCCAACAGAACGGAAGTTATTTTTTATCATCATTAAAGATGGGGAGCTAGACTTTAGAGGCTCTAGTTGGCTTGAATTGCAGAGAAGATTCACAGAGTTTAACTAATCTACTGTTTTCTATGAAAATCTCTTCTGGCAGAGAACTCTTGTACAGTTATAAGATTTAACTGAAAGCAAATTGCACTGGAGAAGACCACTCAGCGAGTGGAAGGGATGGTTACATCCAGGACACACAGTTCATAACCCACTTGGCTGCTTGCATATCTTCCTCATTTTGTGACTTCAGGGATAATCTCAGCTTCTCCATCACAGATGTCTCACCTATAAAATGGGACAGTGGCAGAAATTAACTCAAGGACTTGGTTTAAACAGTACATGATTTGGGAATTAAATAATAAAACATATAGAACAGTGGAGATACAAGGTAGGTACAATATATGTAATTATCAGCATTATTTAAAATGTTCCGTGACTCTTGTTTCTGTTTGTTGGAAAACAATAAAAAGCAAAATAGTATATAGGTGTCTACTGGTCCATAATGAGCAAATCAAAATTTGAACAGCATGATGAGTTCTCTGGTTCTAAACAACCAATCTCTAACAAAGCTTGTGCTCACTTGGAGCAAAATTTATGTTTTAAAATAATGTAAGCAGAGAACTGGGCATGCAAGGGTAGACCTGTAACTCTAGTCTTAGGCAGAGAGATGTAGGAGGATCGTAAGTTCAGGGTTATCCTAGCTACACAGTGAGTTTGAACGTGAGGTCAGCCTTAGACCCACAAGACCCAAAACACACACCACACACACACACACACACACACACACACACACACACACACACATATACACACACATCAAATACATACCACACACACACACCAAAAACACACCATATACACACACACACACACATACACACCACAAACACACCAAATACACACCATACACACACACACACATACACAACACACACACACACACACACACAAAACAAACACACACACACATACACACACACACCCCATGCACACAAACAGGGACACACACAGAGAGACCACACACACCACACATCCATCTTACCAAGCAAGCAACCAAATGCAGATAGGCACGCGTGCATGTATTTCTTCTTAGACCCTACTGCCTCTTGCACATTTAATAATTGATGTAAGGAAATTTCAAGTATTATCTTGAAGTCTTTCTCTTCCTCTCTACCTGACCACTCCATCTGAGATTGCCACCAAACCTCCTTTGTGAATAATTATCTATATATCTCACATGTTTCCAACCCAAAAGTTTTGTGTGGTACCTTTTATTCTGGTGATTAGACTGACTCTGAACTCCTCGGAACACATTGAAGGGCATGGTGAGTAAAAATGTTGGCTACATTTATGGAAATATGTAGCACTCAAATTGGTGCCACATCTATAAGCACTTTGTGAGGTTTGGCTAACACACACTGGTGCTATAGTAAGACTCATGAGTCGATTTCATATCTACGTTTCTGAGTAGCTCTTATAGTCTGGTACATGCTCCATGTTTTCCCCTAAATAAAGCATTATTATTATTTTTTTATTCAGTGTTTGCTAACCATCCTCAATAAGTTCCATGGCTCGTGACCTGAAAGAAGCCTTTCTCCCTGTTCCCTGGGCCCCTTTGCAGAGTCCCGCCTTGCTTCTTAGCTCTGCATCATGCTTTGGACCCATTTCATAGAAATGGTGTCTCAGCGATTCAGAACCATTTCCTATAAACACCATTTACTTCCTCAGTTTCCCTAGTACTGTTTCTTGCCTTCCCTCTCTGCCTTTTCTTGTCTTTATGTTTAGTTCATTCTTTTTTTTTCAGTCAGCAAAATTGTTTAGTTCTTACTATAGAGCAGATATTGTCTTAGAGAGTACAACTTAAAAAATTAGGTTGAAAATAAATGATTTTCATATCTTCTGCCAGAATGAATCTGTAACCTGGTGGGGGGAGGGGGACAGATACGAACAAAAAGTAATTTTAAGAAATAACACAGGGACCTTTTTTCAAAATAACTTAGTGTTCCTGTGTCAAAATTTTATTACAATCTCGCTATAGGAAAGATACTTTAGCGAGCCAGAAGAAAGATGAGGTTCAGGTATTTTTCTTATATCGTGTGAGCGAAGTAGATGGTTAAATAATCATTGTTACTACATAAGAGACAAGAGAGTCTGGTTGGGAATTATTATACGATGACTTCAAGACTAGGCCCTGCTACCAAATTGGCAGCACACTTAAGAAATGGCTAATAAACTCTTAGAAAATCAATTTAATCTTCATTGGGATGATTAGATGATGAACTTTTTTTTTCAAAAAATGATTTATAAATTAATAACTCATACAAAAACTGTCTTTGAACACAGTTGGGCTAGTTTTTCTCTGTTGTCATGCCTTTGTGACAGGTAAACATATAGGTTTGAATCATGGTTTACTAATGTTCTGTTATAATGGGAGAGAGAAGGTGGTCAGCACATCTCAGTCAGACGATACTGCTGAAGTAACATGTGTTATCAGCAGCATAATCGATGAGAACCTCTAAAACCAACATCCTTAAAGGAACTGAAAGCAATGAATGAAGCCAGATGTTTATGGTTCAAGTCAATCAAGTCATTCCAGTCTGAATTTTGAGGATTAGATGCCAAGACTAGGAAACAAGCCCGAGAAAAATCCAACTTTGATGTAGTAGACAAGGAGTGAGCCCGCAGACACAGATGAACTCCTTGGTTTCTAACCATACTGAGGCTCACACAGAGCACATGGATCTTTGTAGGTGTGTACAGGAGATATTAAGAGTAATCACTGCTGGGGGATGGTACGTTATCTCTCTTGAGCGATGTAGCCACTGCTCGTGCTAATACAAGCAACCATCATTAAACTCAACCATCATTAAACTCAGTGGGTCAAAAGAGCAGGAAAGGAGGAGGGAGTTAGTTAAAGAGAAAGGGTGGAACTCTGTGAGAGAGGGCCTAAGAGAAAGTAATGAGAAGTGAGTGGTCAAGTACATTATATACATGCATACAATTGTCGGAGGAGTTTGACAATTTGTTTTTAATTATAAAATGTGAACTGTGCTCAGTAGAGACATTCTATCTTCTATCTTTGTTCTATGATTTCTTCTTTTTCTGTTGTTTAAAACTGTGACCATGAGGATTGGATGTGAAAACAACATAGTGGAAACATGTAAGCCTTTGAATGATCAAGAAGGGCCATGTCCTAAAACAGGGAGTCAAATGTCACTTTATAGGCAGATAGAACTTAAGAAGAACTTAAGAACTTAAGAGTCAGTATGGTGACCTGCTGGGAATGATTAACAAACCTGCCTCCTGTCCCCCAAAATGCTGAAAGCATAAAGCATATGTATTTCTGCTCATAGAGCTACAAACTGAAGGAATATTACACTTAACATATGTTACCTAAAACATGTTATTACCCATTTCTCAACTAATACTATTTAGCAATAGAAGTTGGACAGGCAAGGACAATAGATAATGTCTTAGTGACTACTGCTTTGTTTATGCTAAAATATTCAGACAAAAGAAATGTAAGGAAAAGGGGTTTATTTCATATCGTAGTCATTGTGGTGGGAAGTCACAGCATCAGGATCTTGAACCAGTCATTCACATGGATGGCCTGGTCACAGAGAAGGGAGTAATGGGTATTTGTACCTAGCTGTATTTCTCCTTTATATTAAGGACCCAAATCAAGGGACTAGGGCACCGTCTTGAGTGAGACACCCCACCTCATTAACCTGATCAAGACAATCCCTTGTAGGTGTACTCAGGTTAATCTAATCTAAATCACCCTTCACAGCCTGTCTCCTCTGAAGTTCCAGATCCTGCCAAATTGACAACACTAATCTTAATAGATAGTAATTCTGAAAGTTGAAACATTGTGACAGTTTGTCTTTCAGCTTGCACCTAATTAAATCTTTAAACCTACTGGTATTGGTTACTTTCCTCAGTGCTCTGACAGAAAAGTTAGGAAAAAAAAAAAAGCTTAGAAAAAGCTTAGAGAAAGACAGGCTTATTTTCCTCACAGTTGGCTGGTACAGTCGGTCAAGCAAAGAAGTAGTGACATCAGCAGCTTGAAGCAGCTGGTCATCTTGAACCCACAGGAAACAGACAGATGAAAGCTTAGCTTGGCTCACTCTTTTGTATTAACCCCAGATGCCAGTCCATGGACTAGACTTACCTCATTTAGAATGGATCTTCCAGCCTCAATTAACCGAATGTAAAATTCTCTATAGACATGTTCCCTGACTCTGATCCTGTCCAGGTGACACAATCATTAACCACCACATCTACATACCTCACTAAATCCATAGCAATAGTATTTCTGGAAGAAACCAAGAGGCTATGGGAGTTTAAGTGGCTTTCATACAAAGTTTAATGAAAGGATTTGTTAGACTGTTTGCTTTCTTTCCTTCAAAGTGTAAGTCATTATTAAGTCTTCTGCAAGATTGTATCCTCCATGAACAGCAGGAAAGTTATACCAGGACATCTCAACAATATGGCTACCCAAGAACTTCACAGTTGCAATACCAGTTGACACACTTGACAGTTCGAGTGGAGACATCTCATAGGTCCTCATTATTAAATGAAGAAATAGAAAAATAGAAAAGACTACTGAGAAGGAGAATTGACCTTCTCTGGGGACAAACCCCCTAAAAGGTTATCCAATCCCATACGAGGCGTTCAGCCAGAAAAAACACACACAAGCAACACTGAACAGACTCAGCGTATTGCATTTATGTATGTATTTGTGTGTGTGTGTGTGTGTGTGTGTGTGTGTGTGTATGTGTGTGTGTGTGTGTGTGTCTAGTATTTGTGTATAAACAAGAGATGTTAAAGGAAAAGGGGCATGAATATGAGAGGATACAAGAAAGGGAGTAATTGATGTATTTTATTTAAACAAAAATAAAACAATGTACATTAGCCTTTCATAAACTACTTCTGAGGACAAAAGATTAAACAACTTTAGTTTTAAGTGAATTCATAGCAAAGGAAAATACAGACTTGTGAATGTATAGACAATAATCTAAAACAAAAACAATCTCGTGAAAGAAATTCCTGGGAGGTCTATGAGATGAGTATTGGAGTTCATCTTCCAAACTTGAAGTTTACCTGATTCTGGAAGGTTATGCACCTTAGAATGCATTTGATTAAGGAGACTTTGTTACAATTCTGCAAGGGTAGCAGCTGCACTGTGCCATAAAGATAACCATAGAAGTGCTTCTTATCCATGGAAATGCAAATGAACTTTGAGCAGTAGAGAATATTAATCTCTAAAATATATTTCCATCTGAATCTATTTTAATACAGTTTAGGTTTCCTGATTAATTAATCAACTAAAATATTTGATAAATATTTATTTTATATTTTGTAGGAGTTATAATTTTATCATTTGAAAATTATGCATTCACAAAACTGAACTACTAGTTATGTCTGAGGTGCCTGTCATGAAGCTCAGCAATGTCCTCCATTCTAACTCAGAATAAAAAAAAGAAAGAAAACTCTAAAGAGTTGGGGTGAGTTTCTGAAGGGTCTGTCTACACTGCTAAGAACTTTGATGGGGGGAAAGTAAAGTTAGAAAACATTTAAGAATCAACCTGATAGACCCTTTGCCAAAATTTAGCGGATACCTAGGTGGGAAGAACTTCGTTGGGGATTTGAAAGATTTGACTTAATGAACATACAAAATGTACCACTCTGTATTTTGATTGTACTTGAAGCTTTAACTATAATCTGCATTGTAATCAATTGTGTGTACTGTAATCTCCATGTTTGAGAGATGTGGTCAACTTTTACAGAGTAGAACTTGGTAAGGCACTAATAATCAAGGCAATAATAATAAGCGAATTTTGTAATATGCTGATTAATAGATTAGATTACTCTGTGAGTCTGTAATGTATCCAACACTTAAATTTATAGTGCTAATTTCTCTAAGGTAAACAAATTAGATTTTCTAAAGCACATACAGTTCTTGTTTCACTTGAACAGCCAATGACAAAGACGATGCACAACAAAAGGAAATGAAGTATTTAAAAGAAAACTGTAGAATATCTTCAAATTTAAGACAAAGAATAAATAATGCAGGTCTCTCCTTTACAGATGGCAACTGTAAACCAATGTCTCACCTAACTTACTCTTTCTTGATTTTCTCAGATGATTTTGCTTTCCTTACATTCTAGCCAACACTGAAACAAATGCCCCTTTCCCACTATTCAGAAATGAATCCTGGAATTACTACAGAAAGAGCAAGCTTAATAAAGATAATATATTAATT
Source organism: Cricetomys ansorgei (assembly GCA_026225945.1). Lineage (NCBI taxonomy): Eukaryota > Metazoa > Chordata > Mammalia > Rodentia > Nesomyidae > Cricetomys > Cricetomys ansorgei. The sequence continues at coordinate 1,798,778 of JAMJFZ010000881.1, forward strand.
TTGTGTTGCTGTAACAGAATGCCTATGATAATATACTTCAAAAGAAATTTTCTTTTTGGCTTGTGGTTTTCTTTGTGGAGGAATATTTAATCTTTAATCCAGCAACATGGCTGCTCTGGACAAGGATCACATTCAAGGCCTGTGTGATCCTGGTGGAATGCAGCACACTCCCTTAAGTAACCCAACTCAGAAGGAAGTGGTAGCACATGCCTTTAATCCCAGCTCTTCCACGTAAAAGGAAGCAGTCAGTTCAGAAGTAGTTTGTGGTTCTCAGTTCAGAGTTCAGTCAGTTCAGAGTGAAGAGAGAAGCAGTAGAAATTGAAAGGATGGAAGGAGATTGAGTCAGAGCATGCTAGTCAATGGAGAAGTGGGAAGTCAGAGGCAGAGTGAAGTGTGGAGTTAAGTACAAGCCTTTCATCCCAGTCTGAGAGTGAATCAGGGTGAAGACTAGGCAGAGTAACATCTGAGATCAATTAGAGCCAATAGCAGGCAAAGTGATGAATCAAAGGAAGAGCAAGCAGAGTGAGTCAAAGTGAGGACACACCCAGCTCTTATGATATGAAAGCAGGCTCTCAGTTCAGAGAGTCATGCAGTAGGAGAATCAGTCAGTGAGGACACAGAGGCAGTACAGCAGAAGGAAAATGAGTTTGGGAAAAAGAGTCAGCTAACAGAGAGGAGTTAGTTTGAAGTCTAGCAGAGCAATTAGTCAGAGAAGTTGCTGGAGTCAGCCAGAGACAGCTAGATTCAGAATTCAGTCAGAATCAGTCAGTTAGTTCAGAAGGTCAGTTTGAATCAGCCAGCTTGGAGAAGAGTTTGAGCCAGAACAGTGAGTGAGTTGAATCAGCCAACCAGAAGAGTCAGTTGAGTTCATTATAGCTGTGAGTTCAGAAGGAGCTAGTCAGGGTGAGTCAATCAGCAGTCAGTCTCAGGGGTTGAAATGTTCTAGGTTTAGGTTTTAAGATTAGATTATACAGAGGCTGAAACTAGGACTAGGCATTGAATTAGGCAAAGAATAAGCTTAAGTTACTATCCAACTTTCTATCGCCCTAGAGTTTGGTTTTGTGATGGTTTGCAAACATCTTGCATTGTTGTAGAAATTCACTTTTATTTGTGTATAAAATAATTGATTTTTGCACTGTTGGGAAAAGGACAGCCTAGGTCTTGGCATTTTGTATTATTTGCAAGTGTTGTATTTCTGTGGGGGCTATTTGATTGCTTATGATCTGCGCCTGAGGAGTTCTTAATCAATAAAAACACCTGAGCTCAGACACTCTGATTCTACTGTGGAATATGCCACTTGTCATGATGGTAGTTCCCTCTGCTGAGGTCTGGAAGTGTTTGCACCAATGAATATGCTTCCTTATCCTCCTTGATCAGCCTTCACAGGGACTTATTACTACAAATGGTACACCAACAAGGGGCAGGACATCATACCAACTAATTCAACGTGAAGACAAGGAATAAGAGAAAGAAACTTCATATCTCACAGAGTCAGGTAAAGTACCCTCAGGGAAGCTCCTAGAGGACAAATTATATATATGCAAAAATAATGAGTAGAAGTTTCCTGAAGGAAGAGAAGAGTGAGGAAGGAAATAAGCCTCTATGAAGAAAAAAATTGTGAAAATCAAGTGAGAAAGAGGGCTCAAAAGTGAGAGCCACAGAATAGAGGCCTTTAGAGAAAGACGTTTTCATGGTAAAAACAAAAAACTGAACTGAGAATAGGAAAGAAGCAAGGTTTCTAAGGCTTTTCCTGATCATAGAGCTGACTCTCCCTCCTGCCACTGGCATCAGCCACGGCACAAGAAACAGAAACCAGAGCATATTGTTCTATAAACTGAGTTTGTCTATGACTTTCTGTGTGTGTGAAGCCCTGAAGCTGAAATTTTATCTGAAAAGAAATAGAGGTCTAGTGAAAGATTTTTAAACCAAAAAATATATAACAGAAAAGGACTATCTTACCACAAAGAGATAATAGTCACTTTAGATGATGAGTATTCTAATTTCCATGAATAAATCATTTTTGCAATGTGTACATATATTGATATAAATATTATTCCAATTCCACATAAAATCATTACTTGATAATTAAAAATAGAATGATGTAAGCAGAAAATACAAACACGAGTTATTCAATGAAAGAAATACCTTTCTTCTCATTTTTGGTATGTGGCTGAGACTCAGGACAGGCGACAAATGAACAGATGTAATATATGTGAATTTTTTAATTTAAATTCAAATGGAGAAATTACCAATGAAGACAGACCCTTACAAATAAGTATAATTTCAGCTGAGCAAAAGTAAATATTTCTCTCTTTGTTTCTGTGGTATGGGACGGAGGGATTCTTATGAAAAGAGAAAAGAAAAACTGATGTAAACCTAACTAACAGCCTCCAGTTTTTCTGATCATTGTTGCTTTTCTGTTGCAGGGATAAAATAGTCTGACTAAATCAATCAAAAGAAGAGGAGTCTCTTTTGCCCTGTGGTTCTAGAGGGGTAAGGTCCACTGTGGCAGGCAGCAGGACCAGGAAGCCAGCTGATCATGGTTCACCCTTACCGAAGGAGGAGGGCATAGTTATAAACACACAAAGCCTCCCTCTGCTGCCTCAAAGCCTGCCCCACCTGCGACATGCTCCTTGCATTAAGCCCCTTTTCTTAAATGTCTCATAGACTTCCCAAACATCACCACCAACTGCGAATCAGAAGTGCAAACACATGAGTCTAAGGGAGACTTTCTTAATTCAAATCACTACAGCCTCTCTGTCTTTCCGTTATTTCTCCAGGAAGTGAAGGTACCTCCCAAACAAAGATTTTACCTCCTTGTTCAGGAAAGGGTGAGCAAACCCCTCTAACTCCAGACTTAGAAAGAAGGTTAATTAATTAGAAGGACCATGCGATCTGGGGAAATAAACGTCACTGACTAGCTTCTTGAGTTGTACCCATGCATAACCATCATTTAAAATGAAGTTATAACTTAGCCAGCAGATTCGGACTGTGATGTTGGCTTACTAAGCTAGGACAGACACAGACAAATCACAAAGATGCAATTTTGAGCTAGTGATGTGAAGTTATCCTTGGTCACCACCAAACACTGAGGAAACATCAGGTTCACATCTTTAAGCTTGTGCAAAAGGATTGACTCTCCTGTTCACGAAGGGTAGATCACCTTTTTAAAAAGGTAGTTTATAACATTCAGTTTTCTTCTCAAAGGACCTGCAATAGAGATACAAGCTGGATTTCTCACCCATCAGTAGGTAGGTATGACAAGCAACAAACAGAAAGATAAGAAGCAGAAAAGCAGAATGTTAACAAAACTAATTAACAAAGCTCCCAGTCTGTTCTCACTCATAGAGCTAAGTCACGCTGACATCTGCTGAGAATAAGGAGGTTGTTGTTTGTTCAGTTTCCTCTGGGTATGTGTCCATACAAATCCTTTAAATAAAAGTTCCATAAATAAGATAACTACGTATGGTTTGGTCTGAGGATTCAGACATATGTAACTTCAACACTCTAAATGTTCTTCTATTTTCCTTTATTTTATTGTCTTTTGTTTATTTGCAGGTGAGATGATTCTGATATGATTCTTAGAAGATGTTCTTAGCTTTACCGTGTTAGTTTTTGTTGTGTTTGTTGTTTATTGAACCCATGAACAGCCTGCCACTGAGATATCTACTTTGTCTTCACTTCAGGTAAAGGGAACAGCACATACGATTAGGTGAGACTAGTCTACCAGAGACTCACATAGCCTTTCAGGGGGATTAGCACACAACCATTTCTGGATTTAGAAGTTGGTGTTCCGAGTCCAAACTTTGCAAAAAGTCCTTACAAAATCAGAGGAAGGTGATAGCATTAAGATCCCATGAGCATAAAACTACTTCACGTGAACAGCTAAAGCTATACTGAAGTTAAGAACACTAGCCTGAGTGCACACCGAGGCAGAACTGGAGTCTGTGATTAGTCCACAGTTTTAGCCTTTCAGCATCTTGGTTTGTGTGACTACTCCTAGCAGTTCTGCTGTACTTAACTCACCTATGTCTCCTTTGGCAGTCAACTGGATGGGGCACAGCAGGAGGAAGCCATCCTCCCTGCATAGAGCAGTTCAGCGACATCATTTGGTGCTACATAGGGTAGTAACACACACACTCTTTATATGTTGCAGTGTGACGATTATAAGCCTTATTCACAATACGGTACCAACTACTTTATGTCACAGTTTCCCCTGTAATTAGGATCTCATGAGATGTTTTTAGAGCTAGTTCTCACTGGTGTGAGGGGTCTGGGGTGAGACACCAGGGTAGGAAGAAGCACACCAGAAAGAAAGAATTTAGCATTTCGTGCCTTCTTTCTGGAGGTAGATGGATTCCAGGTTTCATTTCCTTTATCCCTCCTGTTCTGATAAACAGTGACATCTACAACTGAAGGAAAATTAGTTGTGTGTCTAAAAAACATTTTTAACAATTCTGCAAAAATGTTAATTACCTTAACTGCCAGAAGCTGTTCATTTCTTCCCCAAACCTCCTTTTCATTTCCTCTGCCCATCCACCTTGTCTGTCAGATAGTTACAACTCAAAGATTTTTTAATAGATTTTTGTGGTGTAGATTTTGACATATTCTTCAATATTTTCCATAGAAAATAAAATCTATTATATTCAAAGGCTATGAATTTTTTGCATATTCATCTTCAACATAAAAGTGTATTGAAATTATAAACAATTGCCTCCTGTTATGTTTCACTTGGTAAACATCACTTATTCATCTTATCAAACAATTTATTATGAAGAAGCTGTTGCATTTTTATTTTCTGATTCCAATTTTATCTCTGATGTTCTTTTTTATTCTTATTGTAATAGTTTCTTGTTTTACATTATAAAAAATCCCAACACAAATGTTTAGAGAAAACAAAACTATTTGTCAATACATGCATATCAACCAAATTTATCTTTAGCAGTTTTATCAAAAAATGTATAAATGTTGTAGTCAGTTCTCCGCAAATACAAACATTTTTCTGTACTTTTGACAGCTGAGATGTGTTCCGGTTTTTGTTTTGGAATTCACTTTGTCTTGGATTTTATTTTAACTCTGCTTAATCCTCTGGTCTACATTTTCCTCTATTCTCAAAGGTACCACAGCTTTAGCCATCCATCCATGTGTTTCACCGGGACAGATTCTGGACATTAACTATTTCTCCATGTCATAGAATTATGAACTGGAGAGTGAGACTGGGGGCCATCCTGTTCTGTGTTCTGTATATTCTCAATCATCCACATTTCTATATTTGTAAAAATCTAGATGCTGGCATCATGATGGAAAATCTCAAAAAAAAAATCTCTTGCATTTTTCAGGTTCAATATAATTCCTAGTACTAGTAAATCAGACAAATAATTACCATTGGTTTTTATTCGCAACTATGTAGTGAATAAAAAATATGTCATGACACTATGCAGAGGATTAAGGCTATTTACATTGGTATGAGAATTAATTTTTATTTTGGGGAATTCTATCTATCGTCTATCTATCTATCTATTCTATCTATCTATCTATCTATCTATCTATCTAACTTTCTACCATGTATCTATCATCTATCTGTATCTATTGATCATCTATCATCTATCTATCTATCATCTATCTGTATCTATACATCTATTTATATCTATTTATCTATCTATCATCTAATCATCTTAGATATTATTTTTACTTATCATTTTAGATATTGTGTTTGTGTGTGTGTGTGTGTGTTTATGGGTATGTGTGTGTGGATGCAGGTGTCATGAAGCCCAGAAGAGGACACTGGATTCCCCAGAGCTGGTGTTACAGGCAGTTGTGATCTGCTAAACTTGGGTACTAAAAACTGAATGTGGGTTCTTTGCAAGAGCAGTAGAACTGCTTACCACTGAGCCATCTTTTCAGTGCTGGTCTTTATATTTTACTTTGGGACACTGAATATATTACTCGAAATACAAATTTAAGACAACATAGGATGCAGAGTAGAAAACACATCCTCTGAAAGCTCAGAGGTAGAGGAGTCTGGGAGATTGTTCTTTAGAATATTAGATTTCTGCACAAGCAGAGCGTGATATCCTGGGCATGCTTCTGTGGGTGTTTACATACTATGGAGGACCGAAGAAGGAGGTGTGTGCTTGAGAGCAAAGGGCAAGCTTATGGGACACCTAGTGGATCAAAGATGCTTGTTGTTTCCTCGACTCAGGGACCCTGACTTCAGGCAGAGATGCACTGCTTGGGGAGCATCCACCTGGACCACTTGGTTTGCCCTGTAGGAGACAGCTGCCATGGCCACAGGTCTCATTTTTGTTCTACACCTGAGGTAACAAGATCCAGTGTCTCTCATCAAGAGTGTTATGCTTTCTTCCAGCCTCTGTGAAACTGGGGCAAATATACTGGTTGGCTGAAAAGTAGGGAACAGATTCCCAGATTCTTCATGATGCTTACAAATATTTTTTTTTTCAAGAAAACAATGAGAATGACTTGATTTATTTGTTAGTTAAGGTCTTCACAGGTCTGGCACATCCCTGGTCTTAGATGGCATTCAATTACCTAGATGTAGAAACCCTATTAAATCTCCAAGTGCAGGTATGTGGGATGGCACTGGTGTAATATTTAATCAACTATTTTGTTTTTCTTGAAGAATATATATATATATTATTGGGTACACATATGTAAGAGAAAAAAATGTTAATTTCAACAATTTGCTTGATTTTCTATTTTACTTGGTTTATCTAAGTATAACACACATGATCACAAATTGCTTATTTTGTGCTCCAAAGTTTTGAGAGATGATAATTTTTCAGTTGGAAATCCTTATTGTAAATTGACTTTTTTTTCATATACTTATTCTCTGATGGATTTTTGGCAAGCAGTGCTAGATCTCATCTTGTCTCTGCCGAGTGTGTACAACCCAGCTCTGAAATGATGGCAGCCAGTAGCGAAGAACACTGCCTGTTAAGAGATTTAATCAGGGGAATGCTTATGTTCAATAAAAGTTATCAAAAGGCATTATCATAACGAGGAACTTCAGTGATCCTCAAGCACAGCACCTTATGAATTATGCGGAGCTATTTTTGAACTACAATGCAGCACTAAATTAGGTTCCTCTTTCGTTAAAAAAATTTAAAGCATAATCAGTTACTATTCTCTGCATGTTTCTAATTCTACAATACTGCCTTGATTTTGTAAACCTACAGAAATCATGTCTTTTCTTTACTCTTTCCCCCCCTGTTTTAATGTCACCTTACATCAGTTTCACTTTCTTTTTGCTCTCCCTAGGGCTGACTTAAGAAACCGACTGGCACCAGTAATGATTCCTTGAGGTAGAACCCCACAAAAGCTATTGTCATTTCTCTCAAGATAGACTAGTCTCACAAACATACTGCCTCCATTGAGTGAAAATAAAAGGGGTAAAACAGAAAGAGAAGACTGCGTATCTTAAAATAACAACAGCCATATGACAGTTTCAGGCCCGTGCAGAGACAATTTGCATATATCCCATTACGGCTGCCTGAGTTCCACTTTCAAATTTGGATGTTGCCAGTCAATTTGCAGAGGTCAATAATATCTTTTTCTAAATGCACACTTTCTTATAATTGCCCCTCCATGACTGACAAGTGGCCCTTACAAAGCGACAGGAAGACAAGTGTTTGCTGCAGAAAGCTTCAATACGAGGCATTTGGTAGACAGAAATGTTCTAGAAAGACTCTGCTATTTTTGGACCATTAGCATCAAGTCAAGGTTTCAAATGATAAATTCAATTAGAGGGGAGTTGACTGAGTGATCTGAAGTAGGGTGCATTAGCAGCAGTGTGCCGGCCTGGAGTTCATTAAACAGCAGTATCAACTCCATCACCTTTTAGTAACACAATCAATTTGCTGGTCTTTGAATAGTAGACTAAATTAGATTTAATGTACATTGACCAAGTGATTTACAGTATCTAGCTTTACAGTATTGGAGAACGAAGTGGGCAGTCTTTTCAGGCATTCTTGGAGTATGGAGAGAAATAAATCACAAAAAAAAGGGGCATAGGAAGTGAGAAATCAAATCTTTTGTTTGCTTTCATATTTTACAAGAATTCTTTGCCAGACGTATGCAAAAAAAAAAAAAAAGTGTCTGATTAATCAGAGTTCTGTGAACCCCGTAGATAGAACAGGCCTGAGTGCTGCCTTGGCAAATTGGTATTCCATTTGCATTCCCATCAGAACCTTGAGGTTTGGATGGCTGAAGTCCTACTGACAGGTGCTATGCAAGCAGCCCCATTGCTACAAGCTGAATGCAGAATCGAAGCATAATAAGGCGAACGTGGAGTTTCAAAGATGGCACAAGCAGAAGAGCTGAAATTTATTGCACGTGCTTCAGAGTGCTTCATCCTCCAACTCTTCCTCTAATGCATGATACAAATAAAAAATAACGGTGAAGATCCTATCTGGATAGTGTCACATTTAGATATCAACTTCGATAGTGTACATTTCCCCCCAGAGACAGGCTGCCTATTTGCATAGTTTGCCAATAACCAAGAGCCATGTCCTACATTTCTGCTTGTACTCTAAATGTCTGGCTGTTTGATGATTTGAGGAGAAACATTTAGAGGACAAGTGTAAATCTGTTCAATGTATTTATGCTCAAAAACATCTTTAGTCAAAGAAAAAAAAAAGAAAAAAAAAACTGTTCCTTATACTTCAGTACATAGCAATTAAAACTGTTAAGAACCAGAAACCCCTAAATCATAAATTACAAACTGTAAAATGCTGGTGGCCATGCAAACCAAATTACTTTTCCAAAGAAAATCTTTTATAAATGTTCTGATGTTTTACAAACAGATTTTACAAGCCTCTGCAGGCTTACTTGCTGGTCAGAATGGCTGCTGTCCTGTAAAACAGTGCTAGGGGGCGCCAAAACCTTGCAGCTGAAGCCTGGATACACCTGAAATCAAGATGTTTTTATTAGTCTCTTATCAAGAAAAGTGGGATACATTTGTCCTGGGATGTACACGTGTACCTGCTATCCACTGTGATAAGGTCCACGAAGGAAGAAATTCAAGTAAGGAGATTTCAGATGCTGATATTTACATAGACCATGCTCATGCTGCAAATCTGTCTAAGTGAAAAACATGCACATTCTGTATTTTTATAACTACTAACAGACATTTTCTCCTTTTAAAGAAATCTTAAATGTTTTCTAAAAATTTACAGCCGATTATTTTAAAAAAATAATTGACCTTCTGGAGAGTTAAGCATGCCAATTAACTGTTGCATAATTGTTCCTATGAAGCCAATAATGTTCTATGTCAATACAATGTTAGATTTTAGGGAAGTACAAAATCTGATTTAATGGTGGGATTTTCTTACTTTTTGCACATTAGGAAATTAAATATCTTTATTATGATGGACGTTTGGCTGAGTTAGAAATACTATGTTGATGAGTTTCTAGTCCAGTTTTGTCCTGATGTTTATTGATTTCAATATTTACTTAATGCAACTTTCTCTATCGTAGTAACTGATGAAAATTACTCAATAAGGACCATGGCAGAGGAAAAAAAATAACCGTTTTGTATGTGAAGAATTCCATATGACTTTAGAATTCATTAAGAACCTAAGGTCACACATTTCACTTACCGTGTGTTTGAAATTTCTAAAAATGCTATTGCCCAGATGAATTTCAGGTCATGAAGCCAACCTCTTTGATAGTTCTCCCATCTCTTGGTCATTCATGATGGAGAAGACTGGGGAGAAGCAAAGTACCCTTTTGTTATTTCAAAAGATTAATTTTAGAAAACTACCATAAAGTACTGAATGTGCTGTACAGAAAGGGTATCGCGGTTTCTATCCACAAAAATAATCTGCTCTCATATATAGGATGCAAATAGATTCAGTTTCTAAACCTTAAGGAAACTACTTGCACATATACTTGCCTTGACCATCAGTAAGTTACACAGGGCTGAAATGTGTAGGAAGGGCATGGATAACCCCTGTCTGAAATGTGAGTTGAGCACTCCTTGATGTTGTAATGTACATAAATAATTGTTTCAATTTCTGAAGATTCTTCTCCATGCTTTGAATTTTAGAGGTAAGCATTTAATGAATTAGATTATGAGACATGAAGGAGAACGCAGCGCTCTCTGGGCATCAAGTCCTTAAAAGAACCAAATAGAGTAGATGGTGTTGAAATATTTCAAGATAAATTTACATAGCCAATAACCTTTACCATGAGAATACTAGACATTTACAAAGCACAACCATCAGACTATCTTTATATACGTAAGTGTCTTTAGATACTTAACCTTAAACCTCAAGTATGGGTGCATATGATTTGATTTCATGTAAAGAAAAAAAAACTGTTCACTGTATGGTTCTCAACTCTGTTGCATACAGAAGAAGGAAAATAAAACATTTTCTCACAGTCATTTATAACTGAAATGATGGTATGAGGTTATGTTTTCCTGGTTAGTATTTAAAATAAGCCTTTAAAAAATAAAATTCTCAAGTGTATTGACTTCTAAGGAATCCAGGTCAACTACAAACTTATCTTAATTCTAAGTGCCTTTCGAAAATATACACTTATTGGGGCATGCTGTTTGTGGTTGGGAATGTGTATCGGTTGGACCCTGTGTGTGAAAGTGATTTAGGAGGTCAGGGAGGGGGCCCTTTCCCCTCACAGTCATGACAGCTAGTCACCCCCTGCCAGTCAGCATATGATGGATGAGTTGGGGAACTGAACTATGACCCTCACTTGGGGAGTTTGCCCCTTGTTAGAAGACTCTCCAAAGATTCCACTGTGCTTTCACATGCTGGGTTCTGGAAGTGACTTGAAATTTTGCTTTAAGGTAATGACAATTTCCTTTTCAGTTTGTAAGTCAATAGCAAAATGGTTTATATTCCAAATGGCCACTCATGGCATAAAATTGCTATCTGATTTAGAAAATATTAACATTATAACCTAAAGCACTAATTGACACCCAGTTGGTATCAGTATAATTGGGCATATTTACTTAATGAATACCGTTTATGTGAAGCATTGGAGAATTCTTGCAGAACGCAGTCCCGTCAGTTGTGGTTAAAAATGTTCTGTTATTTTTATAGTAGTTTGTTTTCTAGCACATGTACAACCTCCATGTGTAATACCCTTTGAAAAACATCAGGCACATACACAAAACAAAACTCAGGCAGAATTAGCATGTAATTAGGTGGTTAGAAATAACTGAATGTTTGATTATTTTAGTGTCATGCCCAGACTGTCCTCTGCTGCATTTTATTGTGTTATAATGAAGCAAGCCAAATTAATGACTTACCACGCCCCATATATTCCTTGAAGCACACAAAGATGCCTCCAAGACAGTTTCCTAGGAGAGTAGAAGCTCCTAATTCAAATAGGCAAACGTAATAAATGGGAAAAAAATGTAAAATACAAGCAAAGAGCTAAGTTAGAAGCTATTCTCTGTGCAATCTGCATGCTGAACATATATCTGTGCAAGTATTTGTTCCTAAGATACGAAGATCAAGTCACTAAAATTGACACCTTTAACTAAGGCGATTATGTGATATTTAATAGCAGAGCCTGTGTTGTTTCTTATTTCACAGGATAGATGAGATATTAAATGCTTTCAGTACTGTCTGAATGGCCTGACTATGGCAGATTTATTTTCCTTATAAATTGTTTCTAAAGATAAATATAAGCCATTTGAGAAGAGACATATTCTTTGAAAATCAAAAATGCCAACTACATGAAAGCCTTGCTGCTCAAGTAAAAACTGTACTTAATTATTCAACATTCAGTGAAGGACACACCAAACTAAGTCCCTGTATATGGAGACAACTTAGGATTTTGACCAAAGGAAATATTTATGAGTAAAGGGAAGGGTTCAGATGGGGAAAAAAAATGTGCAGACCTTACACATTAATTCTCAGGAACGTCTCTCAAGAAGGACTTGAATGACACGATGACTGTTTCATACATTTTATTACTTGTAGATCATAACAGACATGGATTCGGCAGTTTAATTTGGTATTTCACCTCTGAAATATGGACAAATGTGAAATATGTTTTTTTTTTTTTGTCACAATTCCTGTTGATCATTCTTCATTCTTCACCAGGTCAATTAAATCCTGTCTATCAGAAATCTCTCTCTCATTCTTTCCTCCTAGCACACAGTTAGGAATTTCAGTAATGTTTTTAATGCTAATGAACTGTTTACACTATGCAACAATGTTGTAGTGGTAATGCTTTATGCTGCTTTTACGCAAGATGGAGCCCGGTCTGGCCTACAATGGGAGAGAGAGGGCTTGGGAGGTATTGCTGTAGGCTATCAGTGCTGACACAGGATGCCCTAAGTAGAACACGTAGATTCTAGAAGTTTGCAGTTAAAGGCTTATCAGATGAGTGCAATTTTGCCCTTGAAAGTTCAAGTTTCTCCTATGCTGAGCACCTTCTTCAATGAAATTTACCATCTTCCCATTAGTTTATATTTTATAAATTTTATATTACTATTGAAACCACTTGGCGTCAGGCTTATTCACTGGCCAGTTCCTCCTGGTATTATCACATGATTATTTTCTTTTATTCTTTTTATTTCTTTTATTATTTTTTTATTACACTGATCTAAACAGTTTCAATGTTGTTAGTTCCTCTTAAAATGGCAAAAGAATAAAATTTCAGCCAGGGAGAATTTTGGTATAGTAGAGAAAAATGGTTTACTCTCTATCCCACTCTCATACAGGAAATAACTCTAGGTTGAGGGAACTCTGTAACATCATGGCTTAGTCATGTTTTCTTATATTTTATTCACAACGAGCCAACCTTATTTTCATTAATTACCCAAAGACCTTTGCATTTGTTTCCCTGAAATAGGTGTGACTGCAAATGGAGAAAATGAGGGCCAACATGTATTCTCCATTTTTCTGTTTAATAGTTGTGCAGGCATGACAATATTCTTTTTTTTTTTTTTTTAAGAAATAGAGTTTTCCTACAGTGTTACCAAGATAGTAAGAAGGTTATTATTGAATGGCACAATTAGATATGTTTCAATTGAAAAAAAATTAAGCAATATATAACTGACCTTAGACATTTCTGTCCAATGCCCTCAGTGAACAGTCCTTGGAATTTGGGCTGGGATGAGTCGGATCTCTCAGTGACTCAGTGTAGCTGCCAGACCATGGGTGTGATGTGGGCCTTGCCTTCCAACATTCTGAGGTTCTTTACAGTGCAGGGACGATAGCCCCTCCGTTTTTATTTTGAATTAAGGAAATTATAGCCTGTCCTTGTTCTGGGATCCTCAGAAAAAGCGTTTATAAAAGAGTTTGGTTCTTCTCTGCACAGAAATTAAGAAAATCCCATCAAGAGCAAAAGAATAGGTTTTAAAGGATGCATTCAGTAATTGAGCACAAAGGGCATTGTTTCAGATGGAAGGGAAAAGCAGCGATGTCTGGCCATTCTGTCTTGCAGCTTCTCGAATTACATTCTTACTGTGTTGAAATCATTAAGATGAGGTCTGACTGAAAGAAAGGCTTTTGATTTTGACAAGTTCAAAAACAGTTTCTCTTGCTGCTCCTGCTTTCTAGGTGGCTGCTCTCCTTGGCTCCTGCTGAAAACACGTAAATTAAGAAATTAGGATCTACTTACATCCCTGTTGGTCTTGTTTGTATGAAAATATATCTGTCCTTTCTGGTTTTGAGGGCACATGCTGTCTAGTTTTATGTCTATTTGAGACAACCTAGAGTCATCATATAAGAAGGAATGAGGAAATGTCTCAGCAAGACTGTAAGGCATTTTCTTAGTTAACGAATGATGTGGGAGGGCCCATTGTATGTGGGTCCAACCCTGGGCAGGTGGTTCCTGGGTTCTATAAGAAAGCAGGCTGAACAAGCTATAAGGAGCAAGCCAGTAAGCAGCAACCCCTCCATTGCCTCTGCATCAGCTCCTGCTGCCAGGTTTCTGCCCTGTTTGTGTTCCTGTCCTGACTTCCTTTCATTTCTTATACAATTTCCCTTGGATGTTTCACAGGTAAAGTAAAAATGATGTCGCTGGTGGCACAGCCACTCCCTTTGCTGTGGTTATTAACCGAGATAATGCACATTAAATGTGTCACGGGTTTCTATCAAGCATTAAGTTCCTAATATAGTTACTTGTCACCTTCTCATCATCAGTCATATGCACAATATCCCTATACATGCACACGTTTTATTACGTGAACTGACTATAAAGTACACACATCTCAAAACTTTACGGAGATACTTCTTATCAATCAGCATATATTACTGCCAACATTACGTGAGGATTTCTTCTTGTCTTATCCATACATATTAGGTCTTTTGAATAAATGATATTTATAATAACTGCTTTTCATGAACAGAACTTTTCCTAGCAGTTTTTTTTTCTTTTTAAAGCTATATACTTTCTTCTTTTGCTTTTCAAGTAAAACATAGCATGAAGCTGAATGATGAAAAAATATACTTAATGGTTTTGGTTCAAAACTTGAAACTAAAGCTAGTTCTAGCTTCCATATATTAAATCAATCTACTGGCTGTTTCTCAGAATCATAAAAATACCATTTCATGCATTCTACTTTATATCACAAAGAACTGGTAATATTTTCCATGAAAAATGAGATTTACACATACTCTTCTAGGAAAATGAATACAGAAAACAGTATAGGAGAATGTGGTTGGCAGAGATTCATGGACAGAAGCTACAATATTTTCTTTGGTTCCCCCAAAGGGGAAATGTTAACAAGGAATCATAAGGCAGGGGGGAGCTCTTAATGAAGCCCATTTCCCAACAGTCAGAGAGATGGACACATTAGGAGACAGTAGCCCATCAGCAGTCTTACTAAACATTAACACTTCTTTGTCACTTTCTTCATTAGAGCTTTTGCAAAGTAACTAAGAATGTGACTGTGTCAAAGACTGGAAGTCTTATAAACACCAAGACAGGCATCAGCAGACATGGTTGAGATTTAGTTATAAATTGTGATGCTTCATCTCAGAAATACCAGGACAGTCAATGGGAGAGTGCACCACAGAGGGACTCTCATAACAACCCTGTTCCTCTTCCTTCCTGTACACACACACACACACACATACACACACACCACAAACACACATCTCCTATCAGAACAATTGTAGCTAAAAATAAACACTTGACAGAAAATAGAAATATTGAATTAAAATCCTAAGGCAATCTTTGTGAGACTTTTCATGCTCTTAGGATGCCTGAGAACACTACTGCCCTGGTGAACTTGTAAGATTACCTGACTTAACTGCTGGACATTTTACCTGAGTACAGTACCCAGTTTGGACTACAGCTTTATGCTACTTTTCAGCATAGCATTCTGCAAGATTTTGAAATTGTCAAAAGATCCTTGTGATGGTTAATATTGGTTGTCAACTTGACAAGTTCTAGATCATCTATAAGACAAATCTCTGGGCATGTCTGTGAGGGACTGGGGTTGGAAGATGCGCCTTAACTGTGGTCAGTACCACTCCATGAACTGCTCCTGGGCTCATCAAGGAGGAAGCTAACTGAGCACTGACTTTCTACTCCCTGAATGGGGATGTAATGTGACCAGTCATCTGGAGTTTCTACCATCATGCCTTCCCTGCTGTGATGGGCTTATAGTCTCAACTGTGGGCCAAAGAAACTCTTCCTCTTCTATGTTGCTTTTGTAAGGTACTTTGACATGGAGCAGAGGGAAATAATTAATATAATCCTGAATTTTATGATAATTTTATTGTCAATTATTATATATATGCTTTAATTAAATGTGTGTCTAATAACACAGCAGATTGCTTCCCCTTCCTTCTAGTACAACATTCTTCTAGAACAACCAAACTTGAGTCCTCTGCAAGAATGTTCAGATAAAGTTTTTGCCCAGGTGTCTTTATTTTTCAGAGCAAAATTAGAAATTAGTACTTACTTAAGTCATCCTTCCTTAAAGGATGTGCATTGAAGGCTGGGGTTTAATAAATATACCCATTAAAGTATTTTGATTAAAGTATGTAGTTCTTTGGGGAAAACACACAAAACAGCACCTCCCCTACCAGACATGCTGTGCTCTTTCTCCCCTCTTGTTTTACTTCTCTCATCTTCTTTGCACGGAATTGTCTTTTAATTTATAAAGTTTTTAACTACCCTCATGAAATATTATTGGATGCCTTTTGCCAACAGGGCCTCTGCTTAATGTGAATTCCACAAATAAATACTTGAAACAAGGATTAATTTTAAGGATTCAGAAAACAATGTTCAGACACACTAAATTTCCTTCCTGAGGCACAAAGACCATGAAATGGCAAATGTGATATTACTTATTCAAATTCAGATCTTTTTTTTATTATTATTATACAGTTGCTTTCTAGCCAGCTAACATCCCATCGTCTCTATTAAACCTTGAGGAATTTCCAAAATTCCAACAAAACAAAAAACAAAACAACAACAAAATACCAGTCCTTGTAATTGTGTAACTGGCAACTCAAGCCACCTCCCATCTCCTTACACAGTGCCTTTTTCTCTAAAGTATGTATTTTCTAAATTCATGATGCTAAATTTCTCCTGATCCTATAGTAAGTTGCAAATACTGCCATTTTCAAGGTGACTGATGTTGTTTCAAGCTGAGAGAATTTGGCCATCACTTAGGCTTTCATCTGTATTTACAGAGCAGAGAAGGCTTTTGCTTTTGTAGGAGCATATATGTGTACTGGCATCTGTCACCCTCAATCTAAGAAAAAGATGACAAGATGTCCCTTTGTTGAGCCTCTAAACTGATGCAAACCTTCAAAATGATTTTGTCGTTATTTTAAGTTGTGTGTGCCTGTGCATTTGTGAGTGAGTATATGAGCAGCCCAGTGTGGGCACAGGGAACCAAACTTGAGTCCTCTGCAAGAACAGCCTGTGCTCTTAATAGTCTCCTTCTCTTTAGCCTGATGCATCCTTTCAAAACCTGTATTGTTTGACAGTTTCAGAGAAACTTTTCATAAAAAAATTTTAGGAATGTTTACCCTTACTTTTAACCTTCTTTCTCCAGGACCTTTCCCCTCCACAAATCCCTTCCTGTTTTCATAGGTTCTTTTTATATGTGCACCACTGAATTTAGCGTTTAAGCTGAGCTAGAAGCATCAATTTATTTATGTAGAGGGATCACTGTATGCAGGAAGTGTGGAAGAGCTGGCCTAGGGTATTCATTGCAAAGATCTTCTGAAGATGATTTTAGGCAGTATCATGAGAAACACATATAAAACACACACACACACACACACACACACACACACACACACACACACACACACAAATGTCAAAATTATTTGTTGCCAGTGAAAATTAGGAAATAAGGTTGGGGTTACTTTCAGGGAAGTAGATAAAGTTAGAGAAATATTGAACATATCAGATCATGGACGGTAGTCAGACTCCAGCACTGTACTCTGCTTAGCGTCTTTGTGTTGTCTGTGTTCACTTTAGATAGAAGAGAAACAACAAAAATAGACCAGTAATAAAAACCAAGGAGACCTCAGATGGGTGATTCAACAGTTTTTCATGTATTGCATTTCTTGAAAACACTTTACATCTTTGCATTTTTTGGTTATTTGTATAATAGATCCTTGAAATAAATAAATAAAATATCCAAGGATAGATTCTAAGGAAAAAATTTTGAAACTGGGTGATATGCAGCAATAAATACTTTCAGAAAGTATACGAGTGTAAACTAATCCACACATTAGTACTAGATATCTGAATTTAAGGTCTCCGAGTCATGATAAATTTTAGAGATCTTCAACTCTCATTTTTTTTTCCAATTCAGAAGTGGTAACTTCCTGTCCAGAACTATAGTAATGAGAGATTTTGTAATGTGGACTCTTGGTGCCAGAAGAGCCATCAACAATCCTAGGGATAGTCAGTGACCTAAGTTAAAGAGCTGTCATTAATTTAAAAAAACAGGTTTCAAATATGAGCATCAGAAGGCAGACAAATGTGACAAAAGATCTGTCAGTGTAAGTAACAAAGCCAAAATGGCAACTGTTTCATGGAATTTGAAACTTGGATGGTTGTGACCTGGTCCATCTTGGGTACAGAGCCCTATCATGATTAGGGTAAATATCAAATAAACCATTTTGACTTACATTTGAATGACATCTAAAATTTTTAGTGGTGAATTCTAGTTGCAACTAGTTTTAAAATGTTTAATAAAGCAGATAATTAATTCAAGGGAGGTAAACAGAGAAGGGATAAGTTTTAGAAATGATGCGGTTGTGACTATGCCTGCAGTCACAATGGCAAATGAAATGAAGGCCTGGAAGTAATTCAAAAGGAGCTTCCACCCATGCTCCATGGGGAAAAATTAAGCTTCTGAATTTTCACTCAATTACAACAGCAGGAAGGTAATTGTAACATTGAGCTCAGACTTTCTTTTTCTATTTTTTATTAGATAATTTGAAAATATAAAATGATAGCTAGTGAAAAAAGAAAGACATTGGAAGAGAAATAAAATGGAAAGAGAATAGTTAACCATGTAAAACTATACAAACACAGGAGAATGTCAAGTTTCCAGAACATCGCTATGAAGAATGGGAAAAACAACTAACAATAAGCTGGAGAAGCAGTCCTAACATCATGATAAGGGATGTAACATCTTTCCCAATTGGTCAGACTCTATACAATCGATCAGGACTCTTTAAGTTTTAAATACAGCATAGATCCCAGAAACTTACGGGAAGATAACACTCATGAACATTCTGTATACTACACATCTAAGCTACACACGTAAGTGGTGCTTACATGTGTGTTCCATGAATGTGCTTTGTTGTATCCTCTCAAAGAATGGCACCCATGTAAATTATGTGCATGTTCCTTCCTTGAAATATGTCTCTTCATGATTGACAACAGAAGGAGAATGACTTCAGAAGTATATGGAAATCCTGTATGCCTACTCCCACAGCTACGCTGAGAATTAGGTAAACAGCTATGATATTGACAATCACATTCTTTTCTCCTGCGACTGGGGTCAATTACAAATATTCCTGATTGAAGTTATGTGTTCTACTAATGGCATTTGAAAGTGAAAACAATTTAGTTTTTTGAGGCCAAATTTGGTAGCAATGAGTTAACCATTTAAAATATGTTTGAGGTGTAGAGTGCATCAAAGGAGAAATAGAACAAAAAAGGGATGGATGAGAGCTGCATGAAATATAAAGTTTCTTTAGAGTTCCTCCTGTGGTCAAGGGATGCTACCAGTTCTTTGATAGATCAAAGACAGAGTCTAGTTCTCTCATACTTAGCAGTTTGAAGAATTGAAGAAACTAAGGTAGAAGTGAAGAAACTAAAATAGATTCTCAACTTACCTACGCCAAGGCCCCATGCATTAAATGACTGAGAAGTGACTTTCATTTAGGGCAATGTGAGGTTCACAACATGGTGAGTAGAGAGCAAACATTCTACTGTGTTCAGGAAGCTCGTGAAAGTGTGATGCTGCTGCTGCTGGTACCTGTTTAAGACTCCTCAGAGGTGAAGGTAGAAGTTCACTCAAGATTGACAGAATCAAAAGAAAAATCTCAACCTTTGAGGAAGGAGATCAGTGTTAAGCCCCGACCCCAAAAGAGCTAAAGTATTTCCAGTAACATCTGATGCTGCTTTCCTATGGGTCACATAGCAGTTGAGGGCATTTTGTGGGTGCTCATTTAAGAATAACCCCTAGTTCAAGTTAATGTATAGCTTTCTAGACTCAGGAGGAAACAAAACAAGGATATAAAACTCATTACACTTTAGGTACCTTACATGTGTAGTGTACACAGTTGAATATATGCAAAGATTTAGTTACTTATTTTATGTAATTGTGTGTGCAGAGTGAGTGTATGTAGACCAGGTGGGTGCAGTAGCCCAAAGTGGACAGAAGAGGGTGCTGCATTACTAGGACTTGGTCTTTAAGTGGTTTTTTTTTTTTTTTTTTTTTTTTTTTTGTTTGTTTCTTTTTTTTTTTGAGCTGATGTGTGGACTGAAACTGGGTGCTCTGCAAGAGCAGTAAGTATTCATAACCATGGAGTTTTCTTTCTAGCCCCAAGTTTGAGTTTTCTAAATTCTAGTCCAGTTAGTATATAGAAAATAATATCTTCCATGTGGCATTACGTTAAAGCAAATTAGATTTCAGAATTAAGATGTGATGACTCTTCTTTTTTCCTAAGAAATACATCACAAGAAATATATATGTGAAAGGGGTGGTACTTTTTAGGTCCTTAAAGGTAAATCTAGAAGAATGTGTTGTTCTCATGTTGTAGACTTTATGTTCTCACTTCTGTCATTCATGAATAGATTTCTCATTAATTTTATGCACACCACATCTCTAATTAATTTTTAAAGCATTCACTTTTTCTTCAATGGAAAGTGTGTATGAATTGAAAATAATTACTATTATTTGAGTCCTTATGTGTCTTTATGCAAAGTGTTAAAGTTATGGCTAATGTTTCATTCCATTACTAGAATGCTAATCATTTTAATAGAAATGCTAAAATAGCATAGATACCGTGATAATGAGTGAATAGTTGTGATATCTTTAAAAATAACTGCATATGTAGCTACTGACTATATTATTTTTGTTATCCTACCAAAGTGAGAACTTGAGGACATATGATGACAGAAAGAATTTTCCAAATCTAGACATTGTTCTTAATGTTGCAATGTACCGCATTGCCTCCCTTCCTGTGACATAGACCAGTTAAGCAGATTTCAAGTAGAATGGCACATATCTGGTCCAAGAACCATTTGCCTGTCTCAACTACTGTTTTCAGCGTCTTTCTTTCATGTTCTCTCTAATCTGTAGCTGACATCCTCTCTGATGTCATCATTCCTGTAGACCACTCTCTACTTGGAGAAACCCCTCTGACTCTGGATTCCTGCTTACAAGTCTGCTACCTCCTGAAGTGTTCATTCCTTGAGGATTCTCCCTAATAGTGGTAAGAGTCTCCTCTCCCTCTGTCCTTACAATGGTGGTATTTTCTGGAACTCACCCTTTCACATTTTGCTTTTCTTTCGTTGTATGTATAGTTCTTGGGCAATCCTAGCCCTCTAGCGAAGCTCCCAGCTTTGAGACATTATCTCATGGGCTCTAAAAGTCTATGTACTTACTTCCATTCTTTTGAATTCAAAATTGTGTTTCTGATTATCTATATGAGAACTCTACTTGTTGACCAGATGCAATAAATTGAAATTTAAATCAGTAATTGAATAAAGTTTTATTTTTGTATCTATATAATGATGTTTTTCATTAAAAACAAAAACAAAAACAAAACAAAAAAAAAACCAAGCATTGATTTATGCCCCAAATTACTTTTTAGTGATGCAGTGAGTTTTTCCTTATCTTAACCCTACCTCAAACTTCTGTTTGACAATCAGTCTTCTTTACTTGGCCTCCCTAATTTGAGAAATGTGGTTTTTTATCCAATTCTGCAGTGCCTTTCCTGAGGCAACCCTCAGAGGCCCCATGCTTTGTGTTGCCTGGTTCACCAAGAAGTGTCTTTTAAAATATCAGCCATGCTGTTATAAAAGTGCCTTTTGCGCACAGTTACGCATAAGAAAGTGGCCAAGGTGTGATGCCCACCAGGAGATGTTCTTACCTCAGCTTTCCAGGTCCAGGGAGAAGCAGGGGAATTGTGGTTGGTGATGGGAGTGGATCTGTGGAAGGGGGAAGACAGGGAAACTGGGAGGAGTGGAGGGAAGGGAGGAGGGGATTTGGGATGTATGGTATGAATTGTATGAGAGAAGAAAAAATTTTAAAAAAGAAAAAAATCAAAGCATATGTAGAGGAAGTTTCATGGCTCACAATGTGAATTATATCAAATTTAGCTTCAAGGATTAGACTAAATTCATCAGAGCATCAGAAAAAAAAAACTCAAAACAAAACAAAAACTAAAAACAAAACAAAACAAAACAAAAAAAGCAACAAAGAAAAACTTTCCTCTTAATAACGTCTTAGTTACGCAACTTCCTGTAGCGGTATTTTTTCATTGCTGAAACGACATACTTGAGAAAACCACTCATGAAAGTGTTTATTGTTGGAGAACGCTGAGCATTGTCCATCATGGCTGAGAATTCATCGTAGACTCGGGAGACAGCTGTCGCATTTCATCCATGAAATTTCTTTCTTCTTTTATGTTTGGAACCCGGCTCAGGGAACGGTACTGTCTACACTCAGTGAGCCTCCTCACTTCAGTTAAACCTGCCTGCCAGCCCTGTCATAGAGACCCGGAGACAAATGTTCTTGATTCAGTAATCCAGTGACGTGAGGATTAAGTGTCACCTGTGCCACTTCCCATGAGATTGGCTTATTTTCCTCTCCATGAGGTGAGGACCTTTTCCTCACTTGAAGTATTTACTCAGGGAATTGCAAGGACCCAATGCCTATCAAACAGCTGTGCTTGGTCATGTTTGCCTCTCTATTACCTGGCACAGAAAGACTTTCCCAAGAGTCTACCACATATGTCTAAGGGGAGATGTGAATCCTGATCTAGTTGTATTCTTCAACATATCTTGATATCTCTGGCGGTGCCACTACTCTTCTGACTCTGTAGTCTCATTTATGTAGTATTTCTCACTGTCGGTACACATGCTATTTAACAATATTTTACTTTTTTTTGTTGGGTGCTGGAAATTGAACGCAGGTCCTCTGGAGAGCAGCCAGTGCTCTTAACTGCTAAGCCATTGTTTCAGCCCCTTGCATGCCTTTTGACAGTTCCTGTGCTTCAGATAGCTGCAAGGCTAAAACATGTCTAAAACTTTTGTTCACACACACACACTAATCACAATAAAGAGAATGAATTATTTCTAATTGCCTCCAGTTGGTGGAAGCGTTTGTGAAGGTTATGGAAACTCTAGGAGGTGCAGCTTTGCTGGAAGAAGCCCACACTGGGGTGGGCTTTGGGAGTTTACAACCCTGCCCGACTTCCCTTTTCTTTCTGTTATCTGTGTAGGATTGAAGTTGCGAAATCTCAGCTTCTTTCACAGGCCACCTGCTCAGCCGTTATGGACTCTCCTTCTGGAACTATAAGGCACAATAAGTGCCTTTATTAGTCAGTTTTGATCATGGTATTTTATGATAGCCACAGCACAGTAACTAACACAACATACTTTTAAACATTTTCATTTATTAACTGGGAATGGTGGTTCTTTTAAATGTTGTAGAGGGGTAGTGTGCAAATAAATAAAAGAAGAAAAGGCTGTGCTATTTATGTCCTAGTGGCCTCTCCAACTGAGTTCAGCTTTCATGGGATGAAGAATGAAATTCTAGAGGTTTTTCATTGTTTTTGATTCTTTTTGCTTTTGTTGTTGTTCTTGCTTTTTTTTTTTTAAATGTGGATTCATTGATGCCAATAGAGTATAATATAAATACCACAGATCTGGAAGAATTTGGAATAAATTTAGAAATATGCAGGTCCTAGTTTTACTGAGACTTGAGATTAGTGGTTTTTAAACATGCATTCCTCCATAAATAAAAATAAGTAATCCTTGAACCTACATAAGATATTTTTTTAGAAATGGAGAGATTAGATGGTGCATCATACTTATTGACCTGTGTGAGCCTCAAAATTGTATGACAAATCAGTGAAGACTATGTATTAAAAACTTTACAGAGAAAACACACACAGACACACAGACACATACACACACACACTCACACAGAGACATTGATATATATATATATATCCATATAGAAAATGCAATCTAGAACATAAGCTATATAACATATATCTTACAGATTGTAGATGTGAATGTATTTTGGGACTATACAAATGTATATATTTATCCTTTTCATACATATGTAATAGAAATATTTGCAACATGTAAGCATACATATTAGCAACCATGCTGAATGAATTTTCACCTTCGCAAAATTAAAAATTTTTTTTATTTATTTATATTATTTAGAAGATGCTCTTTAAACAAAAAAGTGTTTGTAATGAAAGTGGATGATCTCGATTCCTGTGTTTTTAGATTCATCTCTTATCTGGGAGAAGGGATGACACTGGCTAAAAGTCTAGCTTTGATACATGAGTAAAATTTCCATCAATCTGTAAGATGATAGTGAAAAAAAGCCTCACATACCTTTGTCATAATGAAACATCTGTGACATTTTAAAGAGTCCGGTGAGAGTTGTATCTTAGTAACAGGACGAAAAGTGGAAATGCACAGATTTGCTCTGGCATGACATCATTTCCTTTTACAATCTCAACGTCCAGAGATGGCTTACCCTTCAAGCTCTTCAACATCCCTACTCGCTGTTTGACGGAAAGAGCATTGATAGATCAGAGGAGGAGAGTGTGGCATTTAATTACTAAACTCATGCATATGACTGACTCTCAGAGGCTTGGTGCAGTTTCAGTCCGGTGAAAGGCATCCAATCAGCTACTCTTAATCTTTGAAAGCATGCAGCCTTACATTTTCCAGTTAAAGGCTCTTGAAGGCTACAGCGGCCTGGTATATAACTAATTAACCAACTGGAGATGAAAACATTCCATCGCCATCAGACACAGCTGTGACCTTTGCCTTTGAACTTTTCAAATAGTATTGTGGGATGACAGACATTTGCTGTTTACAGAGTCACACGGAAGTCTTACGAATCGCATTAAAGTCATGCAGGAAGGAGAACAAAGTTAGCAGTTTTTGTTTTGGGTTTCTTCTTTTTCAGTGTGTAAAACAGTTACATTTGATGTTTTGTTTTATAGTAAAATAAGACTTTATTATGAGCATTTTAGACATCATTTATAGTATAATTAATTTTGTGATAAGAGTTCAAAATTGCTGCATAGCATGTCATATTTTACATTTATTTTATTATTTAACAGTCACTAAATATTCCTAAAAGATATGTATATTTTATTCCTTGAAGGTTTTATTCTTTATCTTAATTATTTTTAGTGTGTGTGTTTAATGGGGGAAGGATGCTCAGGCCAGTGGTCAGAGGAAAGCTTTATGGAGTCAATTCTCTCCTTCCCTCTTTTCAAGGGTTGTGAGAATCAAACTCAGGTGGTCGGGATTGTGTGGAAATCACTAAGCCATATGGTCATCTCACTAGGCTAACACATTCACTCTAACATTTATTTTACAATTAGGAGATGATTTTAGGATGACCTTGTCAGAGGCTTGTCACTTTATTCACATGACTGCTAGGTATCGATACAGAGCCATTGGGTACAAAGCCCTTTTTCTTTCTCATGGCCCCACATGGCTCAGTTTACCCATTGTCTTCTCACACATGCGTTTTATGTTCTCTTCAAGTACACGATGAAAAGGAAGAAACACATACCGTCCAGTTCCAATTGCAAAGGATAATGCTATTTTCCGTATTATATTAAAGTTAGTTTGAAAATGCTGATTAGGTAACTGGGAAGCCATTTTTAACATGTCACTCTCACCTTTCACATACCTGGTGATGCACCCTTCGAACGCTTCTTCTAATTAATGGCTGAAGAGTAAGAAATGTGTGAGAGATGTAGCTGGACTGAGATGCATTCTGGGAGAGACACTTTTGACCTCTTAGTTAAGAGGAAGAAGGGAACAGTCATGTATTATTTTTTATTTATAAAAGTCTCCATCCCTGACTTGTTCAAAAGATTATAAAACAATCAGTCAAAAAGCCTGGTAGGAAAATGGGATCATTTGTAATGGTGTTCGAGGTTTTCTTTCTTTAGATTTCACAGATACTTTTCTGCAATACAGGCACATTTTACTTCAAACCACAAAATTGCCCAGAATCAAAGAGAAAAAAAAATCATTAATCTGGTATCTTTCTCTTTAAGACAAATGAATGAGGGGAGTTTGACTTCATAAAATTCAGACAATAAATTGCACTTACATTCTGAGTGGCTTTCTCTGGGACTCCCCGAGGGCTTTGAAAAAATTAAGAATTCTTAAGAGCTGCATCAAACATCAGTTACTTTGGTTTAGATTTTAAAACAGAAATTGATTTAGCATTTTAGAACTCCTGTGGGGATTGCTTGTACATTCATGAAAGCTGCTGTTAGAGATGGATGTACTGTTTGACCAACAGCTGCTGATCAAGGTAAAGACTTTATAGCTTCCAGGAAATCACAAAGATGCTTTCATAACAACTGCAGGCATTGACCAAGCCAATCTATGAGGAATAAAATGGGAATTTAAATACATGGTTATTAGTGCAGAAAGCAGTTGGCCAAACTACCCTGGGATGGTCCTTCTCCACTCTTCCTACTGCTATTGCTGCATTTCTGTAAAGCCCCACGTGCCCAGAGGACCAGAAGATGATGGGAAATGCAATAAAACAACAAACCTATTGCAAATTCAACCTTGGAGCTATGATTGCTGGTGCTACACCTGCTCTAATCACCTCAGAGGCAGTTCCATCACCGGATAAAACACTGTGGCAGTCAGTTCCAGCATTTTCGCTCTTAGTAAAATAATTTTGCTTGCAAATGAGCATAGCTTTTCTGAGCATCATCCGGTTTTAGAAAGAAAACTGGATAGGAGATATTGTCTATCTTTTTAAATAAAACTTACTGGGCAAGAAAGAGAGAGAGGTGCTTAAAAAGATGAAAAGCATAGCGAAACCGGGAACACTTAAAAAGAAGAGAAAGAAACATTTGGAACATAAGCAATAAACATAAATAGTTCAGTGTTTGTGTTTTGGTAAAGCCAATATCTTAAGTGGTTGGGAAGAAAGAAAGTCATGAATGTGGAGAATCTTAGATGTGAGTGGTACCTTTATTTTAACACCCATAATTTAAGGGAGGAAAGGGGGCGGAGATAAGAGCAGAACTATAGAACCAAAGCAATAGGATTAGTAGAAAGAAATGTTAACGCCAACATAGATCATGAGAGATGAAGGAGGAAAAGTACTAATGACATATGAAATGTCTTCCTATTTTGACTGAGTAATTCAGAGAGGAATCAATGACACTCTGTTTTCTTGACTTAGAGGGATTCTGCTAACTACTTGCACATGTCCAACAAAAATTATATAAAATAATTATTAGCAAATATTTGTTGAAGGAAATAAGGATAATTATTTATTCACATATCCTTATAAATTTTCATAGAAGGTACATCTAAATATTAAGATAAAAATTTCATTTGAAAGAATCTTATTTTCATCGAATGGTTCTAGGACGTTTAGAATTACCCTTCATAGAATTAAGTTGTAAAAGACCCAACAGAAGCAGATCAAAGGTCTAAATATGCAAAATAGGGCTAATATACACCTAGAAGGAAACAATGCAATTCTTTTAGCATTTTTGACTAGGCAATGGGTTTTAGAGGAACCGTCAAAAGAGCCATCACTCAAGGGAAGTTAATAATCAGACAAACTGCATCAAAATTAAATTGCCTGTGCTGAAAAGGATATATCCCAAAAGACGTTACAGGAAAACCCAAGTATGGGAGAAAAAAATCAAATAAAGAATATAATAAGACTTTCAAATATATGTAAGCAATGATTAAAACGATGCCAGTGAAAAATAATAAATCTTTATAACTATAAACAACACATACTCAATGGTATCAGATGAAGGATATGCAAACATGGCTGAAAGTTATTTATCTACCTTCCCTCCTTCCCTCCTTCCCTCCTTCCCTCCTTCCTTCCTTCATTCCTTCTTTCCTCCCTCCCTTCCTTCCTTCCTTCCTTCCTTCCTTCCTTCCTTCCTTCCTTCCTTCCTCCCTCTCTTCCTCCCTTTCTCTCTCTCTTTCTTTCTGTCTTTATCTCTGTCTTTATCCCTCTTTCTGTCTCTCTCCAAGCTTTCTTATTGTTAGCTAAAATATTAAAAAACATTCTTAACTTTTCCACATAATTTATTTTGGCAGATATTTTTATTAGTTCTTTGAGAGTTTTCTACAACACGTTTTGATAATATTCACACTTCTTTCCAAGGTCTTCACAGATTGCACTTAACTTTGTGTTCTTTTTAATTAATTAAATTTTTTTGGAAATATATCGACTCATACAAAAGCTGCACAGATTCAAGCCAGACTAGTCCCAGAACTGAGAGGGGGAAAATGGACGTTGGATCCTACCCCCAACCTAGAAGCTATTTGCAATTTATACAAGCTGGCAATGAGAAAATCACTTTTCTCCAACAGAATGCCACTGGCTAAATCAACCACATTCCAGGTCAAGCCCCATGACTGTAAATAATCGACCAACAGAAAATAAACTCCATGTTTTGTTTCATTTTTTATGGAATTTTCTGTTTCTTTCATTTTGCTTTAGATTTTTTTCTCTTACTGGTAGTTTTGATTTTCATTTCTGTGGTTTTATAGTTTTCAACTTTTTAGAGAGAGATGTAACTTTAATTCAGGTGAATGTGGAAGTGGACACAATTTCCTTGCAATCATTCACCATCTTTGGCTCTTACTTTTGCTGCTGGTTGTCATTGTATTTCAAGGGTTCAGAGCTGTATATCCTTGATAATTACTTTCTTACATTGTCACATACACTGCACCTTCCAGTTCTAGAAAATCATGTCAGTAGATACTTCAAGGCAAGGAGCAGCATGGTGTTTCGATATTCCATGCCTCCATTATGTGGTGTCTTCAACAACAGAATCTTAACGTCAAGTTCTAGTGGGTGCTCAAGAGCATTTGGAATAGCATGTAACTGAAAGATAATTAAGTGCTGAGTGAGATTTAGAGGCATTCTCACACACACTGACATTCAGAGTCTTAAACGACACAGTCACTTTACAGAGCTGTAAGTAAACTCTTCACAAGGCTAAACGGAGTTAATGTGTAAACCAACAAGTTCTAATACAGGAGCACACTGCAATGGAATGAAAACAGTTGTCCACATAAAAACATGGGCACCCTTGCGAGGAAAATGAATTGGAAATAAGGGACCGTAGAGACATGCAGAGAAGGGCAGAATTACTTAAAATAAAATGTATCTCTAAAGCCTACACAAAAACTTGCCTTTCTGTAGACTAATAATTAAAATGAATAGACAAATTTTAAATTAAAAAATAGTGACTGAGGTTCGTTAAAACATTATTTTGAAGAGTAAAAATGCACCAAAATCCAGATGTTTATCAGTTAGTGAGTGGATAAAAAAATTGTCAGAATGGAACATTGCTGACAATAGAAAGGTTGTAATATAGAAATATGCTGTATGTATAAGTAATCTAAAGCTCATGAAATTTTATATTTTAAGTGTCACAACACTTTAGTATGTGGATTATATTAATATTTCAATTATAATCTCGCAAATTAATTAATGAATTTACTGTAAATATTTCATTGATTGTGGTGGTTTAATAGTGCAGAATATGAAATTTTATGTTTAGTAAATGGAAACTTCACAGAAGTCCTCAGAGTGCACAACTATGTAGCAAATATCCAGAAGAGCTCACTATGAAGATCAGAAAGGTTTTTTTATTTTTTTCCAGTACTGAGGAGACATGTAGAGTACTGTTAAAGGCATAGCATTTCTGTTTAGGGGAATAAATGTTTTAATTAGGTTTTTTAAATAAAACTTTGAAATTCTATATTAAGAATTTATTGCATGGATCACATTATTTTAGTTATAATGCTACAAATGAATGAATATATGTTTTATAAATATTTCACTGATCTTTTGACCTCTTTTCCATAAGGGAACAATAAACACTGGAAAATACATAAATACAGCTAAGAGATATGCTAAAAATAGAAGAGTCATGATGACTGAGTGATCATAGGAAAAGATTGAAGTTTTCTTTCAAAAGTAAGCATGGACTAACAAATGCTACCTGGCTCCTGCTTATATACGTTGATAGTAGACAGACAAACGGACAAACAGCACAGAGTCAATGTAGCATGATGTTAGCCAGTCTTTGCTGGCCAACTTTTCATTATCTGTTAGTATATGCTCGGCTAAAGCATTCAGAGACCTAAAAAGAAATCTCATTCCACGTGTCTAAACACAGCTCAAGTGCACTGCTCATCTTTATGGGTCTTGCAGTGCCCTGAATGTGAAATACGTACCCTGATGTCAGACTTGATGGCAAACAAAGGTCAAGGAGCAAGAACCATTTGGAGAACATAGAAACAGAAAGAGATTAGCAAACTGAACACAACTATATTAAAAAAAAAAAAACTCCACAAAAGCAACATTCTATAAAAGATTGTTCAATGCATACGCCACCCGCCAAGAGCAAAAGAGAAAATAGAAAGAAAAGTCTAGCCACTACTGGCAAGTTACAAATCACAAGGATAAAACATATTTTCTAACATACTTATATTCATGAAAGACAATAACTCTATCCCATCTGTGGTGTATTATGTCACAGTGCGGTGGTGAAGTTATTCTGGATTTGGAGAGGTCTCCCTAGCAGATGTGTCTCCAACCTGCCCCTAACACATTCTTCTGAGGTACAAGCACATGGAAGCTCGGATTGGGCCAGCCCTCATCCACGCACAAGCAGATTCTGAAGAAGATAAAACATAATGGAAAGCTAGATATGGAAGTGACATCACGTAATGAGGCCCACACAAGTCCCAGGATGTATTTATATAAGCATGATGCATGAGCAAATACAATACAGTATATTTATTGATTGCACCTGACACCTAACTGGAGACACTTTTACAGATTTCAAAATGTGTCCACTTGTCTCATTAGACTCATTCGAACTAGGACAAAAAATAAAGCCAAACATTTTGTAAATTGATCAAAGAGGTTTGGAGCATAGGATTATTTTTCCTGATACTGGGGTAGGAACACACATTTCTGAGGGAGGATGCCCATGGGCATGAATGAACATATAGGCATTAAGCAGAAAGATGACGCATTTCCCCAAGTTTTTAAGTCTACATCATTACAAATGGGAACATAAACTGAATCTTGTCTTAGTTCAAGGTGTCTGTATTTTCTATGAACATAAATGCAATTTACTAGATAATAAACACACACACACACACACACACACACACACACACACACACACACGTGTGCTCATAGATCTCAAACCCACCAACACACTCCACCAGTTGTATGAGCCCTTAAGTGCAAAATGGGATTACTATGAATATATGAATGTGTGATGTCTGACTCACTGGGTAATAACTTTATTTAGCATATAGCATGAAAAAAATTCAGCCTTTTTATTTTCCGGTGAATATCTATTGTTCAGAACACTCTATTTGGAGCTATGGGATATGCAAAGTTAAATAAAACGTTAAGTTCCTGTAGTTCCTGTTACATATGAAATGCAATGTAAAATATATTGTTAGACGCCATGATAGCCTTTGTCACACGTCTCAAAACAAGTTCGCTTGAGATCAGGATATCAGACCTTAGTGAATTATCAGAGTTTATTCTACATAAAATTTGTTCACACCAGCTTATATTTTTAGTAAATAGTTTTCGTTCTGCCACTGAAGGCTTAGAGACACACCTGCCACTCATACTTGCTATGGAGTTAGTTCCTTCCTGGCTTCCCTAGTCCCTTCATTCTTCCCCTCTCTCTCCCTTTCCACCTCTCTCCTATCGGTTGTCGTCCACTCTCCTCCTTTCTATCTCTTTTCTATCATTCCCAATACTGTGCTCTTGACTTTTGGCATATTTAACCACTGAACTTAAAAGTGAAGGGGGAATAGCTAAATTAAAGATATCCGTCTAAGTGGCCTGTAAATCCTGATGACCTCATAGTGAGAGAACTAAGGAAACAAAAAACAAGAAGAAACATTAACAAATCAACATAAACTCAATCAAGAGTAATTGCTTTTACCCAGGTTCTGGGAAAATATGCATGTCTCTTATACACAGGAAGTTAGTAGTTAAAAGTATATATTTTGCTGAGTTGGAGATTAAATGGGAAATGTTAATATTTGAAATTTTCTTATATGGTTCAATTATTTTTCCGACAAGTACGGTTAAGGAAAACATTACAACTTTCTAAGTGTGGGTATAGATATATACTAATATATTCAAACATACAAGGGAAGGTTTGAATTAGTTTATTGTATGCAGCTACAATGAATAGCCCTACGTTATAATTCCGTAATGCATTATTACTTTTATTTTCATGTTTACTGGGTAACACTTTAAAATAATGGCCCAGTTAAGGTAATTAATGTTGAATTACAGAGGAAATCCAACTGAATTACTTGTGACATTCACATTAATACTAGATGAGTTCACTGTGATTAATGCTGTTAAATAGATACCAAAGGAATTAATATTGATTAGGCAATTATTTTAAAGTGTTGCTGTTTATTGTAATTTGCACCAACTTCTTTTATTTGAAGAAAGCTTTCTTCATTGGCACTGTCCAGGGCAAGCTGTGTAATTGCCTTCAGAACCTGGATGAGGAGCCCACAGTTTCCTTTTGTTTTATTTTTACATTCTAAACAATTTTACATTTGAGAATAAGACATGCTGCTCTAGGAGATGGGGAGGGCTCTCAGCAGATTAAGTGCATGCCCTGCAGGCCAGGATCAGACTACTGACCTCTAGACTCCACGTAAAAGCAGGTGTGTGTGAGTGACAGCGACCTACTATCTCCATGCTCGGGAAGTAGAGACAGGGAACTAGTCTCAAGAGGAAGCTGGCTACCCGGACCAGCTGAAACAGTGCACTCCAGATTTAGGAAAGATGCTGCCTTAATAAACAAAGTAGACAGTTGTAGGAAAGACAGTTAAAGTTAGCTTTGAGCCTTCCCTTGCCCCCTACACACACACACATCCATAGAAATGCAAACATATGCACATGTATACTCACATGTGCTAAAAAACAGAGACTTTTAAATAACTCTCCATATTTAATATGTATACTTATAGTAATGTGTCACATGCAAATATTTTAACAATGGCTGCGTTCAAAATAACAGAATAACAAATTGTCAGTTGTTAAGCATTCTGCTGTGACAGATACAGTCAGAGATGTCCCTTAGATATAAAACATTGCCAAGTATTTCATTTATCACCCACCTGGCTGGCATTATCCTGTGAGAATGGTTATCAAATTAAATTCCATTTTCCTAATATCTGTACAGAAATCTAGAAGGCAGGAGCAGAGCTGACCTGAACCACATTTGGTGGAAATATGAAATTGATAATGTCTGGTAGTTACGTGAAGATTTTGCAGATAGTTTGAAAACAAAATAAGTGAATACATGAAAACAGATCTGAGAAAATAAGGCTGTTTCCATGTGGAAATAGCTAGCAGTTATTTGTCAATAGATATTCCATTTCATAGTTTTGTTTTGTTTTTTATAACCACATTGTCTTTTTTCTGCTGGTAACAGGGAAATTTCCAGGACAGCCATGAAGATATGGAGGGTTCCTTTGTACACTTTATCAGTCAGGGTTCAAAACCATTTATATACATGCTAATATCCATATAATACAACCATACATGTCTAAACAGATGCAATGTGTATAGTATACCACACATAGTATTTTATGCTGGGGATAAGTTTATTGCACATAAGGAAGCAAGGACACAGATTTGATATGTGTGGGGCAGAATGGAGAGGTCTTCTGCTTCAGTCTGAGGTAGGGTGTCTTCTTTGGAAAGCTTGTTTCTATGCCTCAGACTTCAACTCTTTCCATGAGGCTAGCCCTTATTACCAAAAGCTAACATCTTTTACTTAATTGCATGTACTCTAGATTTTAGCTGCATCTACAGTATACCTTGACAGAAACTCTACATTTGCATTTTGATAACTGGGTTCTACACACTATGGACAGATGAAGCTGGCTAACCATAACACCAGAAATGAAGTTTGGCAGAGTGAAATGGAGAGCCCTGCCCTCTGCCTCTGACACTACCTCTCAGCCAATTTCTATTATTATAATTAGAATATGCTTCCTTTCTTTCTAGTTTTCAAATGACATTTGTAGATTTAGGATCCCAGAATTGGGTATTTTTTTCTTAAAATTGGCTACATGTTTTCATATTTTGTCTTTTCTCCTATTTATTCTTTTTATGATCCAAAATGCATTGATTTTTTTTTCTGTAAATTGTTGGAGCTTTCTCATATTGAAAAGGAAGGAAAAATCACTTTTTAGCTAGCATTTTGTCATTCACATGAGTGTGGTCTTCATGACATTGATGCTAACATGCAACAAACGATGGACAGTCAGAACAATAAAGCCGGAAGGACGCTCTGCTATGAACATGCGAATAGACTTGGGGCTCATGAAATGACTAATGCCAAAAGCTAATTGCTTTCTTCGTAGACAGAAGGTATTTTCTTTATTAGAGTTTGCATGTGAGAACATATTTCCTATCAAAATATATTCCCAGGTCAAGTTGCATATACAGATTGATTTGAATTTCTTATTGATTCTCCTTTTCTCTAGGCTTTAACAGAGTTACTGAAATTAAATATGCTTTCCAACTTCGGGGAGTTGATCTGGAAAATTTTGAAATACTCTTATTGTTCCCAGAGGGGAAAAAAATCCAATCACTCACGCAAACACTGTTTGTGTCCATGTATAATTCCTCAATTTAACTTCAAGAAATGTTTAATGTATCACTGTAGATACTATGGTTTATTGCATTTTTCTAGCCAGGAGTATATTTAGACTGAAAGTAGTTTGTCTTTGTGTCACAACAGAAACAGTTATTTCCCTTGTCTTTACGTGATCATGACACAGTGCATAAAAAGATTAGAAACAGGGAGAACCGTAGATGGCAAACCCCAGAAGAAAATGCCTCCTGGCCTCACACTACAATAAGACTGTCTTTAGAAAAACCTATTCAACAAATATGTCCCATTCTCAGTCATCAAAACAAGGAGCATTGAGAAGCAGAAAATTAGTAATATGTCTCTGAGATTGGATCATGTTATAAACAATGGCTATAAAATCGGTATCATCGTAGTACACAAGAGAAAACAAACACTTACAACTTGTCCAAACAAAGAATTTCCAAGGAATATTGGAATGGCCAGCTTCCCATGAGCCAGACTTATCTCTAATGTGAAACTGCTTTTGCTACAAGTCTCATAGCATCTCCACAGCACATGTGCACTAGCTGATCTAAAAAGATACATGGTGCTATATAGCTAGCTATCTTGGGGAAGGAACCAGCTCCTAAATTTAAAATGCAGTTTGAGGCTTTCTCAGGTGATGTTTATATGAGAGGGCTTCCATTATTAGCACATTATTCCATATCAGCATGACTTCCATTGGCAATTAGTACCCTTTAATTTAAATCTTTCGTGTATTACATAATTTGCTCTACTCTCATTGGCTTATGATACTCTCATTCCCTTCTTTAGCTTTATCCATGCATTGACAGCTTGTGCTAACTGCTATTCCTCTGCTTTTCCTAATCATTGCTTAGACTGGAATCTCTTCTGAAGTCTCATGGTAAGTGAATAGAAGTTTTCTACTAGCAGTTTCTTCAAAAGTATGTGAATGGGGGCTTGCAATGTGTGTGTTCACATTTTCTAAACAGTCTGACACCATTCACAAGTGTATTATTTAGCTCACATAATCTAAGCGTCTTAAACGATGGTACCATTATCATCGTTAGTGAAATCTGGTGTGGAGTTTGCGGTACAGGCCGGTATCCATTGTTACCTGCAGAGTTATCTCATGTCTAGGTGACTTTAGTCCCTTAAGCAAATCTGAATTCTAGTCTTCCTTTGGAAAACTTGATCTGGAACATTTTATTTTATTATTAATGAATTTTATCCTTTCAATATTTTATTATGTGCATTGAGGGAGTTTGATGGGTGATATTAGAATAACTGTTGTGTGAGGTAATATTGTTAAATCAGCCTGTAAAGGAAAATATTCTTCATCGTTCTAGAATATTCTTTATTTTGGATAGATATCAAAATGAATTTATTTTCTAGCAATATACATCTTTATTAATTAAAGCAAAATTTTCATTTCAACAAATAATTAATATGGAATATATATATATATATATATATATATATATATATATATATTGCATAATACTGCATTGGTGTGAGTTTTCTTATGTTGAAAAAAGTAAAATAGTACTTTAGGGTAAAATACAAATAAGAAAGAAAATGTAGATCTAAATTTGCAGTTGAGGTTTGCATGCTTAATCCTTTCATGTTCATTTTCAACACTACAGAGGAAAAGCTTGCATGCTTTGTTGTATTTTTAAAATAGTTTGGGCATAGTTCTATTTAAAATGTAATCCATTCTCTCACAGGGAACAAGGGAGTTAGCTCCACAGGTAGAAATGCTTGCTGTGCAAACCTGATGACCTAGGTTTGATCGCTGGGTCTGGGTAAAAAGCAGGATGCTGTTTCTCTCATCTGTATTCAGGAGATGTGGTGGGGAGAGACAAGAGAATCCATGGAAAACTGGACTAAATTCTGGTGAAGCTGCAGAAGCAGAAGCAACCATCCATTCACAAGGCAGTAGGGGTAAAACAAGTCTCAAACGTTGTCTATACAGCTCTGCAAATGCACCCTCATACACACACAAAGACAAATTGCAAATTAAAAACTTATCCTCGTGGACAGGAAGCTACACACTTGTTTTGCTTAAGTAGGGTCCATTGTCACTCAGAGAGCTTATATGTCCACTCACTAACTGCCTTTTGCTTCTAATTTCAGCATCTGCTGTTTCCTGATGCTTGTCTGTGCTGCAAGGACTTATCTGCCAATTCTGAAGCTTCTCCCTGTGATCTAGCCTCTGTGTTTGGTGTACACCCAGGCTGAGGACTTTGCTCATAAGAGACACCTTCTCTGCACTTGTGAAGTTCTTCACTCTGTAGTTAGCACATACCTCAGGGCCACAGACATGTCCAGTGGTTGAAAGGAACACTAAATTTTGCTCAGCACTGCATGGTGTGAAATTCACATAGTAGACAATGTCTTCTGCTTTACCTGCAGAACAGAAGACTACTTCTTTCTCCCATTTTCATGCTCTTCCTCCATCATGATGTATTGTAAGGAAATGCTTTGAAGAGTAACTGTGGGAAGCCTCTCCAATCTATACTGATCAATGAGTAAAAAATGACTGAATGCAATGTGTCCAGAAACACAGCCATTATTCTTGGAAAAAGTTTTCTTTTCTTTTACCCAATTAACAAAGCATTTGTATCCAAGGGTAACCCTGCTGTTAAGTGCTTTGCTTTCTTCTTTAGCTTTAATTAAATGGATTCAATTAAAGGAAACTTTAAAAAATATTTTAATCACAAATATGTGAAAATATCTGGCTGTCCTTGAGAGACATTTCTTAAGTTTTCTCTGTTTCTATTTCAACAAGATATTCAAGAAACATGCCCATCCCATACACAAATACTCATAGATTTAGCTGCTTAGGATGTGTCCTGAGATATTTATCACCATTCCCCAGGAATTACTTGACCATAAATGTAGAGGATCAAAACATTTGTTGCTTGAAATGAAGCCTCTACTCATCAAATTTAACAGAAACATTGTTAACAAGAAAGAGTCTTCTAATTAGAGACTGAACACACTCCACAAGAAATTTCATGGACTATTTTGAGGGTAACATGTCTCCCCTTGCTCAGTCTTGTGTCATCTGCCCCAGACCTTTCTAAAGCTCAATATTACTCAAGTAAAAATCAAATTTTGAACATTATATTTTAAGATCATAAGCAATTTTATGTAGAATTGATAAAAATGAATTAGTTTCTGCTTTAAAAAAGAAATCTAATTGTAAATGAACCCATAATCAAGCTTTAATTATGCATTTCCCAAGGCAGTAAGCACTACATATTCAAATATTGTAAAATTATACAATGAAATGTTTAAGATGAATTTGGCTATAACTTTAAATGAAAATAAATGAAAACTACCCAGATGTGGCTTCTAAATAAACCATGTGCTCTCTCTTCAAACACTGCCAGTATCTTTTCAGAGTTGATCACAGCACATTCCTTAAAAGAAATACTTCATGTTACAAAATTTCTAATCTGAATTCATTTTTCTACATTCAGATGCACTCTGGGTGATTTACACCTAATCTGTTGTGCTGATAACCTGTGTACCTGAGTGACTGTTTTTGTAATACTCTCTTTCTCTCTATTCTGACTTTCCTGAACGATGGGTTCATGACTATTGCTTTTACATCCTTACTGTTCATGATTCTTTATTAGATCCAGTTCTTCATCTTCTTTAACCTTTCTGAGCATTTGCATTCGTGGATAGCACTTCTCCATCAATGTCTCTTGACTTGACTCTGTTACCATCTACCTCTCATGATTTTCTTATTCATTTATCTTCCTGTGAATCATGCAGATTTTATTTCACTCTCTCTCCATTTGTATTAGAACCTCATTTAACTAAAGCAAAGACAGGAAATGATGTCAGATCACAATTGTGTCTGAAAACAGCTGATCTGAGAGGGTTAGGTCTCAATCACATTCCCAAATTCAGAATAAAACAGAAGTTCCAAAGGAGTAGTAAACTATTGAGCAGAAAGTGATCCCAGATGATGAAACAGTGGTCAGCTAAAACGAAGGGTTTTATATGGGCCATAAGTAGTAAGGAAACATGCTGAATTTGACCTTAATTCAAAAGCAATAACAATCATATCAAATCCTAAGCTAATATGTGGCACTTATGGTAGGCTGCCACCCATTATGAAGGTTGGTGTAGACAGGGCTAAATCTATCCACTTAACATGAACTTTCAAAGTATTGAGATGAAGTCAACAACTTAGGCATGCATATATGATTAAACACTTTCCATTTTGTTGTTAACCTTCAAAATCATGGCAAGTGTCTAGTACAACATTAAAAATGAAAATTATTTTCCACTTGTCATGCCTCATGGTTTGATTGCGTTGGTGGTATAGTAATGATTCATCATTTGCTTTCAGTCAGAACTTCAGTATCTAGAAGCTTCCGGGGAGTAATACCTCATGATTATCCACTCATGTTATGAGGAGTTATATTGCAGGCAGTGCTGGGGACTCAGCACAGCCTATCAGGAAAGTGACTTGGTTACTCTATATAAAATCTTTGCTTTGAGTGAGAGTTTCTCACTGTATGGAAGCTGAGTTCCTTGAAATAAGGTTTAGAGAGTGCCAGCACAGAATTTCAGAGCTTTTAAAACCCAGACTCAATTACACAATGTGATTTGCACTCCATTCTTATGACAAGCAAGTTAAAGAGCTAGGCCAGCTTCAAGAGAAGAACAATCGACCTGAGCACTCAATAGAAGAAGTGATAAATGAATATAATCTTTAATTCACTATAGGTGCATAGGAGAGAATGTTAGGCTCAAGGTGAATGAAGAGTGAAGATCAGGAAGAGTACGAAGCCTCCGGTTACTTTGTAAAACCATCATTGTCCTGTTTACAGAGTGGATTAAAATTATATCATTTGGGAGAAACTTCATGATGCTGCTGACTCATTAAACAGATTGTCAATTAAGCATCTTTCTTTTGTAAAATATGTATGTACTTCTCTTACATGATGTATCTGTGCTATACTTTTTAAAATTCTAAATGTATTTTGAATCAATAGTTTATCTTTCTTCCAAAAGTCATGTGTAGTGATTTTTATGGTATAATGGGTATAAATATAATAAAGCTGATATTGTATTTCAGTAAATGACATAAATACATGTTCACATTACTCAGATACTATGTATGTAACTCAATATATATTACATCATATAACATGCATTGTACATTATATATACTATTATAGTATATATATTTAGGATAACATATCTTGTTACATTTAATTATTACATACATAATAACATAATTTATTTCCTATAATTGAAGAAATGAAATTTGTATTCTAATAGCTAGAAATTTAAATATGAGATGTGTGTGTGTGTGTGTGTGTGTGTGTGTGTGTGTAGGCCAGTGTATGGCTATATTCCTTTATTGGTCGATACCTTACCTTATTTCTGGAATGGATTTGCTCACAGAATCTGGAGCTCACAGATTTGGCTGTCTTCTGTGACTCAGTAAGTCCCACTGGGTCCTTCTTTCTGTTATTCTAAGCACTGGGTTAACAGGCAACCGCCATCACATCTGGATTTTTAAAACATATATATTTTGGAGATCTTAACTCAACCTTCATGCTTATGGGAAAAAGACTTTATACACTAAGTCATCTCCCCAGTCACAGATATGAAGTTTTCCATGTAATTTTAAATGATGACTAAAAATAAAATGATATTTCATGTTTTATGTTATAGATCATAACAGTCTTTTGTTATTTTTAATTCTTATAATCAGATTTTCCTTTTCATATCAAATCTCATAATATTCTTAAATAGTTATTTTCTACAATAAGCATGTATGTTTTAAATAACCCATGTACTATATTTATATGTGACTGTAAGTTTTTTTAAAAAACTAATGAAGATCTTTATGATACAAGAGACCATTTTCACCATGTGAAATCTCTCAAAACACTTAATTTTGATTTAGATCTAAATTCTGTATCTCAGCTATGGATCTTTGAATTAGTGAGGAAACTGAAATGAGAAACCCTTCAGTTGATCATTTTTCCTGAATGACAGGTCAGAGAGATTTATTCTTAGCATAAAGCCTTCTAAGATGCAGAAGCAGCCTTTCCGCTCTTGGTCTTCATGTCTCTTTCCATCACAAGTCACACCTGAAGGGTTGTGTTGGCTCTAGATTCAAGTGCATATTACAACCAAGTTAATGTCTATAATGCCATTGGCTATTCTATTGGAAGACACACTAATTTCTTCTTTGAAGATTCATATTTTTATTTTATGTGTATGAGTGCTTGCCTACATGTATAAATTTA
Source organism: Cricetomys ansorgei (assembly GCA_026225945.1). NCBI lineage: Eukaryota > Metazoa > Chordata > Mammalia > Rodentia > Nesomyidae > Cricetomys > Cricetomys ansorgei. The sequence goes on from JAMJFZ010000881.1 coordinate 1,839,459, forward strand.
TGCCACATGTATGCCTGGGGTCCTCAGATGCCACAAGTCAATGAATCCCCTGGAACTGAAGTTTCAGAAGGGTGGGAGCTATCATCTGGGTTCTGAGAACTGAACCACAGTTCCCTGTAAGAGCAACATGGGTTGCTAACTGCTGAGCCGTCTTCCCTGCTGTAGAAGCTAGTTTCCAAGTAGTTAACTTCTTTCAAGTCTACTTTTGATTTCATAGAATTGTTAATGTAACAGTGGCACATGAACTCATTAAAAAGCCCACATTAGGAAACAAATGAAAATATAATGGAAATTAAGGGCAATTATCTACAAAAAAAAATCAAAACACTTTAGTACAACATATTAATTTTTAGTTCAAAACAATAACTTTAAAACTCAAAAGAAAAAAATCATAAAAAACATTGAGTGATTACATTCATTTGGGGCTTTCTCCTTTATTTAGAATCAACCTTGCTGAGAATTAGTGACAATTCGCCAACGCACAAGGCGGTTACTCGCCTTTATTTAAGGGAATGTATTTCCATTTTCTTTGTGTCACTGGGGACACGGTACTGCTACCCTACATGGTAGTAAGTGTGTCTCCCTTTCAGCTGACTTTCCCTCTATACCTGCACAGTCTTCAGAAACCTAGTTTAGTATTTGAGAACAGCTCAGCCAGTGTGTATTGTAACTGATTTCACAAAAGCCTTTAATGTTCATCTAACAAGAGCTAGGTGGTACAAATAAGCAGTATTATCCCAAAGAGGAAAGAGTGAGATTTTATGACCGTTGTGACTGCCTTTAAGCAGTAACAATTACAGTGGTATTATAACAACTGTAATCCCTGGCAAGATGTTCTATACAGGGAAGTTGGGATGACAAATCCAGACAGATCATGTAGCCCTGTCTGGAGGCAATTCTATTGCTGCGCTCACAGTGAATTCATACAGGGTGCCTAAAACCCTAATCATAACTAAACATTAAGTAAACATGGTTACGAAACATTCTTAAAATTTAAAAGATGTGACAGTGTATACATAATATCACTTTTTTTACTTATGGATTCTCATGTTTATCTCATTTTCTGATATGACAAAATCCTTCTGATTTTCTGCTCTCATAGACTTACCAAAGCACTGTGTTTTTCTACTAACAAAAATATGGAATTTTCAGCTTGAGTCATTTGGTAACTTAGATTCTTCTGTTTTCAGTGATCAATTCTATTTCTTTCTCAATTTGCACTGCTTTCTAAAAGGCTTTCAATCAGTGTCAAAATATTTATTTTAAATGAGAATGTGTGTTCAATTGTTGAATACACCAAGAAGGACAATTATTTTCAACTAATATCTTGTCCAATGCATGGGGAGAAATCACTTATACCTGAAAATGCAGTAAAGCGATATTTTGGAAAAGTATCTGGGAATGAATTCTTGTTTGTGCAATGTTCATAAGAAATCAAATCATTATGTCTAGATGACCTTAAACAAGTGATAGGCTGGTTGTATGTGCTTCCAATGCTGAAAAATTTTCAACTATATACTCATATGCACAGTACACTAGACACTTGAAGTTTCAGAGGTGGATAATTATCTTTGAAAGAAAGTGTGAACACTGTAAATATGCAACTACTCCTTAAATCTTAATTTTTGTCCTATTTGTGCCGCTGTATGGAGAAAATGTAGTTTAAACTATTTTTGTATTAAATTTATAATTTTAGTATAGTACAATGTAATATTTTATGATTTTTTTATTTATGTATTTTAGATGAATACATACCAAGTTAATTTTATTTCTTTGAATTTACTTGTTTGCTTTATTAATTTGTATTCACTAGAAATCCAGTTCAATTTTAAGAAGTATGCTGCCAGCATTCTTTGTTTTTCTTTCTTTTCTTATTTCTTTTTCTGTCCTTCTCTCTCTCTCTCTCGCTCTTTTGTTTTCATTTTGTTTATTTGATTGTAGTACTGGGATTTGAACACAGAGCCTTGCACATGTTTAAAAAGCACACAGCCAAGGAATTCTATTTCTTCCCAGAGTAAGTTTCTTGCACTTTGACCTAACAATTCTCTACCAACTTATGTGGTTGTCTAAACTGCTACATGGATTGGCAATTTGTGAAGACATATTTCCAATGTCAAAGCAGCCCTAAATATATATGAAACCCAGCCTCCTGACAGCTTTCATAAGATGTAAGACAACATACAGACTAGAAGACTATTTCTATCTGGATTTTTCATGGTTACTCAATTGTTTTTAGTGCATGTATTACATAGTTCCAACCAGGACATTGCATTTTTATAGTGAACAGGATTAAATTAATTGAATAAGCCATTTTATGGCGCTCTAAATGCAGTGCAGTTCAAAGTGTCACTTAAATTCATATTCTTTAGTCATTACACAATTACAATTACTTAGTTTTCTTAAACCCAGTTTTTAGCTAGTTCGTGGATTTCAATTAATCTTGGTTAGTTTGAACTCAATTGGATTAGACTTGTGCAAGCAGGCAGTAGCCCTAGGGTAATATAAGAAGGCTAGGGAGAAATTTTGCTTGAGAATTCAGAAGACTGTGTGTCTAGTAGACAGCTGCCAGAGGATTGGAGTTCTGTTCCGATGGGGTTTCAGGGAAGACAAGAAGTGCTGTTATACCCAGAGCCTTGGGTACAGGAGTTCACAGCAGATGGATGAGTCGGGGCTGAACAGTACACAGTTGCGGGATCTTCGCAGTCTGATCACCTGTGGTTTTCTGTAATGGTTTTCATCTATTTAATAGAGAAGTTTTTTTGTCACAGAAGGAGAGCTAACTTCTCTGTTACTCTCAGGGTAAATATTTAGAAATGGCAAACAAACCAAGACCTGATCAAGATCAACACAAACAGTTATGTTAACATGGAAGGGGGAAATTTCAAGGGTTTCCAATCCCAGACAAAGACCTAAAAGTAAGCCAGGAATGCCGAAAGGGGGAAGAAAGTAATCTTCTCTAGGGATGAGCACATCAATTGGTTGTCCTGTACCGAACGGTTATACATCATACACATGTGAGCAAAGGAGGGTAAAGAGTGTATATATATACAATATACAATGCAACACACACACACACACACACACACCCCAATATAAAAACAAAGGCATTCGTAGGCCATTTAATTATGAGAGAGCAGGGGAAGGGTGCTGTACATGGGAGGGGTTGAGGGGGTTGAAGGGAAAAGGGGAAAATATGTTATTGTATTTTAATTTCAAATAATAATTTCTCTCTAAAAGAGCCAATCCCTTACGTAGACAAGGAATAAACTATAACATAATCTGAATTTTGGAGTCTTCCATACCTCCCAGGACACCTTAGTTGTTTCTTTGCTGTCACCTTATGATTTCCCATTTCATACCAGTTGATTCCAGTTCCTCTGCATACAGAGGTCTTCTGGGGAGGTGTGACTTAATCACCTGCAGTGTAGTCAGGGTTCCATCTGCAACTCCTTTACAACTGCTGCCAAGGTCACATGTTACCAGCGCACTCTGCAGATGGGTTTGCCAAACAGCCATCTTTCCAGGAAGGTGTTTCTTAAAGTGCATTTTAAAAAATCACTGACATCCCAAAGTCATTGAGGACTCCTGGATTTTGATTAGCCTGCAGGCTTTTGCACCCTGACATGAACCCTCCCAGTTAGCCACTGAAGTGGGACACGGAAGCGAGGGAGGAGGTGCCTGGGCACAGAGACTTGGAGAAAACATCATCACTGTTCTAAGTCATAGAAGAAAGCAGGTTTATTTCCTAGCTCCCAGATGGCTGGAGCTGCTATTTGTGCTGTAGTCTAGGCAGGCTAGAGCAGAAAAACCAGACAGATCTGACTTTATCTGAAAGCATACTTGCTGTCTGCCAGGAATGAGTCAATTTCTTAGAGATAATAGACTTATTTAAGACTCTTTTTTATGGATGAGAAATTCAAGATCCATAGTGGTTAAGCGATTTGCCCAATAGCAAGGAAAAGCTATCTTTAGATGGCACAAACACCCATGTATACTAATTTTCAAAGATCTTCTATTCTCGCTATCTATATCTCGCTATCATATTGCAACTGTGGAATTAGAGTAAATTATAATAAAAACCATTAGCTCCACAGTGTTTGTAAATGCTAATAGTTTGCTATGTGTATTTAGCCTTTCTCCCTCCCTTGTGCTAAATGTCACAGGGGGCTGATTCTGGTGACTCAAGAGAAAAGTTACAGGGGATATGCCTGAGAGCTTGCCTAGATATGTAAAATAGGTGGCAGTTTAAATAATTATACTATTGAATGACTAAAAGTTGATGAAAAGCAATAAAGAAAATTTTGTAGCTATTTTTTTTTCTGTCAGTTACCAGTTGATTTGATGATTAAATTGAGCATACAACTCTGTATGAACACAGTCCAGTGACATATATAAATATTTGGAGGTAATATGCTAATTTAGAATATTGGATATATAAGATGATAGTAAAGGTATATAATATGATAAGCGTATAATTTTGAATTTGAATTTTTATTTATATGATATTTTAATATGAAGGAAAAATAAAATATTGAAACAAAATAATAAACATTTGTACCTTTCTCTACTGGTTTTATAAACTCATTTATTAGGCCTGAGGACAGTGAGGACAGAGGTTTACTGTTTTGCTTTTTTATGATAGTGCATTGAAACTTTCATTTAAGTTATAATTAGCAACAAAAAATTTTAAACCCAAATGTGCTAGAAGAGTCTTTATGATTCTTGGTTACATTTTCTCTTCACATAAAGAAATATGTAAAGGAACTTTTAAAAATCTTTTAATCTTGCAGCATGGATGCTCTAGGGTAGAAAGAATGTTAGTACATGACTCCCAACATAGCACATATACCAGACCCATACCAGAAGGCAGTGGTAGCACATGCCTTTAATCCTCAAGACAGAAGCAAATAGAAACAGAAGAAAAAGCAGAGACAGGAAGCAGAGCTGAAAAGGAATCAGTGTCAGACAGGAAAACTGAAGTTTGAGATGAATCAGAGTGAAGAGTAGACAAAGTGAGGAAATGGAGGAAGAGTTAGCAAGTGAATCAGAGTGAGGACATGCCCAGCTATCGTAGTATAAAAGCAGAGCTCAGCTCAGAGAGTCAGGGAGTCAAAGAATGAGTCAGATAAGACACAGAGGCACTTCAGCCAAAGAAGAGTGACTTTGGGAGATTCAGCTAATAGTAAGAGTCAGTTTGAAGCCTAGCAGAGTAGTTCAGTCAGAGAAGTTGGGGAGTCAGCTAGAATCAGAAGCATTCTGTCAGAAATAGTTACCTGGCTCAGAAGGTCAGTTTGAACCAGTCAGCTTGGAGAAGAGTTTGAGCCAGAAGAATGGGTGAGCTGAATTAGCCAACTAGAAGAGTCAGTTTAGTTCAGTTCAACTCTGAGTTCAGAAGACAGCTGGTAAGAGTGAGCCACTCAACAATAAATCTCTGATTTGAAATGTTCCAGGTTTCGGCTTAAGATTAGATTGTATGGAAGCTCAAAATCTGTAAGGACTGGAGATTGAATTAGCAAAGAATAAAATGCTCTTTGCCATGAATCTATGTCCACAGAAATACGGTTTTTTAAAATCTTTTTGGTTATTTGTTGAGGGAGTAGTAGAATTAAAAATTCCTTAAACTGATGTATTGAAGTACTCAAATTCAAAGGAATGGTTTCTGAGATTCTTTTTTCTTTTAAATTTAAAGTGTTACATGTACATGTGTTCGATAATATTTTCTTCATTTGGGTTTTGCCTATTTATTTATATATATTTGTTATTTGCAAAATACATTTCAATTTTAACCAATTTTTTTTAAAGCACACAACTTGTTTTGTTATCTTTTTACCCAATGGTACTACTTTTAAGATGAAATTCTGAAAACATCATACCAATAGCTTAGAAAACTGTCAGAATGCAATTTGTGCATCTATAACAAATTACCAAAGAGTAAATGATGTATAGAGAACAGAATTTTATTTCTCCAATTCTAGAATCTGGACATCCACCATGAAAGACCTTAGTTGTTGTTTCTGTTGCTGTTGCTGTTGCTGTTGTTGTTGGTTTTTATATCCCAGGAAACAAAGTGCTTGGGCAAGAAGTACCATACAAAACACTGCTTGAGTTTGTATAATGACATTTGTAAGTGTAGATGTGGATTATTGATTTATTTAATTATTCTTGTGGGATCATAGCAGAGGACAGTTTAGTCTTTGCTCATTCAATCCCCAGGCTACAAGGTTTCGGCTTCTGTCCAATCTCATCTTCAAGGTGCAAGCCTGGACCTAGAAGGCTTCAGCATCCATACAATCTAATCTACAAACCTAAACACAGAACATTTCAGCCTTCGAGACTTACTGCTGACTGAGCTCACTCTGACTGTCTTCTGGACTACATCTTTTCCTCTGAGCTGTACTGTGAAATCTGAACTGTAAGTCATAAACATTCTGCTTTTGCTTCTCTGCTTTCTCTCTCAACTTATTCTAGACAGGCTCTGCTCTTCTCAGCTTCTCCTGTCTATAAGTTTACTGCACTCAGATTTCCTGACTGAACTAACTCTCTGCTTTTCTCTCTGAGTTCTGCCTCCTGTCTGTTTCTACCTTGTTTCTCTCTCTGAACTCTGTCTACTATTTCTGCTTCCACACTCTGCTTCTACTCCCTGCTTCTCTCCACTGAGCTGGGAACAAATGTGTGTGCCACCAATTTCTTCTGAGTTGGGATTTAAGGCGTGTACTATGATGGGTTAAGCACAGAAATACCTTTCACCTAGCATTAGCACAAACAGAGGACAGGATTAGTCTGACTAACATTCTTTTTGCATTCCATCTGGACCACACAGGTCGCTGAATTATATAGTATATAGGCCTTTGGATGTGATTCCTTCTTAGCTATCACACAAGCCTTTCAATGAGATCCTTTGTTAGAGCAGCTATGCTGCTGGATTAAGAGAATAAATATTCCTCTCCAGACACTGGTTGAACATCTGAATGAGGAATCTTCCTGGCCAAATCACTTGTGGAAGTCGTGACTTTAATATAGTTTTGATAGCAATTACCTCACAACATGACTTGTAAAAGGGTCTAAGATTCGATTATAAATTGTCATGCACCATTTCACCTATCCTCAGTGTGCTTATAAACATAAAGATAAAGGTAACTACTAGGGATTGGCTCTGGAATGATTTTTGCTTCAGGAGACCAAAATCATCACTGGTGCCCAACATTCAACAGGAAGGAAGTACATCAGGACATTAGTGGTCTTTAGCTTGTGTGCATTCAACAGTGGGTGTGCAAACTCATCCAGTGATTATTTGTCTACTTTTAGAGTGCACAATATCAATAGATATGCTTAGTGTGTGAGCAGATCCCCACATTGGTTCACTGGTTTGTGACATATGGGCTATTGTAAGAAAGATTAAATTGAGGCCAACAGAATGCTTCTATTTAAAAAATAGAGTGAATGGGAAGCAATATTTCATTCTGGAAGGACTGCAAGCACTTGAAGGATGCAGAGCTGGTGATTCCCACCACATCTCCCTTCAACTTGCCTACTCAGCTAATACAGAAAACAGATGTAGTTGGGAGAAGGACAGTGGATTATCATAAGCTTAAAGCAGGTAGTGACGCCAAAGGCAGCTGCTGTACCAGCTGTGGTTTTACTGCTTGAGCAAATTAACACATCCCCTGGCACCTGGTATGTAACTATTGATCTGGTAAATACTTCCTCTCCATTCCTGTCAATAAAGACTACCAGGGCAATTTTTTTTTAGAAGGTCACTAATACACCTTACTTGTCCTACTGTGGAGTTCTATGAGCTCTCTGATGCTTTGCATAATCTAATTTCATGAATGTGGATTGCTATTCTCTTCCATGGGCTGCCACAATGTCTACTGCTTTGATAACTATTTCAATTACGTCAATGCTCATAAATAAAAACTACCATAGACTCAGAGGTAAGACATTTATATTCCAGACAGAATAATGACAAATCTTACAGAAATTATCTAGTCATTTACTTCAGTGGAATTGCCAAGTTTTTAGTGATATATATCCTGATGAGATTTTTTTGAGGTAAGGTATAAGTTTTGACATTTTGGCCCTTTCTATAACCCAAAAATGAAGTATGGTGACTAATGGATCCCTTTGGTAAGGATTTGGATGCATTCTTGTAGCTAAGCTATGGCTGAATGTTTCAAGGAATGACTTGTTGGAAAGAAGCTGATAAAAGGTAAGACCGTACAACAGAAAAATCTTCTGAGAAAAATGCTCTGACACTTAGAAGCAGATGAGGATGTAATTTGTACATGTTGGTAGGCTTCTCCAGGTTCATCATCACGCAGGCCACCAGCATAACAACTGTGTTATCTGATATGCCACGCCATAAAATACAGTCTGCATGGTAGTGCTCTTATTTAAGAATGGAATACCATATGTGTTTAGATATGGGCATATCGTGAAGCCAAAGTAAGTGACATAAAGAAGTGACCCAACTCCACATGGCCCTTGCTCATGCTGCCCACGAATTCCTGTCTCTCGGTCTCAGATCTGTGGCTTCATAATGCATTCCTTGTTACTAGTTGACAAAGGAAGAAAAGATTTGGCTGTATTCATGGTTGTTTATACATTATATGAACGTGCATGTTAAAAATGCAGAGCTATATCATAGCAAACTTTGTCTGGGACATACTTCAAGGACATTAGTGAAGGAAATTCCCCTAGTGGGCATAACCTTGAAATAGTGACTCAGGCATTGCCAGCTGTGTGGTGCTATACTGATTCATGATCTGTGGCCAATGATTTGGCTGAATGATTAAGAATTTTGAATGAATATGATTGGAAATAAAAATCATGATAAGGAAATTCAGAGGATAAGTATTTAGCTAGCTCCCAAAGACAAGGAAGGCTTTAATAGTAAAATATCTAGAATGACTCCAGTGGATACTAGTCAGGTTCTTTCCTTACTCATGCCATCAAAGTGTGGCAGAGGTGGAAATTGTATGAGCAGTGTGATGTAGTCTTTTTATTAAGGTGGACTCAAATGGTCACTGCTAAATGGCTGACTCACTTGGAGAATAGTTCAACACTGAGCCATAGTTCAGCATGATCCAGTTATTGGATCATCAGCCAGCAACTTAGAAGTTGTTTACATTGGTCCTCTTTGTCTTCCTCCACAAGTATTCTGAGTTCACCTAAACAGACACTTTTGGTATAATTTGCTCCCTGAATGTAATGCTTCTTCTCAGAATGACCATCAATGTATTTTCAGAATGCCACACTACTTCCATGATATTCTATACTCCATTGCTGCTGATCTTGGAGCTTTTCAAACAGACATCAAAAGAAAGGAAAGCAGTGGTGGTCACAAGCTCATAGAACTCACTTCTGTTACTATGCTTTCCACCATTCTGAAGAAACTGGCTTGGCAGGAATACAGATTGGCCATTTTGAAGACTCGGTTACAACATCAAACAAGGGGTGATACCTTAAATATTTGGGGCAGATCCCTCAAGGGCTGCATATCCCCTGGGAATCTAGAACAATACAAGGCACAGTTTTCACAGGGCCATGATTCACAGGCCAAGGAATCAAGCTGTGGAAATGATAATGGTTCAACATACAATTATCTCTTGTGAGCCAGTAGCAAAGTATCTCATTCTGAAAAATCTTAACTAGTTCAGCTACTGACACGTTCAGTATTGACCACTGTCCCAACCAGACTCAATCTGCTATATCCGTGGTTCTCAACATTTTTAATGTTGCAACTTTTTAATAGTGACCCCTACCATAAAATTATTTTCATTGCTACTTAATAATGGTAATTTTGCTACAGTTAGGAATTGTAATGCAAATATCTGGTACGCAGATGGCCTTTAGCAACCCATGTGAAAGGGTTATTGGACCCCCAAAGGAATCAGGACCCATAGGTTGAGAACCACTGTTCTAGTTCATCTTAATAGTGTATGAAAATTTGATAGGGCTAGGTCTATATACTAATATTATTGCTGTGTTCTTTATTGCTTGTTTGAAATGTGTGTGTGTGTGTGTGTGTGTGTGTATGTGTATATATATATGTATATATATATATACACATACACACATATATATATATATATATACATATTGTTCAATATCAGCAGAATACATTTGGAAACAATATTTTATATGGTTTTACATGGACAGCCATGTTTTCAAAATAGATAAATTTATTTTAGACCATTGAGGTCTGGGTTTCTGGGTTATGCAGAACAGTGGCTGTTATTTGAAGGGAATTGTGTAAAGAAGGTTAAACGTTAAGAACTTGGGCTGTCAGTTCATCTTTGGTGTCTTTCTGAAAATATATAAATATGATGTGAGTCACTGGTTCTGATGGGTCATTTTCCCATTTCTTTTCCTTCCTCTAAACCTCAGAAATAAACCCTTTCTGCTTTCATTTAAATTAATATTTTTTTAAAATTGTTACATTCATATATTTATATATATAAAAATATAAATTGAATACCACATAGTCAGCCTTGAACACATACATGTGAGTAACATTATACAAGCTGAGTAGATCATATTTACTGCTTTTCTGATGGATGTCAACAGATGAAATTGGCTATTTTGAGGTCAGGTACCAAATATCAGAGAAATAGTACTTATTTTAAGATATGTTAAATAAGACCTAAGTGAAATACTGTCTCTGAAACTGCTCAGTTGCTTGTAAACAATAGCATTTGAAAGTAGAGATTTTTAAAGAAGTAAATGAGCTTGTAATTCAGGAATTCAGTATGTGTCATTTGCAATGGTAAAGAGAAATAGCAACAACAAAGGTTAGGTATATTGAGTTTAACTCATGAAAAATGCTTTAGAAGAATTACAACTTTTAGGAGATAAAGTTATTACGTAAAACAAACGAACAAAAACAATAACAAAAAAACCAAACAGGCCATTCATTGGTAATGATGAAGGGTGACTCTAAATTGTAGTAAAGCCAGATATTAATAACATGTATTGTTTACCTGAACTGTAAATTTAGCCTTGAATCTATTTTTTGTTTATGTCTGCCTTGGAATATTTGTTATCAAATAGTGTAGAAATTCGATGCATTGAAAGAAAAATATGATGTTCAGAGACATGCTTTTTAATATACCTTTACAGAAATATACATTTAGTACTTAGAGTATTTTTGCTTTTATAGCCAAAAGCAAGTGCAGGACTACAGTCCAGAAGGTATTGTCTTGATTTTGAAATCCTTAATTTCTAAGCATTTTGGTAATTTGATTGTTCATAACCTCTTATAGTTCAGGTCATTTTTGTAGTTGCTGAATTCAGGAAAATTGAATATCTAAAATGGACAGTAGAAGAACTTAGATGCATTTCCCCTTCGTGTGGAAAAAAAAACAACTGTGAGATGTCTCTCCTTATAAAATCTCTCATTAATATCTTAAAGTAAATGTTTTGGTTTATGGCACAAAACTTGATTTTTCTTTTTTATTAAAAATAAAGCTATATCTTCTAGTTATAAATTCTAGAATTTCGGATTAGATTAGTTTTGCTTAATAAAAATACAATTAAATAAAAGTTTTATGATGATATTGCCTATAATGTCAAGAGGATCCTACGTCTGAAGTCCGTGAGAGGAGAAAACTTTTCAAGGAGTCTTAGACAATAATAAAGAAAAAAAACACACATCTTTTTTGGCTTTGATGTTCATGCAGTAAATTCAGTAGTACGATGCTATGTTGCTGACTAAAAATTAAAATAAAATTGGTGAAAATTGTAGTTATATCTGAGTGGTTTTATTTATCACTTATCTTGGCCTTTTCCTTTGAGATGTATTTTCTCACAAGCACAATGTAAACAAAGGATATAAAATACACCCTCCCTCAGCCTCCAAAGACAGCTAAACCTGAAATGGGTCAATGGTATGAGAAGCAAGGTTTAGAATTGTACTCAGACAGGCTTCTATGACAACACAAACGGACAGACCTGGGAACAAATGCCACCTTTTAAAGAGATAATTACTTTCATTTTATATGTATGGACGTTGGCGTGAATGTATGTGTGTGTATCTGGTGTAGGGATTTGGGAAGGACCACAAAAGAGGCCATCAGGGTCTCTGAAATTGGAGTTAGAGGTGGCTTTGAGTGGCTATGCGGGTTCTGGGAATGGAACTTGGGTCCAGTGCAAAAGCACCAAGTACTCTTAACCATGGAATTGCTCTTAGTCACGCTCCCCCGCCCCTAACACCAGAGGACTTGAGTGCTTTCTCTCCTTTGAAGGGTTAAATCCCATCCTTTTAGAGTTTCCTGATATTGAGGGTGAGCTCACAGTCCACAGATGATTTTAATCTGGAGATGACTTTCCTTTGGGAAGTTAAATGAGGTCTCCCTGTGAGACGTGGAGGGAGGGAGGAAACAAACCAAGAACATCAGGGCAGCTCAGCATGCTGGGAAAACAGCTGAGCAGGAAGTTCAGTTTGCAACTGTCTGCTCATTCTTTGACAAAAAGACATTTGCATTCCTCTAAGCAACTGCAGTCCCTAAGCACAGTTTGTTTCTTTATATTCAGAGCGCCCCTTTCCTCTGCCCCCAGGCCACCTGAGAAAGGTACATATTAAAGCTGTGGCTCTTGGGACCAGCATGTGTGTCACAGGTTTACTGCTAATCCTAGCCATCAGGGTCACTTCAGTGTCAGAGTCTTGTGCATTAGGAGAACAGAAATCATTTCAATTTACCTATGATGCAACCCCTTCTGAAAATGGTGTGGTGTGTGGGAACAAATCTACTGATGGAAGTACACAGAGACCTTATCTGAAATTTCTCTTCCCTTCAGTTATTCTAGAAATCTGATGAGACTTCCAAATGATTTAGTGATTTAAGATACGAATTATTTATTTTCATAAAGCTTTAATCCATTTCACAATTTTTCTGTCATTTTAAATAAGATTAAGTTATATGTATACATATAAACTGCTAATCTGAGAGAGACTTATTTCCATTTTATGTTTTACTGTAGGAGAACTATCTGATTTGGATTGATTGTAGTTTTAGAAGTCTGATAAAGATTATTGCATTTATTCCAACTTAAGCATTTTCCCCATTTTCCAATAATTGTGCTTCAGAAGCCTCAAGTTGTACTCACAAATTTCAAGAACCTTGAAGAAATCAGCTAGTTTGTACTAATAAATTAATGATACTGTTGAAATAACCCTTTTTCAGGGTTGCACAGAAGACTTCAGTAATATCCCACTTTTGTGGTCAGTTGATCAAAAATAAAAATCTCTACATTTCCCTTGCAGAAAAAGCACTGAAATTTAGATTTTTTTTTGTGAATGGCATTACATTTAGTGACTTATTTTGACTTAAGTTATCTTCTAATTTTTAATTCTCAAATTGTATGATTAGACAGATAGATGATAGTTGATAGATAGATAGATAGATGATAGATAGATAGATAGATAGATAGATAGACCCAAAGCAGAAACCTTATTCAAAATTTCAGTAAAATGACTATTCCACCATGCTTCATGAGAAGAATGTGAAGCAAGTTGTTCATTATGGGAAATGATAAGAGAGTTTCTCCCATCTTTATCTCCCTATTTATTAGGTCTGACTTGGGTATATGGTTGCATTTTTCCAGCAGGACTGCTCATTAGTTATTTGAAGCTGCTATAATAAAGGAGCACAGGCAGAAGAGTGGTATTCTGCAAATATTTATTTGTGAAATTCTGAAGTGTGTATGTCTGAAATCCAGGGTCTAGATGTTCATGTTCTGGTGAGGGCCCCCTACCGTCCCAGGGACCACTGAGGGTTCCTTATATCCTCTCAGCACAGATACCCTCTTTTATAAAGTGTTAAGCCCGTTCTTGAAGGCTTTAGCTTGAAGCCAATCATCCCAAAAGTGCCATAGCTTCTATTATCATCAAGCTCAAATTTCATCATGAGGAAGGTAGGTTTTAAACACCAAAGCAAAAAGAATTACCAGAGGAAAATGGCACAGCCATATGGATTAAGGAACAGAAATTAGTTTCTTCAACACCTAGAGGGCAGAAATCCCAGTTCACACGATGGCAGCCATAGCTAATATTTGGAAAGCATCTCTGCCAGCCTTCAGTTAACTGCCATCTTTTGGCCTGGCCTCATCCCTCCTCTGCCTCCTACTACCCTCTTGTTAAAGGGACAGGCACATCACACAGATTAGAGTCCCTCTGGATGATAAACTCAAGTACAAGTTATCTTAACCAAATTCTTAAAAATATCCAAATAGTGTTGGATTCTGACTTCTATACTCAGAACAGGAATTTTTGCAGATGCTGCTTAATTCCTCATAATTAGGTTTTATTATCAAGTGATTTATGAGTAAGGTTGATTCTTAGAATATTTATCACCTGGATTGATATGGGGATTAAGTTATACATACCATCAAACACCTATAACCTGACTGACATCATTTAAATACAAGATATATGTGAATATTGTTGTTATTTTAATATAAATTATAAAATTTTATTAAAAAAATCAGAACCCTAAAGGCCAAACCCTGCCCAAATCTGAGACTTCCGTCTGAATCCTGGTAAAAGATGCATTTAGAAGAAGAAATGAATTGATGTTGAGTAGATTGTTTTATAACATGGTCACTGTCTCTTGGTGTTACTTTTCATGTTAGAGATGGTGGCACCTAAGTCATAATTCTTTGCAAAGTAGAGAGACTCCTGCGATAATTTGGGGTCAATGAACTTTTCTCATTAATAAATGAATAATGTGGATCTATATGATTTCCTCAGGTGTGTTTGTTTATTATCTTATATTCCTTTCTAAAAGAATAGCATGTAATGGAATAGTTAGATGTTTACTATTTGGTTGAGTTAATCAGTAGTATGACATACCGCAAGAGCTCTGAGCTCTGAAGAAAGTCTACACAAAGGGAATCCAACTTTTCCAGGAGATAACTGGGAGAACTCGGAAAGTACTGTGTTCCAGTGGCATTCTAGCACATTCTACAGCTACTGCTGATGTGACCTGGAGAAAATACCACCTGCAGAACTATTGGTGCAGTTGGAATCCCTGCCTGATTAAGCCGTTAGAATCCCAAAGTCATTTTCCAGATGTATTTGTCTCAGGCCCTGGTCCAATAGTGAATAAGGCAGGAACATGTCCATAATCATCCTGCATCTTCCAAGTCTCGTGAAGTTTATGGGTGCCTACAATTGCTCAAAGGATGCTGGGAGGATGCTTGATATGGCAGCTGAGGCACAGCTGCAGAAGGTCCCCTTTCCTTTCAAACAACAGTGCTCATTATATGACTCAAGCAATACCTGCTGGAGCGCAGCTGCACACGCCATCCCTACTTTGGGAGAAAGGAGGAAAACAATTCCGAGCCCACAGGCCTTTCCCGATGCACTCTTCACTCTCATCTGGCTTGTCTGCTATTTCATTCTTGTTGGAGGACTACAGCAGTATTTTATTTTCCTGAAAATCAGTGTTTTTCCATTCCTAGTCTAAATTATTGCTCTCAATGAAGCCTCTAGCAGGAAAGAGGTATCCCACTTAACACACAGTGGTTGAAGAGAAGACAATGAGAAATGCTCTATAAACCTGTGCTCTAGGGAAACGAAGACATTTATTTGTAACTATTTATTTTACCTTTCCATAACCTGCTGTTTCCTTGTACACCATCCCGCCCCAGTCCAGATGTTTGTGCTGTGGTCACCACTGTAAAGTTCGCAGCAGCCTACGAGCACATTGGGAAGATTTTTTTCCAATGAATACTCCTAGCCATGTCATTGTAAAATTAAGATCTGAACTGAAAAAAAAAAATGATAGCACACTTAAAACACAGTGGCCAAGAAAGGAACAATAAGAGACATTCTATAAACCTGTGCCAAAGGAAAACCAAAAATGGTTGCTGAAATTCACCAAGAAAGCCAAGAAGATATGATGTGGAGATCAGAATACAATTTCTGGAACTTGGTTCCCTTCTTTCACCATTGCTACTGGGGATCAAACTCAGATAACCAGACTTGGTGCAAATGTCTTTCCCCACTGAGCATTCTTGGTAGCCCACTGTCATCTTTTACTGTCAGTGCAGATGCACACTTAGAAACTCATTTTTGTTGTAGATACAGGTGATGATCATTGACAAGAGCCTATCATCTTCAATAAAAGAAGTACATCAAATACGTATAAAATTAATGATAATGTGTAACCTGTTCTTTGTATTTATTAATCTACAGCTTGTCAGCAACTTTTTATGTCAACTCTTTAACTATAGGACAGAAAAGCCAATTACACATGCTGATAAAGGTGTTTCTTCTAGGCAAGTGGTAGGATAGAGAAAATAAAAACCAGGTGTGTGGGGAAAAATATATAGGAGATGTACATATATCAATATGTAGGAGAATAATACTTTGTAAAATTTGAAATTTCACATTAAAATTAAATATATAAATGAGATGGAAAGTCATTTGAACTCTTCCTGACAAGTAATTGCTTATTGTATTGCCCGTGAGTTATTGGTGAGCTTTATTTTCTCTATTTTGCAAGATTCATAAGGGTGCCAAGTCTCTTCTCCTTATGTATTTTCATATTGACCAGGGGTCTTGGTTTACTTTCTTCTAGTGATAGGTTTGAGGTGGGATGAATGACCACTAATTGCCTCTACATTGCATTAATATGGTGCCAGTGACTGTTTTTCTTGCATTATCTTATTAAATTATCAATATAATTGACAGAAATCATCATTGTTATTCCCATTGAATAATATGTGGGTTATAAAGGAAGCCATTCAAAACATAATTATCAAACACCATTATAAATAAATAGAATTCCTACTGCTATGTTCTGATGCTTCCAGAAGTAATCAGCACCTGTATGCTTACTTCCTTGTGTGCTACTGGAAAAGCAAAAAAAACAAAAAACAACCCATAGGCATAAGCACTGGAACTGATGGTAAAATGGAAAAAAGGCTTTGTAGCCAAATATCTAAATGATTAAATAAAATCACCAGAAATTCTTCAAGGCCAAAAATTTTGCACATGAAAGAATAATGAGCTATTTGCATTTATAAGTCTTGGGGAAACTGGTGTTTCAACTAGAATTGAGAACATTAAAGGCACAGCAGCTCATGAAACAATATAATCACCTTTTTATCATAGGTGGGGGCGGTGGGTTAGGCAGATGGCCTTTGCACGAGTATGAGGACTTGAGTTTTGATCCCTAACAATTAAAATCTGAGCATGGATGTCTCTGTCTGTAACCTTAATTCCGAGGGCTGTAGAGACAGGAAGAACCCAGGGACTTTCTGGCCAGCCACACAAGCCAAATCTGTAGGCTGCAGGTTCAATGAAAGGCTCTGTCTCAGAAAGTGAGGTGGAGAGCATTGAGGGAAGACACCCTATGTTGATTTCTGGCCTCTACAAAGACATGAAAGGCAGGCATGCTCATACCAATACTCATACACCACACAGGCTCACACAGACACACACATACACAGACACATACACACCCACACACGCAGACAGACACACACATAAAGACCCAGACACACATACACATGCATGCACACAGACACAGACACACACACACACACACTCACACACATACACAGACATTCACACAGACACACACAGAGAGACAATATACACATATACAGACACAGACACACTACACACGCTCAAACACTCAGAGTCAGTAATAGAGACAGAAAGAGACCGAGACAAGGAGAGACAGAGAGGGGAGAAAAGGGAAAGAGACAGGATAGGGGAACGCGGAAGGGGAAGGGATAGAGGCTAAGGGAGAGAGGGTAAAGAACATAAAAATGTATTGGAATTGGTTTTGCAACTTTGGTAATTGGTAGAGTTGTGGAACTATACTACTTCCTAAGAATTTAAATTTAATCACTCCAACTTTTGGTTATTTTTCACCCAAGCAGACTGAATTAATGTAGCCACATTT
The DNA here is from genome assembly GCA_026225945.1 of Cricetomys ansorgei. NCBI lineage: Eukaryota > Metazoa > Chordata > Mammalia > Rodentia > Nesomyidae > Cricetomys > Cricetomys ansorgei. The sequence continues at coordinate 1,857,377 of JAMJFZ010000881.1, forward strand.
CTTGGCTAGGTGTTTGTAGCTTTATATATTGATTTAGTTTATCCCATTCACATCCAATGAACACTACAACGAAACTAATAAGCCAAACACAACACAAGAATTAAATATTGAATCACATTTTGTAGAGTTTACTTAGATTGTAATCTTTGAAAATGTTTGCACAAATTCATACATGGTGATGTGTGTGGCTCAAGCTTGTTTTTATTGAAGTGTAATAATCTTTATGCAACTTTAGTGCAATGCATTTGCTTCTCTCTTGATGTGCTCTAGATTTGTTTCTGGGGTTGTGCAGTTAGACTGTGTGGACATCACACTCGTGCCTATGGCTGAGGACGTGATAGCCGACTCACTGGGCTTCCTGGTACTTTCCTTGACAATAAAAGAGATATCTGAAAACAGTTTAATCACGTAAATCCCCACCAGAGCTGACCATAGGTTGAAAACTTTGGAATAGTAACTTTTAATTATTCCCGTAATGTTATAAGTCCAACGAATAATTACTCAGATTATTGTTGGATATATAAGATCGACAGCTGCAGTTTGCTTAAATACCAAATGTACTGTGGAGATATATTGTGACCTACCATTGGAATGACTTCAGTAAGAAAGTTTATACATCGTCGTTTGAACAGTAAGCTTCTGCCCTTATGGATTTTATAGGAATTTTGGTATGTTTTGGTGTTGTATTGGTGTTTTATTTGCTAATTGACAGATGGATTGTATAGAAAATTTTTGTAAGGAAGATCACAAAGTTTTGGTGGGGAAAGTGTTAGTATTCATGACTGGAACATAAAGTTTTCAAGGATAGTAAAGTGTTATCACAACCAGTATATATATATATATATATATATATATATATATATATATATATATATATATACATACATATATATATATGTATATATATATATTTATATATATTCGTATAAGTCTGAATAAAATAGCAGAGTTACAGAAGAGAGAAGAGAGGTCTAAAAATAAGGTAATTAAATGGTCTCACAAATGCTGAAATGCTCCTGAAGTATTATTTAAACTGAAACTGAGCAGGAGCTGAGAGTTGTTTGAGGAGCACGTCTTAGGGATGTCATCTGACCTTAGGCTGCTGATATATTTAACACACTGTAAAATATCAATTAATATGTTATGCATGGATTTAGTATTAAACTTATGAAACCTTATATGTTATACTTCTATATATATATAAATATATATATATATATATATATATATATATATATATATATATATAACATATAACATATGTTATATGTTAAACCTTAATGTTATACTTCTTAGAAATATATAGCAATTCACTTTTACAAATGGCTTATTCCATTTCCTTATTAATGGAACTCCACTCTGACTTATCTTTTATTTGTATTTTAAAATGAATACCCAGCCATCCAAGCAAAATAATTAATTAATGATCATGCAGAAAGTTAAATGGAAAACTAAAAGAGAAGTAACTGACAGACCCTCCTGAGCTAACTCATCCATCTGTCTTAGCTGTTTCCAGCTATTCTTCCTACTATATGTTGTCGTATTTACTGCATCAGTATTAAGATGTGGCAATAACAAAGACACACAGAAACTCTGACTTCATCGATGCAAGTGGTCGAGACTGCTAAAGAACACACATAAAGCTTGCAATACCTCATATCAAGATGAATACTAAAGAGAGTTTATTGTATAGACAGGGTTGAAAGTGTCGATTGGGTAAGAGTTCAGTTAACAAATCTCCCTCTGAGAAATGCTCACTAAAACAGTCACATCTTAGTATAATGGTCAGGAGGATACACAGAGTTAAAATATTAAGAAAAATATTTGAAAAAAGAACAAGGGTAACATCCAGGAAGAGAATGGGCATGGAGTGTTCAGGGAGATTAGCTGGCACGTGAAGTGCTGCCTCAGGTAAACAATGGATGTGTGCTTAGCTACAGAAAAGAGAGGTCCATGCTCACCAGTGGGTTCTCAGTAGCTTAGTAACCTTCCTGTTGGGAAACTTTCCTGTTCTTCTGAAATACTATATTGTTGTAGAATTTTTTTTTAGTTATGTATAAAATAATTGTTTATGCACTATTGGGTGAGGGGCTTCCTAGGTCTTGGCTTTTTGTATTATCTGCAGGTGTTGGAAGAATGTGGGGGATGTTTGATTGCTAATGATCTCCACATGCTATCAATAGAACACCTGAGGGGTTCTGAGTCAATAAAATGACCTAGCCTGGGATGCTCAGGAGGCACTGTCCAGTATGGCGCTGGCCAGGATAGCAGTTCCCTCTGCTGAGGGTGGAAAGGTTTGCACTTATGAATATGGCTCCTTGTCATCCTTTATGAGCAGCCACAGCAGCATACTACTACACTCTATTGACCACAGTGGGATTCAATTGAAATGTCTTTCTACAAGGATTGAAAACTAGAGGAGAACATCTTTATCCTTCTATCTATCTTTAGCATTTATAGCATCTTTGTCTACACCTCTTTTGTAATTTTCTACAACTGCCACCTAGTACCTGAAGCACATTCTGAGTATATTACTTTTCTCCAACTCCACTTTCCAGTTCAACCCACTACCAGTTTTCAGCAATATAGAGCTCTTTCAGGCAGATCTCCACACAGCAGCCAGAGTACTCATTTTATGAAGTAAATCGGTAACATTTGCTTGCTTCTCATCAGAAAGTGACTATGGTAAAATCACCAGTGAAGGTCTTGTTTTTAGAAGCAAAGTGTAATGCATGAGAAGGAAATTGGGAAGATCGAGAAGAAAAGATGGAATATGGTCCAGAAAGGAAGCGATCACGTCATAGTCCTCCATGACCCATGGAAACTTCACCTTCTAAACATACCCGGTAACATTCCCTTGGAATTATTATATTGGAGTGATGATGGATGACTGACATTGCTTTGGAGATGCCTGAGGAGTTAAAGTCGGAGCACTTTTGGCTATGTGTGCAGATGAACCACTCTCCTGAAGCTTCAAAAGAAGTCCCAGGCAAGCACCAGATAGAAGTCAGATGGAGAATATGAATGCTCAGGTCTAATGGAAATGAACGGGCCATCTAGCCATTGTTTTTCCATCTTTAAATGCAACAAAATGTTTCAAATTCCTTGTAGGAAATAGCTGGCGCTCCTGATCACAGTCATTAGCTTGTTGGTCTATGGTTAGATGAAACTGAATTAGATTTTCCATACCAGAGCTTTGAACATGTCTTAAGATAGAACATGACTCTCATTCAGAGCTTGAGCACTGAAGAATCCTATCAGAAGAGCATCTGTCAGCTGCCTCAATGAGCTACCACACATCCATACATTTCTTCCTTTAAAAAAAGTAAAAGAAAATTTAGTGTCTTGTTTGTGTGGAGGACGTGTGAGTGCCAGCGTGCTTGCCGGTGTCCGCTCCTGTGAAGGCACATGGGAGACGTTTAGAAGGGTGTGTGGAGGTTAATGTATGTCGTCTTCTGTTGATGCAACCTTGTTCTTCTGAGACAGAGTCTCTCACTGAACCTGGAATTTGTCTAAACTCACCCCAAGATCACATCAAATAATCAATGCTTGCAAAGCAACACAAGGAAAACATTTATTAAAAGGTTACATTACTCTGTCTTTGAGTTCAAAACATATCTGTTCATTTGGGTGTTATAGATACCAGGACGTAGGGATACTGTGAGCGACTGTGTAATTGATATCCGTAGAGAAAGCAAAGATCAAGCATTCCTCAATCTTCCCATAGCAACATCCAAGAGCAATGAATAAATGACAAAAAATGTTTCAGAAATAAAAATGTCAAATAAAGTAGAAATTCTTTTTAGGTTTACACAGAAACTATTTTCTTCTTGTTACCAGTTTCTGAGGGCAAACGAGTCCTCCCACAGTGTGTTATTTAAAGATTCACTCAGTCTGGAAGTCCAATGATGCCAACTTTTTCTATAGTCCATTTTATATTAAAACATCATAATTAAATACTTCTAGCAATGTACATAGCAACTTATTCTCGAGAACACTGCAGAAATCAGAAAGGGGATTTTTTTTTTTTTTTTTTTTTGTATACAGGAGGAGGTAATTTTGGACGGAACATGAACAAAATGAAATTTTATTTTAGTCCACAAAAAGCCTTAAATTTAAGTTAACATGTATACCTAGAATATAAATCTCATCTTACTACAGATATCCATAGCTTTGACTCTGATTCCGAATCCTTAGCTCCTCTCTGGCACCACTTTTTGCTACAATGGAGAAGGAAAACTGTACTGAAAACGCTGCTGAGATACAGTAAACTGTAGCTATAATTTCTGCTGAAATGTCTCAAGGAAAACCGTGGCTATTTTTATTTAGAAGAACCCCATGCTTCTTGGTCATGTCTTGCGTTCCTCTAAAATTTCCAATTTTTTTTCAGTTAAATCCACTTAAAATTTCCGCATAAGCCCGTCTTTATAAATGCCTCATGTATACTGCATTTCCTCCTCCTTAATGATGTGAAGACACCAATGATGAAATCCACTCCTATGTTCTTTCTGAGAATTCCATCATCAGCTCATTACTGCTCCTGAAAAGCTACACACAAGTCACCATGGAACCTCAGGGGATGGGGATGTAAGGAGGGCTGGCTTCCCTGGCATCGCAGCCTGAGCAATTATGTGGAGACATGTGATAAAAAATGTCTGTGTGGAGTTGAATGCTCTGTTGACACTGCCTGAAACACTAATTAATTAATGTGTGTGTGTTGTGCAGACACGTGTCTGTCCATATGCATAAGGATGACAGAGGTCAGTTTTGAGTGTATTCATTTATTGTTTCCAACCTGATTTTTTGAAATAGGATCTGTTGCTGAACCTGTAATTCACCAATTCAGCTTGGCTGTATAGCATCTGAGCTTCACGGACATATCCTGAATCCTGCACCCAAGCAATAGCCATATAGGTGAGCACAATCATGCCAGATTCTTTCTGTGAGAGTTAAGGATTAAACTCAGGCCCTCCAGCTTGACTAGCAAGCATTTTATTGACCAAGTCATCTCCTCAGTTTCAAAATTTTTAATAGATTGATCATTGAACTTAGATTCTACGAAGTGAATTCTGCTGGAGCCATGCATTTCAGAACAGGGAATGAACCGTCTGTATCCACTAGTTCTCTTTGTCTCACCACTTGGATACTGTGTATAGTGACCACCATTCTCGTAGATGGCCCCGTGACCCATGGGGATTCAGCAAGCTTGAAAATGAGTTTATTTGAAATGTATCCATTCATGACTAAGTGGGAAAATGTCTCTGCAACAGGTTACGTATGCTGTGCAATGGAGAGAGGATTCATTTCAAATGCAGAAGGAAGGCAGTGCATTTTCATGGCCGACGAACATGACTGGTATCTTTCATACTCCTGCCAGTCACATGCATTCAATGCTTATGTTGACATTAATAACAGAGAGAAGGGGAAAAAAGCAGGCACTCCTTTTTCTTATAATCCTTCCCCACTTAATAGTGGTGGAGATGCAACTTGCTGACTTCTGCTCAGGTTTTGTATCATTTCAAACTGACATTGCCTAAAGTGAGAAAGGCTAACATTTGTGCTGATAATTAAATGTTTTAATTTTTCTTTTACTTAGGATACTAAATATCAAATGAGCAAGTCATTTATACAAAATAGCTATTTTATTTATATGTTTATGTAATTTATTGGCTTCCTTAATATATGAAACTAATTTTATTTGGAATGAAACCAATTATTTTAAGGCATGATTACTGAAAACTGATTTATTTTTTCATTTTATTTTGGGGATACATAATCAAATCACTATACTTGTAAGTTTTGAAACTATATTTTATTATATAACAAATTCAATATATACTGACATCCATAACCACTTTATTCTATATATTTGCAGTATGCATTTGATTAGAGCAACCAGAAGAATAGAAAAAGGCTATACAGATAACAGTTTTAGTCTTACCACACATTTAGGTAGCTTTCTTACATGTAAACATTTCATATAGCTGATGTAGAAAAGTTCATGTAATAATTATATATAAACAGAGATTATTTTCAGCAAATTCAGAGAATACATTAGTCTCAGAGAATGAGTGTCATCTTTAAAACCTCTAACGCATGAAAAATTATAATGTTTTATGTTGGAAATCAGATGTAGTCATTCTTCTATGCTCTTATTTATGCTTTTTTACCTATTTGAAACATTTTATAATCATATCCACACAAATTGGAAATAGAATTTTTAAGTAAAAGGGCAAAAATAGTTTTAAATTTTTTAGAGATTTTTCAAATTTTCCTCATGGCGACAGCGTTTCTACCTCCCTACTGGCCCGTCTGTTGTTGGCCATGTCTGTCAGTGGTTATGGTTTTCATGTCTTCCTCAAAAGGATCTCTGGAGCCACTGCTAAGCACTGTTTTTATCCAGATTCTAGGCTAGATAGCATAAACAGACACGTAATGTAAACAACAGAAGCAAAGGAGAAATGCAGATTCTAAGACTAACGCTTTTTTACTTTTAATATTTCCTGGAAAAGTTTAAGATCCACATCATCACAGGTAGAAGAAAGCAATGGAGGCACAGAACATGTCTCTGCAGCTGCACGTCCACCCGATCACGGGATTTGCGTGGTCAAGTGTAAACACCGCCAGCTTTAGAGTTAGTTAAAGAATATACTATAGAGAAACTTTCTTGTGCAGCAAAGGAACCCTCTGTAAGAAAATGTGTAAAGCTATTGTTTATAATGGCACGAATTCACTGATAATCCTACTTTGAATCAACTGGAATATAGAGCATCATAAATTGTCAAGGCTATATATTATTTTAAAACATAATCCATGACCCAGGGTTCTGAAACTCAAGTGATTAAATTACAAAACTTTAGTTTGGTACAAAACTAAAGAAGATGGGTACCTAGCCCAGTAAAATGGAAACCAAGTCTCAAATGTTATAAATCAATGTCTTAAAACTATGCATGCTGTATAGAGTCTATCTGGTGTAGAATATGTATGGTGCATGTGATCATATAGTTAAGAACAGGACATAAGCTTCTGAAAATGTGTAAATACATGAACTACATAAGATGCAGATTAACAAATTTTATATGCGTATTTTACAAAAGCATGTATAGTAGTTATGTAAAATATAGGTGATTATGAGCAAAATTATAATAGATATTATCTTTGGTGAGCACATGATTACTTGAAAAATTATAAACTGCTTGACAAAATGTATTTTAAACTGGAATTTGTATGTTGGTTCTTTAAGCTATTCTCTATAATCAAAATATTTTGTTTTTCATAATTAAATAAATAAATTTATATTATGCAGACATATGCAATTCAATATATGAGGTAGGCATAATGTTTTTAAAATCAGTACATTTTTTATAATATACATATTATATATGTAACATATGTAATTTATGTATATATATATTATATGTATATATAATATTATATATAATACAAGTATTTATATTTAAAAAATCAGTATATTTTTCCTTAGAAATGAGAAGAGTATTTAAAACATAAGTTGGAAAATTAATTTTTCTTTTAAACACAGCAATGCATCAAACTAACAATATTCAATTAAACTGTATTCTCAACTAACTAAAAATTATTTGGCTTATCTTAAGCTTTAGAAGAATGTCATAAAATAAATTAATGTGAGAGAGAGAGAGAAAGACTCTGTGTGTGTGTGTGTGTATAAGTGTGTATTTGTGAATGTGCATGAATTTGTGCATATAAGTATGTATTTCTGATTGTGTTTATGTGTGAGAGTTTATGTTTGTGTGTGTATTTGTATGTGTGTATATGTTTGTGTGTGTGTGTGTGTGTGTGTGTGTGTGTGTGAGTGAATGAGTGTGTATCAGAAGTTTTATGCTTTCCTTCTCAACCTTTTAGGCAGTCAAATTTATGTTACTTTGTACATCTATCTTTTTAAAATATGATTGAGAATTTGCTTTCATGAGAACTTCTGCAGGAAGTGTGAAATTTTAAATTACCAATTATCAGAGAAATATGATTATCTGAATATATGTTTCACTTATTGAGATAGTAAATAAACTAATTCTTTCTTGAGAAAGAAATAATTTTGACAACCCCCTAAGACAGGAAATTTTATTTATAATATGATTATTTAAAGGTACAATTAACTGGAACAAATCTGGTTAACCAGGGTGTTACTAAAATAGCATTAAATTTTATTATGTCTAAACTCATTTCTCCATGAAAAGCCTTTATAGAATAAAACAATAGAGAATGATTACAGCCAGTGGGTATCTAAAGTATTTTCTTATACAATGCCAAAAGATGTTCAGAGATAGGCGGATACCTGTCAGAATTACAATTACAGAAGGAAAATCCCAGGCAATTTTCTGGTGAGTCTCAAATTTGGAGAGTTTTTGTTAGATGAGTTAGCTGATTTTGAAATCTTCCCATAAGAACTATTTTAGGATGATTTTTTGTTTATGCAAAATATAAATATATAATATATATATATATATATATATATATATATATATATATATATTTTAATGCCTTTGAAAATTTTGATGGTGTCTTATTAGTGAAAATTTCATTAACCAGCAGCATTTTTTCATCTCCTCCAGAAATCTCACTGGTGGTATCATAGCTGTATCAGACTTGTAGATACTAAAACTATCACTTATCTCTGCTAATTTTACTTCATGTAGACCACTTCTCTGATAAAATTGTGACATTTCTTTTACATTTTGTTCCAATTTTCTATTTTCATGTAAGCAAATACAATGTTTTGAAGATGATAAAGTCATGTTCTGGACTAATAACACTGCAAGGAAAGACATTCATTCCCTCACACATAAACTATTCAATTAATGCTTCCTTTTAGCTAAGAACTATACTTTCTATTGTTTATTTTCTTACCACTGTGAAAAATAAGCTGTTAAACTATACGTATTTTGTTGTGGAAGACATACTACAGTGAGTTATCACCAGAAGTGCTACATTAATGAGTGATCGTGCTCACTCCCAATTAAAACAAAGGAAATGTAGAAAAATAAACTTTCAGCACTGAGGCTCTGTGGCTGAGGATGCACCGTGGTGAGGAGACACAGTGTTAGCATGGAGGAGGAGCAAGGTCCAGCTCCTAGCAGACAAGAGAAAAGACTCCCAAATAAACACACAAAACCCACCAAGGAGTGTGCTGAAGCTACAATTTCTTGATTAAAAAGGCAGAACTGGGATGTAAAGAGTAGCACGTTACTAAGCACATACGCCTAGACAGTACTGTTCAGAGGAATTACAACAGAACTCTTGAAGAAAGGCTGTAGGATCTGAAGTTATGACGAAAATATGGAGCATCATATGTATACATACATATACGTGCATATATATATATATATATATATATATATATATATATGTATACATATGAGTCTATGTGTGTGTAAAGCCAATTTACAACATTCTCAAATTTCCTCTTCAATACATTTTCCCTGCATAAGTATGATAGTTTGCTTTCCTTGGAAGCTCTTAGCAGTGAGTTTGTTTTTAATATCCTCATATTTTACTTTGTATTTAGTTTTAAATTTTATGTTTTATTGTAAATTGACAAATTATAGTTGTGTATGTTATGTGACACAAAGTTATGTTGTGATTTATGAATACAGTGTGGAATAATTAAGTTGAGTTAATTAGCAGATCCATCAACGAAAATACTTATTTTCCTATGGTGAGAACATTTGGAATTTACTCTCAGTCATTTTGAGGTGTACAATTTGCAGTTAGCTCGTATGTTTCTCACACTGAGCACGGCACCTGAAATAGAAACAGTATTATGACTTGTTATTGAGGCTTTGTGCCCTTTGGCTCTCATTCCACATCCCCTGCATACTCTGAAACCACCATTAAGCTGTTTTCTTATAGATTCCATCTATTAGTAAGAGCATTTGATTTTTTAACTATGTGCTTGGCTTATGTCTCTAGGATGACTGGTGTCAATATTCAATTTGATACAATCGGGAATCTTCTGGGAAGGAAATTTCAGTGAGGGGTTATCTAGATTAAGTTGGCATGTGGGCATGTCTGTGGCTAATCTTCTCGGTTATGCTAATTGAAGTGGGAAAACCTGCTTACTACTGAGAGTAGGACTAGTCCCTGGGCAGGGAATCCTGGACTGCTTAAGAATTGAGAATTTGAGCTAAGCACTCACAAGAATACATTGATTCACTGTCTCTTCTCTGAGCTATGGTGTAAGGTGCATAGCTGCTTCGAGATCCTGCTGAATTGACTTTTCACAGTGATGGACATAAACTGGGCTTGCGAGTTGAGTAAGGCCACTATAGCTTAAGTTATGTTTGTCAGGGTATTTTATTACAGGAGGAACAGAACAGACACAATCATTTAACATAAAGTCTTCCAAATTCATTAGTGCTATCAAAAACAACAATTTTCCTTACGACTGACAAACATTCTATCATGAGCTTTTATATAACACATTTTTATCTATTCATGTATTGATGGACCTTTAGGTTGATTCTATACCTTGGGTGTCAGGACTACAGCTAGAATTAACACGGATGCGCATGCCTGTAACATATTCATTTCAAATCTTTTAAATAACCTAGATGTGAGTCCACTAAAGTATACAGTCATTACATTTTTATAGTTTATGGAACTGTTTACAAATCGTTTTACATTCAGGATCTGCTCATTTTCACACACGTTTGCAGAATTCATTTATCTTCACATTTTCAGAAAGATTCTTTATCTGCTATCTTTTTAATAATAACCTTCTTGACATGTGTGAAATGTCATAACATTAGCTTGTATTCCGTAATGACCAGTGATTTCTTAACACTCCTCTTGTTTATATTGGCCACTTCCAAATTTTTCTTGGACAAATATCAACTGAGGTCCCCAGCCCATTTGTGACAGGGAATCCTGGGCTATATAGGAAAGCAGGCTGAGTAAGTTATGAGAGCAAGCCATCAAACCACACTCCTCGGTGGCCTCTGCTCCAGTCCCTGCCTCCAGTCCCAGCCCTGAGTGTCTGCCATGAATTCCCCTCATGATTGACTGCAAGCTATAAGATGGAACCTTTCCTCCTAAAATTTCTTTTAGTCGTGGTGTTTGTCATAGCAATAGAAAGCAGACTGGGAGATTCTATTTCTTCATTTGAAGTCAAACATAACATTCATCACTCAGAACAGTGTCTTATCTCCTTTACACTGTATTTCATCCTAGTAGCTCATGTATACTCATGTTTTATGTTGATGTCTTTGTTTGTGCTTTTTAATATGATCTGAGATAAGATACAAAGTTCATTCTTCTGATTAATATATATCTAGTTTTCCCAAAGTAACTTATTGACAACATTATTCTTCATATATATGTACATTTATGGATTCATCCCTGTCCTCTCCAATCCATTCCTCAGGACAGTGAGTCTACTTTAAATGCAGGGAACACAGTGCCTTTAATGACAAACTTGGTTGTATAATTTGAAATAAGGTAATGTGGCATCTTCAGATTGTTCATTATTTCCTTTATCATTTATATTGTATCTGTTTTGTGATTCACAATTAATTGTAAAATGACCTATTCTGTTTCTTTGAAAATGATGTTGGTGTTTTGATAGAGATTTTATTCAACATGGAAGCTTCTATTGATAGACACATCACAATAATATTGGCTCTACTCTCTCTGTTAGGGAAGGAGATTTTTCCATTAACTTTTACTTTTACTTTCTGTAATTTTCATAATTGTCAGAACATGTCTTTTATAACCTTGATGAAATTTATTCCTAAGTTTTCTTTTTCTTGTTTAAATATAAGTTCATTGTTGTGTCTTCTTTGCTCATAGTTTCTTGCAGACATATTCACATAGATATATTACAGACTTTGACCATAATATGTGCTCATTTTTCATGTCGATTGGATGTCAAATCCAATACTGATTGAGTAAAAATCGACAGAGAATATTCTGAATTAGGAAAACATTCATTTTTTTCTCTACTGAGTGTTACATTATCTGTGGACTAATCAAAGGTGTGCACTATTTACTGGGCTGTCTTTATTCTATATATAATTGGCTAATTATTGTATCATGATATAATGAGTTTTGTCAATTTCTTTTCTGCGTCTAAGGAGGAAATCTTGTGAATGCTGGTCTGTCATGCTGTCATCGTGGAAGTTCTCATTGGACTATTTGTGTATGTTCAACTCTTTAGACTTCAACAAGGAATATATCCCACTCGATCAAGGTGTGTAATCATTTTCATGTGCTGTTAAATCATATTTCAAGGACTTTCTAGAAGATTATTATAGGAAATAATCAATGGTAAAAGTCTGAGACCAGCAAAAGACAAGAAGCCTATCACACATCTTTGTATTTTATGATTTCTATCCTAGGGTATTCTGAATTTGGCTCTGTCTATATCCAGAGTATTTGCGAGTTTCTAATGTTTATGTTATTCTAGTCTTTTGATTCACTTTAAGTAGTTCCTTTGTGAGGGATTTCAAGTAATGACGAACACCCTTAGGTTTGGTTTGTTTTTATATTATTCTACTTAAAAAATAAGTGAAACAGAATCATTTAACTTCTTTCCATTCCTTTCTTCATCCCCTCTATGTTATGGAAGTTTATTTTTAGTTACATATAAAATAGTTGTTTTATGCACTATTGAGTGAGGGTCTGCCTATGTCTTGACATTTTTTATTGTCTACAGGAGTTAAATTTCTGCGGGGGATGTTTGATTGCTTATGATCTGCACCTGTGTTCTGAATCAATAAAAACACCTGAACTCAGATTCTCTGGGTTTCACTGTTGAGGATGGTGCTTGCCATCATGGTGGTTCCTTCTGCTATGGTCTGGCAGGCTTTGCAATTATGAAATATGCCTCCTTGATTTCTCGGTGAGCTCACATAGTGACTATCTACTACAAATGACGTACCAGCGCGGGGCACTGATATCATGCCAGATCATCCAATCTAGAGATAAGGAGGAATGAGAAAGAAACTCCAGACTTCGCAGAGTCTATCTTGTTTTGTTTTCTGCAAACCTGTCCAGAGACCAGTGAGATCTTGACAAGACACATCTGCTATGGTGATGAGAACTCCAATCCTTCCTATGAGGAAAACCATTCTGCAGACAAAGACTAGTTGCTTTTTATTTTGTTTTGTTTTTCTCCAGCAAACAAAACTTTACCTTAAAATCAGAAAAGTGTTTCCTCAGGGTCAGTACTTAGAAGCTGTCTTCCAGAAGTGGCTGAGTTTGTGTCTCATGCTGACACCTGAACTTGGTACTGGAAGAATACCCAGGTGGTGCTGGTTTTGAAGGCATGAATGGGTCTTTGGAGAACAGCTGAGGCTTGGCATTTTAAGAGGCCAGGAGAAGCCATTGGTGAAGATGCAGCCTCAGTAGTAGTTGAAAGCACAGATGAAGGAATCATGTAAAGAAGTCGAGGGTTGGCACCATGTAGAGAGCCCAGGGAAGGCTATTGATAGAAGTGCATTCCAGCATTCTGAAGATGCCAGAAACATGGGACAACCACTAAGAACAGCATCAGCAGTGGATAGGAGCCAGCCAGAACCTAGAGGACAAATTGTGTATATTTCAGAGGGCAGAGCCTGATCCAAGTTCTTTCGAGGAACCCAGACGATGGTAAGTAAATTCCATATAATTGGAAATTGATGTGTTTCTGTTGCCCAAAGATATTGTGAAAAGCTTGATAGATGCTTGGTTTCATTTGGTCTTGTGCATTAGTAACCCTCACGATTGTTCCTCTTGTAAATAGTTTTGCTGGTGAAGTGTGAAATTGTGTTGTAAAGATAAAGCAACTTTTTATACAGAAAAGGGGAAATGTTGTAGAAGTTTATTTTGTATTGTCTGTAGGTGTTGAATTTATGTGGGAGGTGTTTGACTGCTTATGATCTGTACCCGAGGAGTTCTGAATCAATAAAAAACACCTGAGCTCAGACATCTGGGGCTCCGCTGTTGAGGATGATGCTTCCCATGACAGTGGTTCCCTCTGCTGAGGTCTGTCAGGGTTTGAATCTATGAAAATGTGTCCATGTCTTCATTGCTGATCTGTCACAGAGACATACTATTACAACACCTCTATATCTGCCAACCACTTTCAAGTGTATAGCCTCCATCTTGTTATAAATATAATACATATGTATGCATGTTTGTGCACTAATATATAAATATGACATATTGAACCCTTTTTGTTTCTTGTGTGTATATAGTTTCTGGACTAGAAATTGGACAACCAATATGTTTATCTGTGGGAGATACTGATTCTCCGTCTTCCAGAAGTCATTAGGTTCCTCTCGTTCTTTGTATAAGAATGGGACCTCACAAAATTTCCCCCTTCCACAGAAACAGGACCAACTTCCTACTAGATTCTGAATCTTTCCTTATACCTGCAGATAAATGTAGCTATCACCCATCATCAAAGTCTCTTAATAACAAATGAGACCATTACAGAAAATCACAACTAGACATGACACAGAGATCAACAGATAATGAGGATCTTAGCCCCAGTGCATGCATCTGCAGTTGTTGTACCTATGGCTCAGGAAAATTCCCAGAAGAGAAGTTGGAAAATTATGAAGTCAATGAGAGATTGCATCAGTCCTTCTGAAAAAGTCTCTCCTACAAATGATCATAAGACCAAGGCTGGGCCAATGTAGTATCAATGGACATGGTTAATGTGGAAGGGGGAAGTATTTCCTTCTTTATGGAAAACAGCTTTGGCTGGCAGTTTTCTCTCTATAAATGTTGGCCTCAGCTCTTTGAAATCCCCTTGTCCAGTTTTTTCACATTTAGTATTTCTGCTGAAAAATTTTCTATAGCAGAATGAGGGTGCCTCTGTGTGTGATAGGATTCTTGCCTTTTGCTGACCTCAGATTTTGTCTTTGATTGTTTCCTAGTTTGATCTCAGTGACCTCACCTCTGGACACATTTAATAGGGTCTCCGAGATTCCTATGTAAGGGTTTAGACAACTTTCTACACTTACTAAAAGATTTTGTTCATTGTACTTTGAAATGTACTTCCTTGACCCCGTTGTTTTTATTTTCATTTTAAAATTTCTATTACACATACAATCTCTTGATTTTTTTCCCCATTATTCCTCTGGGCCTCTACATATTCCTCTCCTTCTTCTTTCTTTTTCTTTGTGATGCTCTCAATAATTCTGCGTTCTGTAGTTCTGTTCATTGATTCTTTCTTTAAACAAATGATCAACTCACTGAGGACACAGTCAGATTGAGTTTAAACAGTGTGTTCTGATTATCTAGTATTTTCATTTTCAGTGTTTTTTTTTTTCCTCATTCAACGCCTTCTGTGTATTAGTTTTGAACTTTAGCTTTACTTTCAGAAAGACTCTTACCATGATACTCATACTGGCCTGAAATACATAATCTGCTCACCTCAGCTGCCTGTGTGCTGGGATCACAAAGATGTGCACCATGTCTATCCATCTATATATTATTTTAGTTCACTGAATTTCAAGCAGAATGGTTTAAACTTATGGCATTAGTCTGTGTCTTTCTTGAGACCACTACTTTAGTTTTCTTTACTTCTTTTGGGGATTTCATTGTGTCTTACATCTTTATAACTCTGTGTCATTGCACTGGTGGCTCTAGATTTGAAAATCAGATGTTTTCTCAAGCAGTCACACATGGTCTTGATATGACAGATCAGCATTCAGTCTAACCTGCTAGATAGCTAGTCATGATTCTGAGAAGAGAAGCTTGCTTCCACATTCTGTACACATGGGGAGTCACATTTACTGGTCAACTGGCCGAGTTCTGCATTTAGGCTTCAATCATGTCAGATTAAGCAAACTCCCTGGAAATGTAGGCTCACTGTTTCAGTTTAAGTGTTAGACATTGTGAAGTGAATTCCAGAGATGAGCTATATGGGAATTCAAGGCTGATGAAACTTCCTTCACTCTTGGCATGCCTAGTTAAGCATGGTATGTGTATTAGAACTGATGACTGTGTACTGATACTAACAATTAAGCAACAATCCCACCAAGATCTGCACCTGGGCCATTGAGTGTTCTGTTCTGTGGTTCCTTTTTCCTGGTCTTGTGTAATACAGGTGCAACATTTCCCCTTGTTGTCTCATGGTGAGGTTGGGATGACTGTTCTGAGGATATTGCAGGTCAGGGAAGCTGAGCACCCATTTCCAGCTCCCCTTCCCTCCTTGAAACCTGGAGAATCATGATTGGGCACCATGTGGTAGGCTAAGGTTGTTGAGGAGGGGTGCAGTGGAGACCATTCTTCTCATACTTTTTCTGTGAGTATTTATTCCATTTTGGAGCTAGGAGGTGAGTCAAATACTCCCAATTGTTAAAGCACTTATACCATGTTCCTTTCTTTGGGAAGTACTAATAAAGTCTGGGACCTCTTATTTTGCATGGATTTTATTTTTTTGTTTTAGGAAGATTTGTTTTATGCAAAAATATATTTTCATTTTATTCTTTCCCTTCCCCTACCTCTTCCCAGATCCTCCTGCCCAACTGTATGTTCATTCTCTCTCTTTGTCTCACTTTGCTATGCTTCTCTTTTTCTCTGTCTGTCTCCCAGTCTGTCTCTGTCTCTCTCTCTGCCTCACCTCTCTTTCCCTCTCCCAAACAAAGCACAATGGAAAGCAAACCAAATATGCGATTACAGATTTTTTTGATGTCTTTCTTTTCTTCTTTTATAGTGACTATTTATTGGATAGGAAAACATTGGCATTTTAAAAGATGTTTAATTTTAATTAGTCACAGAAACTACTGACTGAAAATAGACTGGAGAATGATCCACAACTAAAGGGTGTTTGGAAGTTAGAATGAAAGTGGTTTACTAAGGAAAATTATAACATCCCCAAGAAACGGAACAGTCTTCCAGAAGGAACAACATGGTGTTTACCCTCACTATACTGATCTGAGCACAGAAATTCATGATACAACTTTGATTTGTTTTGTTTTGTTTTCTCCTGCTCTTTGGAATCCCTGATCTGCCACTGAAGTCCACTTGAGGGCAAACTTGTTCCTTTCCTTACCTTTGCATACGAAGGGGGCACGCATGCAGGGGTGGGTGTTATAGATTTGATTTAACTCGTATTAAAGATGCATCACCTTTTGAAATGGATTAATCTCTCAATAAAAAGACTAATCAATTTTAGAACCAGATGTAGTTCAGTCTATTAAATCAGGCACATCATTCACCTCTTAATATCCACAGCCTGCTAATTAGGAATCTACGTTTAAGCCCTGAGTTTAGATCAAATACATCATCTATTAAGTATATCAATATTAAATAAAACAAAATGTATATTAAATGAATATTTCAATAAATGAAACATTTTGTCATAAAATATTAATTTTTTTATACTTTTCAACTTGCATTTCCTATGGAAACTAAAGTGACCCATGAGTTCCTGTTCCGATTTCTCTACTAAACTGTTTATTTTATTATCATAGTAAGTAGTGCCACCATTCTCAATGATCTGAGGAATTATAGGAACTCTGATTTCTCATTTTTATTATTCTAACAAATAACACATTTCTATAAACAAATTTGTATTGATATAATCAGACTTTCATAGTAGAATGTTAAGACACTGCTATGCAATATTTTGAAAAAAAATAGATGCTATATTTGGAGGTCTTAATATTTTGCATGTTTATTTGTTTTAAAGAACTTTGTCTAAATTCCCCTTTAATGTATCAGCATCCTAGGTTGCAACAGTGAGGCTCAAGAACTTATGTTTCAAATAGAAACTGTTACACCAATACTTTAATTTACTTAAATTTTGAAAAATATGTAAGCATCTTTGGAATATAGGTTTTTCCTTATATACCTACTTTTTTTACTATTTATTTTCTCTCTTTTTTTATGCCCTCCATCTATTTGGTTTTTGTGAAATTCATAATCACTACCATCAAAAGACATACTCAGGTATTTGTGCACTACTCAAAGAAAACAGAAGTCAAAAGCACATGTTTCTGGAATGACTTTTGAGGAACCATTATCACAGAGTAGTAAAAAAGAGTAAAACAGCTACATTTTATACCAATACACTTGATATTTGCATTTCTCATGTGTGTGCCTGATTACAATGTGACATACACAACGAAAACTTCTATTTTATCTGTTCAGAGGACTCCAAACAAAACAAAACAAAACCTGGAGACCAAGGCTCGTAAAACACTCCTGACTTTGGAGACAAGTCACTAGCATTTATAGAGAAGGTTCTATTACATGGGAAACATTTCTGCTGGGAACGATTAGTCAACATAATACCTGGGCAATATTCCCACTAGAAATGTTTTGTCAAAATGCATGGCAAACAAATGAGAAAAAAAGATGGTGGATTAGAGACCAGACCTTGTTGCATGATACAGTTTTGACTTTTATTTTTTTAAACTTCCAGTCACTAAATGAAATGCATTGAATGACGAATGCCGTGAATAAAAAGCAAAATTGGAACTCAGGAGAGAGAAGTAATGCCAGTAGTGTGACAAAATTTCTGGCTAGAGATATCATTTTAATTTGGAGATATTTGCATTAGGATTATTACAAAGAATACTAGGAATACGGGAAAAATCTGTTTTGGCAAATCTGTAATAAAGTGAACTAATCCTCTTACAAAAAGTTTGCTCATTCTTTCTTTCATTTGCTTGTTTGCTTTTTCAACAGTGATGCATTCGTGTATTGGTGTAGCTAGAGTGGACTGATTAGAAGTTCAGTACTGTAGAGATTGAAATCTTGCAAGTGCAGCAGCTAATTACCTTATCTTGAGCTTATTCTAGCTCTCTGGAACAGCCATTCCTTGCCTACCTATCTGTCTGAAATTTCATCCTAAGTCTAATAGACTAAACCTTTTGGTGTCTATTAACTTAAAAGACCACTAACTTCCACCAACCCAAAAGCTCCAATGGCATCTTGAGCAATATATATGTGTGTGTGTGTGTGTGTGTGTGTGTGTGTGTCTGTGCGCACGCCATCTTGAGGCGCCTCCCTCTCTTATGTACTCATGAATGTATTTTAACCTTGCCTTGATTTATGACTTTTTGTTCTCTAAAACTATAAAAATTTCATGAAACTGCTCAAATGTTGGAACATGGAATTTGGTGTAATTGAAATCTGTGTTTCCGGGTCAAAACGGCTTCAGAGTAAGCTATCCCTTATTTCCTATAAGAATAGAGTAATTTTTTTTCTTTTTTCATCTACAGCAGTAAAAAAAAGAAGGAAATAAACAAAATATTTAGGTAAATAAAGCATATTCATAATGAAAACCACTATGTATGGCAAAGTGTGGACAGAACAAAGTAAAATTAACATGTTTTCAGTTGGTAGTTTAAATTGAACGGCTCCTTACAAACCAGTCAGTAGGAAAGAATATGAGGAATGGTCTCAGAGAACACAGCATAAATGTATAGTTGTTGCTGGTTCTTCACATTCTGTATGGGGAGTAAAGCAAAAGCATGATTTTAGCATTACAGACACAAGGAATGTAGAGGATCCTGGGAAAAAAATGTCTTTCCTTAATTCCTCAGCAACTAGAAGTATCTACTTAGCATGTTAAAAAATTCACTCCCTGTCAAGGAAATAACAATATGACTTGCTCCATCAGTGTATCTAAGAACACAGAGTTGGAAAGAGCAACATAAGTCTTAGGAATTTGTTCAGTCTCTCTCCAGTGAAACATCATTAAATTTAATTACAAAGAGAAACTTATTTTTGTTATACAAATAATATCCCCACGTAGCCTAATTTAAACTAATTGCCTACACAGTTTTCATTCCAAGGGGAAAACTAAAATAAGTGCTGAGATACTGAAAATGTCTTTAATTACATTATCACATTGAATTCAGCTTTGAACCAACCTTTTCAAAAGTTACTTTTGCAATCAGATAGGGCACTACAAATTATGACAGACCTACGATTTGTGGAGCCTCAGTCCTCCTTGACCCACTTTCCTAGGCTTTTTGTTTTTCCTTCTAACATAGAAAATATCCTGAGTGTTTACACGAACACGAACAGATATGCTGTTTTTCTTCATTTTCACCTCTTGTCATTTTATTTGTTAAGATGAGACAAATTTATCTATAAATAACCATTGTCTGGTCTTGGAAATTGAAGGTATTGCATGTAAGCCTGTTCCAGGACTAGACAGTGTCAAATATACCTTCTGTAGGATTCCGTGGTCTAGCAACAATGAAACAAAAGGAACAGCTCCTGATTTTTCTCCCAGCATGGAAGAAATAAGGTTTTTAATTTGATTCAGTAATGGCTTCATGAGACCCTTGACATGAACTCTTTGTGAGCAATCATTTTTAGTAGGCATAAGCCATGCTGGCTGGAGAGCATCCCAACCTCATCATTAACTAAAATCTTCACTGCCCTGGGACACCAAGAGAATGGAGGATACAGTGCTCCCGGCAGTCGCAGTGCCCACATACGATTTCCCTCCCAGATCCCATTTATTAAAGTAGAGGAGAACCAAATTATCTCTCTCCTGGTCCTGATGCAAAGGACAAGTCTTATTTGGAGAGTTATTGTTTAACACACTTCAGCAATTCCCCAGTTTTTAACTGCTTGAGCCCACTGATGAAAACACACATAGCCATGCTTTCTCTTGCATACTTTGGGGAAGAGCTTGGTCCATGCTTTTCCGATCTTCATGGAAAGGCATCTCCAAAGCTTGTTTCTAAAATGTGAGCTCACTTTCTTAAAAATCAGAAAAAAACAAAAAACAATAAAACCCAAACTGTTGTTTCATTAGAGAATGGTAATGAGATAATTTGGACTGAAGAAGACCTCAGAGTGGGAGCATATGTGTTCAGTTTTTTGATTAAAAGACAGAGTGTCTGGTTAGGGTGGTGATTCAGTGGGTAAAAGCTAAAGAGTGCATCCTCATGATCTTCATTTCTGTTTTTGTTCTGGAAGTCCAGAATGCTCATTGTGTATTGCTGAGGGAATGATTTCAGTCTAAAATGCTGACAAGCGGTCCGACCTTCTGTACTTTCCACATATTAGGTAATAGTATTCATTGTAGAGGTGTCATACTACACATTACAGGTCTTTTGGTTTTAACCCTCTCTCCTCTATAGATACCTGTAGCATGACTTCCCTGTTGTTCAACCCAATATACCCACTCCCTGAAAAAGGAAATGCACCCCAACTTGCAAACCATGGTGATAGATATCGATCTAAATTTACAAAACCAACTGTTTTCTTCCTTCTTACAAAGCTGTTGCTATATCTGCAGAGGCCAACTGATTGTTAGTTTAAACAGTTAGATTGTCAGCATAAACCGCACCAAATTATTCCCAATATATACATTCTGTGTGGGCAGTAGAGAGGAAATAAGATATATAGAGTGAATAATTTCTTTCTGGTAGACTGTATAGAGGAGAGAAGAAAATCTCCTGGAAGGAGATCATCAGAAGTGAGCCAACACAATGTTGTCTGAAGAGTATATCTTCTCCTCGCAGGTTCCCCTTCTCTCATGGAGTCCTGTAGAGATTTTATATGGCATTTGACACCATATGGGAATTATGAACCATCATCCTCCACTAACGATGTTGGGAATACTGTACTCTCCAAATGCCTGAAACTTGTATCTATAGCACACTTGAACAATCCATTTTATTTTGCATTTGGGTTCTCTTAAAACTCTGTGGAGAGAGAATGAATTATTTAAGGAGCAAAAATAAGGAAAAAAATGTTCAAATATAATTTTTTTAAGAAATAACTATGAGGAACACAGAAACGTCAACAAACAAGTAAAACCATCGTAATTTGAGGACTGAAGAGATGCCCAAAGGGCAGAGTGCCTACCTACTCTAACAAAGGCCAGGTTCTCAGTAACTACTTTATGTGACTTGTAGCTACTTGTTACCAGTTCCAGGCGAATATTCAATCTCTGGTTTCTGCAAGCATCTGAAGAGAACACTGACACATGGTCTGTATGTAGTTACAATGTATCCCTGAGATTAAGATTAAACTTCCAGCAACTAAATGAAATGTGTTGAGTTATAAATGCCATGATATAAAAAGAAAAAGATGAGGGCTGTTTGTTTGTTTGTTTTTTTTAATCTGCAGCAGTACAAAAAGAGGGAAATAAACAAAATGTTTAGATAAATAAAACATATTCATGATGAAAACCACTATGTGTGGCAAAGTGTGGACAAAACAAAATAAAATTAACATGTTTTCAGTTGGTAGTTCAAGTTGAACGGCTCCTTGCAAACCAGTCAGTAGGAAAGAATATGAAGAATGGTCTCAGAGAACACAGCATAAATGTATAGTTGTTGCTGGTTCTTCACATTCTTTATGGGGAGTAAAGCAAAAGCATCATTTTAGCATTACAAATCCAAGTAACTTAGAGGATCCTGGGAGAAAAATGACTTTCTTTAATGCCTCAGCAACTAGAAGCATCTACTTAGCATGTTAAAGAATTCACTCAATGTGGAATCATTTCTCCAGTCTGTCTTCAGTGCCCTGTATGGTGCATGTAGACATCTGTAGGTGTCACCCCAAGACATCACACAATAGTTTGAGACTATTCAGTCTATGCTCACTGGGCTTTGTGGGCTTGGGAAGAGTATCAGAGCAGTCAAAATGTCTGGTCAAGGAGCATAGATCACTTCATGGTAGACTGGAAGTTCTCATGGAGAAAGATAGGAAGAGACAAGAGACAAATGTCTCAAAGTATCTGCCACCAGTTACCTACTTCCTCTATGTAGGACCTGTCTCTGAAAGTCCCTGCTATCTCCTGAAGTAGCACCACCAGGTAACGAGTGAATGAGGGAATCAACCTTTGCAGGACATTTCACATTCAAATACATCACTTATTCACACCTTGTTCCTTCATCTTTCTGCATGTTGGGTATTAATCTGGAGATATGCTGACTGTGTGTAGTTAAAATCATCATAGCTCTACTTAGAAAGTTTTTAGTGACCCAGGGATGCAGAACCCTTAAATTGGAACATTTTAAGCATTATGTGCAAGTTGCCATCACCCTTTGAAGACCATAAAATTGTTTTGTTACCATGAATATTTACTATAATGAATCTTCTTATAGAAGTCATTTTCCAATTCTGGAGGAATGGAAATGAAACAAATCTGATGTGCAATTTATCTGTTTGGCATTAGCAACGTGTCTGTCATGAATACGTTACCCAGTCACTTTGCGTTATACTTCTTCAGGGATCTTATTTTCATGATTCTCTTGGATGAGTATTTTAATAATTAAGAAGGGACTAAGCATATTTGGGATGTTTGAGGAATTTGAGCTAATGAATATTGATGACCTCATGAGACTGTGTGGCTTGAAAGCATGAACATTGAAGTCAAGTTAGTCTTGGTTTTGAGCTCTGACCCAGCTTCCTGACCCAGCTTCCTGTCCTTTATATATATATATATATATATGATGAATTGCTTGGTTATAGTACAGAGTCAATGGATAATATATATGAGCTGTTGTAGAAAGATATCTACAAATAACTCAACTTTTTTTTTTGAGACAGTGTTTCTCTGTTGTAACTCTGCCTGACCTGGAGCTCACTCTGTAGACCAGGCTGGTTTAGAACTCACAGAGAGACCCTGGACTCTGCCTTTCGAGTTCTGGGATTAAAGGCATGCACCACCACTGCCCAGTTTATAACTCATCTTTTAATTTAACTTTTTTCTCTTATTCTCACAATAGCAACAATGTAAAGTTTTACAGGTTGTAAACATTATGAGCAAGGAAGTCAACTGATTCCTATTCCTTCTGAGGATTTTTGGGAAACATTGTTTACTGACTCTAGCATTTATTTCTTTCCCCTCTAGAATTTCTTCTTAATGTAGAAGCTAAAACATCCTTTCTGCATACAAATCATATCATGCCACTCTTCTCAACCCTTAGGACCCCTTCCCTGTTCCACATGGAAGGAAAGCCCAAGTTCTTTTTTCACATGGACACAAACTGTGTCTGTATGAAGAACTCACCGTGGAAAGAGCATCAGCACCTGTAATATAACACACAGTCCTGACACATGATGGTGGAATCACTGCACTTCTGAGTACACATCTCTAAGAACCAGAATCAGAATCGTAAGGGAAAACTAGCACTCCCGTGTTTACTACCATATTATTCATAGGAATCAAGATATTTAAAGAGAAAAAATGCACACTGGTAGATGAACGGACTTTTTAAGAAGTGGTATGTACATACAACCCATGGCTATTGAACATTAAAAAAAAAGAAATTTTGTTATGCAAAGCATTACACCTGAAACTTGATGACCTAGTATTGAATGAAGTAAGCCAGTTATAGTGTAATCAGCTGCATACTTGCATTTATGAAATGACTTAAAAGTCAAATTAATAGAAGAGAAGTATAGAAGAATGGTTGCTTTTGCCTGGGTATAATATGTAGTCATGCAAGATGGGGAGGCTCTAGAGACATTGAGACATCATTTCATCGTTCCTGTACCAGCCAAGGACATAGGATCAAGCAGTGCGACCAACAGATGCTTAGCCACCATCACTAGAAATCTAAGAGATGACATCACATGTTGTGTTAATACCGTAATCAATTACAACTGCAGATAAATCATTTCTTTAAATCAGTTTTTGCAGTGACTACCAATATTATCCCCAAACCACAGATCCTATGACTCTTCTGCACTGACCTCTTGGTTCCATTGCACTTGCCCACCAGGCGTCCTTTCCACAGTTGCTGTCTAAAGTGTGAGCTACAATCTCAACTCATGTTACTGGCCAATCTCTTGTTTATGGAGACGCTACACTCACACATTCTGATGGTTTCCTACCTCCTCGCCTTGACAATTGACTCGAATGCCATTTTCGTGTGTTTTATGCATGCACATGTCTTTCCATGGGCGTTTGTGTGCTTGCACCTCTCTGTGCATGTGTGTCAGCCCCAGACGTCATTCCTCAGACCCATCTGCCTTGTTTTCTGAGACTAGATCCTGCATTGTGATTCACCAATCAGGTTATAAACCCTAAGGATCCATGTGTTTCCACCTCTCCCTAGTGGAATCAAGTTCACACCACACTCTCAGCCTTTTAGATGGGAGATCCTTGGATTGGAACTCAGGTCTTAATACTGGTAATGTACAGCAAGTACATTACCAACTTATTTTCTTGGTTCTTTAAGTGGTGACTCGTGAATTCCTATCAAAACTATCTGTTATTAAAGTAGAGGGGCAACTTATTAGCCAAATGACAACTAAGATGTCTTTTGTCTTTTGCTGTTGTAGTATTGATGTAGTTATCCAGATCTCCTATGGATCTTGGTCAAAATTCAAAACTAAGGTAAAATTGAATGAAATAGGAAAAAATGTAACTTGATTTGACAAGTGATGACAAAGTTTCTGAGCAAGAATATAAAATAGTACATATGTGTTCTTCTGTTCCTCTGTGTGTGTGTGTGTGTACTTTGAGAAAGGGTCTCATTAACTATGTAAACAACACTATCTTGGAACTCTCTGTGTAGTCCAGCTATCTATAATCCTCCTGCTTTAGCCACCTAAGTTCTGGGATTATAGTTGTGAGCCACTGTGATCAGTCTAGATAAGTTTTAAAATAATTTCTATGCTCACTAGAAAATGGTGAACATTGGAATCTTTGAGAAAATTTCCCAGAGTGTTCCTGGTTATATATCCCTCCAAGCCTGGTACTGTCTGTGGTATGTATTATTATCTCTGCTCAGAAAAATTTAACACATTTCCTTGCATATAATAGTCTTATTAAGCTAACATGTAAATTTTACAATAAAAGCTAAATATGTCAATAAAATAAATACAATAAAGAGAACCACTTCTTACTATATTTGTATTCTTAAAATGTGTGCTTTACCTGGAAACCTGAACAACTAACGTGTGCCCGAACAGAAACATATGCATACATAGGGATGAATTAAGACCCCTGACCAAGAAGCTATGTGTACTGATACTAGTTAGGAGCCAGAAAATCAATAATGTCCAATGGATTGTGTCCATCAACCATACTCAAGGGCAGTCCCCATGCCCAGAATGGAATCTGTTTGTTTGTTTTGTGAGTGTAAATGTTGTTTTCTTTTTTATATTTTTTTTCTTGTGGTTCTATTTTAGTTTGTCTTGATTTCTGTTACTTTTTACAGAGGTGAGGAAGGGAGCATATAGTTGGGTGACAGAATCTGGGTGGGATTGAGAGAAAGGAAAGTATATGATTGAAATATATTCTATGAAAAAATCACATAAAACTAATTATAAAATTTGAAGACTTCTATGTTACCACAGGGAGTTTTCTTACTGCTATATGTTGGCAACATCTCTTAAGAAAATGAAGGAGCCATTCTAAAATTTAAAACAGCATGCTCATCATAGTAGCCAGGTTTGAAACTTGCAGTGTGATTAGAACATTGTCAAGGAAGGACAGGGGACACAGCATGGTCTGATGGAATCTTTGCCAAATAAATTGGATGCAGTCCAAGTAAGTGGTGAAAGATCATTGCCTTGGAAATGAGAGGAGCATTCCAGCAGACACAGGTCAGACCAATGGCTAATCACAACCACTTAGGAGATTCCGACCCTGGGACTGAATGCTATGATCTGAAATCTAAAAGATGTCATTAATTATTCGCATCAATCATACTTTCACTAAGAACGCTGAGCGTTAGTTTACTTCACTTCAAACGTATCAGAAGCTAGAGATTGCTCATACGCATTTGTGTTGGTTGGTAGTTTCCATTTCCAGAAAATGAGCTGAAAATACGATCAAAAGAAAAGTGTCTTTCATATTTTGTCAAGATATTTTTAAATTTTTGTGTAACTATTTGTGTCTGTCTTAGCCTGCTGTATGTTCTAGCTAAGCATGTCCTTTATCAAAAATTAGCTTCTGTGTCTCAACGGGATAGGTAGTAAATTTAGGAAAATTTTCTTTGTTTATGTCAAGGACTATGCCTAGCAGACATTTGACATACAAATGACCAACTTCCAGATCCTCGGAGCCATGCTACCAATTATAGGGGTTACGTGTGATTTTGAGCAACTGGGGGAGCCATGTTCTGTGTCAGCATATGAAAACCACTAGTTCTCAAAACAGCTGGTGTCGAAACTCTGCCGCCTTAATGGCCAATTTGGTTTGTTGTAGAAATCCTTAGCATGTGTCTGATGTGAGAAGAAAATAGACCCAAAGATAGACAATTTGCTGGACAAAACCAACCTTTACAACTTCATAATTGAAGGTGGCTACATATAAATCATGAGGCTAAAAATCATCGTTAGCAGTTTAAAATGATAATAGATGCAAGTTATGGCAAGATAATTTTTGTAGACTCATGGCAGTAAACATAACCACAATGTCCACCTCAGATTGCTGCTAAGACCTCAGCCAGCCCTGGGGGACTTGTACTCTATAGTCCCCTCAACAGAGCATCGATAGAGACTCTTTAGACTCAAACCACATCCATCCTCTGAGCAGAGCACAGATCTACTTTATTCCGGCCTAGAACTTGTGGACCCAGTCTCTAGAACTCTGCTCATAGCATTGTCCACATACTTTGTAGAGTTGAAGCCAAAGAAATATACAATTACTTAAAGGTGATTTCACCACATACAGTGCATTTTTAAAGGGGTGGGGAGATGGATCAGTGTTCGTAGTGCAGGTATGAGAACCTGATTTTATATCCCCACAACCCATATATGAGCCTAGTGTGTGACCGGGCCCGTAATGTCATCATGAATGTGTGTGTGGTTGTGGGAGGTGCATAAGACAGAAGGATTCCAAGAGTTACTTAGCTTTTTCTCTAGCTGAATCAGTGAGCTCCAGTTTTAGAGAGAGATTTTGTCTCAAAGAGGAAGGAGGAATTTGCAAAGATTATATCTGAAATCAACCTCTGGCCTCCGCACAGATGGCTACACAGGTGCACACATGCCCACACGTGCAAAAGCAAATACATATGTAGAATGCATACATACACACAAATAAAGCAAACTAAAATTAAAATGTAAAATAATAAGCCTTAAAATGTACAAGGGCAAATATGGCTAATGTGGAAAGAAAAGAAAGTACATAAAGTTTATTTGACTCTGTATTTCTTAGTAAGATTAGTTAAAGAGAGTCACCAATGAGACCATCTAAATCACCACTGGCCTAAGAAGCTTCAAGAGGTTTCTAGTAATCAGATTTCTTAAAAGCAGAAATAAATGATTTAATTACAATATCAACTTTCATCGGATCTACCATATCCAAAATATAGCGCTTTTGACAAGAAAACATGAAGTACTATTTCCCACAATTCTCTTATGTATTTTAGTTGGGATAAAGGAATACCTACTAAATGAGGAAGAAAATTAAGAAATCAGCATGTTACCTAGAATCTTAAACTAAAGATAATGGGCATTGAAGCAAAGAGGTGTATTTGAACCAAGTGCTTAGATTTTCATTGCATGGATAGAATGATTTAGGTGTGAAGTTGCGAGTCATGAATGGGGATTAAAATAATAATAGTAATAATGATGATGATAATAATAATAATATGTATATTTGTGGTATACTCTGAAGGCAGCCATTGAAAGCCAAAGATTCTGATCTGTCTCTGCCTCCTGTCTAGTGTAAGTGATCACAGTCTTCCTTAGAGAATGGTCAGCCTTAACATGCCACAGACAAACCAACAAACGAACCAACAACAAACCCAGCTCATTCAAAGCATGAATACAAGATAAGTAAGGGACATAAGTAGAATGGGATTGAGGATGAAATGGGTTTGACCAATCACTGAGTGTTTCGAAGAACAGTGGGAAATAAAGATAGGAAAAGCGAGGAAGAGAGGAGGGGGGAAGCAGTTCCAGAGTTGGGGAGGTGTGTAAGTGGGGCCAGAAAGCAGTGAGGAAGGGACAAGGCAAGAGCTGATGAGAAAGCCGGGTGCAGGGTGTCCCCACCCAACCTGGTGCTTCGATGTCTCCCTTTCTCGATGCTGCTCTTAACTAAGTGGCCCGTCACACCTCAGAATAACATGGAAATGCTTTCCACTCACTGTTCTCTCTTTTCAACAGTCCATCAGCTCTTTGAACATATTGATTGGACGTTAGCAGCTTTTAATATCTGCTGCCCCGGGGTCAGGGGCAGCATATGCATTTCTTATTTCTTCGTGCTTGCTTTAGGAATGAATTACTCCTTTTTGACTGCACGTATTCATAGTCTAGGGTTTACCATTCTGAGAAGTACAATCTGAGGGCAAATCCTCAGCCCTCTTTTTTTTGAGAGTGAACAGGTTTGTCCAAGATGACCTCTGGTCCTCTTCAGTTGGAGATCTTAATGACTTTCAAATGACTAAATCTTTTCATTTGTTTAATTGTTTCACCGGTATCTTCAGGTTTCCATTTTCTGCCCTTGAGTCGTCTAGGTTAGCTCTTATAATCGTTGAGGCTGATCTCTGTTCAGGGAGTCTTCCATATCAAGTATCATATCACTTACCTTCCTTTTAACTTTCAAGTGAAAAGTTTGCCTAAAGGGTAGACTTACTGAAAGAATAAAAATGACTGTGAACCACAGAGTTCTAAATACCATGTAGCTCTTAAGCCTCTTAGAGTCCAGTATTGCAGAATGTTGTAAGTCACAGAATGTTAAACTTTGGCTATTCACCAGTGCCCTAAATGTATCATTACTTCTGCATTTTATAGCAACGCATCACTGCAGAAATCTAAAATAATGATCTATAATAAATAAAATATTCTACACAGTAGTTTTAGGACAATTCCAATGGGTTCAATGGATTAAACATTCACTACCCATGTGTGACCTCAGTTCAGATCCCCTGAACCCACAGAGAACTGTACACAGTCACATATGTCAGCAATCCCAACGATCCCAAGCAAGATGGAAGGTGGAAACAGAATTCCTGGGATCTCAAAGGCCAATTATCCTGGTGCCTGCAATACCCAAGAAGGAAAAACTTACTCAAACTCTGCAGAAGGTAAGAACAGATACTAAAGGTTTTCCTCAGACCTGCATGTTCTCACCTTGATATGTGCATGCTCACATTCAAATACACAGGAACATACATGTACATGCACAATAAATAATAAGAAAATCCCAATAAAACAGTCACCAAACACAGGAATCAATTCCATTGGCTGAAGCTTCTTGTACGCATCTATCATAGCAACATTATGGAAAAATATGCAAGGATTATAATAGATGCTTTCTCCATAAAATAAAACTTAGAAGGCAATGATAGACAATGAAAATTTTGTGGAACAAAACTTTCTCTTTTGTGCTTTAGCATTTTTTTGATCATTGAATTGTGTTTTTTCTTTTTTCTTTCTTTTTCTTTCTTTCTTTCTTTCTTTCTTTCTTTCTTTCTTTCTTTCTTTTTTGAATGTTTAAACTAAAAATCTGTCATTGAGAGCATTTAATTATGCTTGAAATATTTGCCTCATGTATATAAAGTTTGGCTATGATCAGACACTATTTCTGAAGTGTTCAACATTGAAGGAGATCCAAGTAAGCTAGCATCAAAATAGAATTATTAACTAAGGAAAAAGAACAGAAAGGAGTTTTAAGAGCTAAAAGTCGGAATTTGAAGGAGACAAGAAATTCAAATTGTGTTCATAGATTCTAACAAACTGACTGGTTCAGACAGTTATATTCTCAACAGGAGGTGACTGAGAGCAAGACACCCATCTCCTGTAAATCTCCCAATGTGCTCTTCAGTTTGGAAAAAATATGTTAGATGTTACTACTTAATAATTTCACCCTATTTTCTTAATTTGCCTGATATATAATATTTGGAGTTACATCAATAATCAGACAGACAAGTCAATATTTGCATGAGGTTTGACATTAATTTTTAAAGTATTATCTCGGGCTCCCTGGGTATATAGATGTTGCTTGAACCCTGAAAGAGGACACATTCCTGTAACGAAGTATTTCTGGTGTCAACAGTCATTTATGTTCTTCATTAATTTGTGGAGAGGGCAGAACCTGAGGATGATGAGATCATGGCAGTGTTTTTCCATATGATACAGTGTTCCAGAGTTCCCAGAATTCTGCCATGCTCTTTCAAAACCCTAATTTGCATTTTCAGATGTCCTCATGGTACCCATTGCATTTGGAATTTGGGTGCTGAATCCCAAATATATTAGAGGATGACATGTAGCCTTCAGTGGGGAAATATAAGCAAGCCTTCAGTCATCAAGTATCAGCAGACATAATCACAGAGCATCTCAAACGAAAAGCCTGGAAAAGGCTGAATGCAGGCACTCTGGTGCCTTCTTACTGGAGTAATTGTTTTGCTGTTTTGTTGGTAGACCATGCCAAAATAGCAGTTTTTATAATGAGGCATTTCAGTAAGTCTTTATTAGTACGTGGTTTAGTTTGCTAAAAGAATGAATTCCCCCAAAACTTGGCACTTCAAACAACATCCACTTATTTTCTCACCAGTTTGGAGGCCAAAAGTCTGAAAAGCAAGTGTTGGCGGCCCACTCTTCCCACGGGAGCTCAAGAGTACTTGTTCCCACCTCTTCTAGCTTCAGTGCCTCCAGTCTTCCCTTGGCTTGTAGCCACCATATTCCAGGCTCCCTCTTCCTTGTCAGAATCACCTTCTCCTTTTCTTTTGTCTCTTCTTCAGTCGTACATTTGAATGCATTTGGGAACTATTTGGATAAAGAACACTGAAGCTTGGGATCTAACATAAATTATATTTTTAGCCATATGTAGTAGTATTCATGAATTCTAAAGATTAGGAATTAGATATACCTTTTGTGTTTGTTGGCCACCAGTTAGCCCACTACATATAGGAAAGCAAATCCTATAGTGGACAGAACTCAATTCAAAGGTGCTAGGTCTCGGATGAAGAGGGGCGATGCTAAGATCAAAAGGCTAAACCATTTACCATGTACCAGATCTCTTCAAGTAAATGTTTTAAATATGGTGGGCTTTAGCATTTCTAGTCACTCCAACCTCTGATACAGTTTCTCTGCTGTCTAATACTGTATTTGGAGTATAAAGAAAAGATAACTATTTTCCAGGAACTCTAAGACACATCCCAGAAATTGCTTTATTATTGAACTTATAAAATTCACTCTTCCAAAGCAAAGGGGAAGAAAGAAAAGACAAAGAGGAAGGACGAACAGGCTGCTCCTGTAAAAATGATAGCTGTGTGTCACGTCTCTGCTTCCTTTTTGTAGGAGATTTGCCAGCTACCGTCCTGCCCTAGGGAGAAATGTTGCCGTTTTCACAGTGCAGTGTTGTTTTATATAGGGAAATGACAGTTTTCTCCAACAGTAAAACCGAATTAACTTCTGAGGGGAAAATGCAGTAAAAATGTCAAGCTCATAAAATATATCATGTTTTGAACATCTGCAAATGTTTTTGACTGACCTGATCAAGACACAGAATGTCCTGCAGGTACTACTGACTCATACAGGGACTAAATGGCTGAAGGACAGGAAGATTGGAGAGCGAGGAAGGATGGAGAAGCAGAAGCAGAATACGGTGAATCCACCTAGAGTCCAGTATAGGTCTAAAGTGTGGCACTCTAGCTGCAAGATAATCACAGCTCTAGTTCGTGTGTGAGTGTGCTTATGTGTGTTTGTGTGTGTGTGTGGTGTGTGTGTGTGTGTGTGGTGTGTGTGTGAGTGTGTGTGTGTGTATGTGGTGTGTGTGTGTGTGCATGTGTGTGTATGTGTGGTGTGTGTGTGTGAATGTGTGTGTGTGTATGTGGTGTGTGTGTGTGTGTATGTGGTGTGTGTGTGTGTGTGTGTGTTGTGTGTGTGTGGGGTGTGTGCATGTGTGTGTGTGTATGTGTGTGTGTGTTGTGTGTGTGTGTGTGGTGTGTGTATGTGTGGTGTGTGCATGTGTGTGTGTGTATGTGTGTGTGTGGTGTGTGTGTGTGTGTGGTGTGTGTGTGGTGTGTGTGTGTGTGGTGTGTGTGTGTGTGGTGTGTGTGTGTGTATGTGTGTGTGGTGTATGTGTGTGTGGTGTGTGTGGTGTGTGTGTGAATGTGTGTGCTCGTGTGTGTGTGTATGTGTGGTGTGTGTGTGTGTGTGTGTGTGGTATCTGTGTGTGCCTTCATGTTACTATGAGCACATGCACGCAGATAGTTGTGAAGTCCAGAAGAAGGCTGCAGACCCTCTGGTGCTATAGTTACAGATAACTGTAGAATAACTAATGTGGATTTCAGGTCCTTTGTAAAAACAAGTGCTCTTTACCATCAAAACAGCCTCTAAAGTATGTATATTTTGAATAAATGCTTTCAAATGAAGTGACTCTATAATATTTAGTCCTGTGTTCTAGCTTGCTCAGCTCTTACAAATTGCACACTGACTGAGCATTCTCCAGAGAAATGATTTGGGTTATTGAAAACACTGTTTAGCCACAGACATTGAATGTATGTATTTAATTCTTGTAGTGGTGATGAAAATGTTTTAAAGTAAGCTAATGTGATATATTACCTCCTTTGATGAGTTCCAAAAATTGCATTTGCTTTTATATTTTACAAAGAAGTTATTAATAAGCTAGAACAAAATTTTCTTTTCATGAGTGAAACTGGAAAAAAATGTATTCTTATTTACAGCTTGAGTTCTTCCTCAACTCTAAGATAGAAGTTTTGCTGGTGGACCATGACTGATTTTTCTCAACTCATTTTCTCTGGTAATTTTTACTGCATTCTGTGAGTCTGTAAAGGAGCAATTCAAGTTGAGGTTCTCTACTGAAAAAAATCCAAGTATTCTCTTGACTGGTGTTGTAGGTAAATTGGTAGAGTACAGGGTAGCATTCACGAAGCCCTGGGTTCCATCCTCCACACATCATGAATCCTGCCATGTGGGTGCAAATTTGGAATCCCAGGATTTGGAAAGTAGAGGCAGAAGGATCATATCTTGGTAAGTTTGAAGCCTCTTTGGGATAGCAGAGACTATGTATTAAGAAGAAAAGTCATGCACACACTCATACACACACACAGATGTGGCAGCATAGTTCCAAAACACCAGCTTTCTTTGTTCATTTCTGTGAGTTCAAAGCCAGCCTGTTCTTCACTAAGTGTTTCAGACCTGCCAGAGCCACATAGTGAGAACTTTCAAGAAAATAATATCTAGAGAACACTAGAACATCCACAATATTCAAATACTGTCATGACACTATGAGTGCAAAATTTTACTCTTGACTTTATGTAATGAGTCACAGTGCAAATGGTAGGTGCACTGAAGATGTTTAACATTACCTCCCAGCATGTGCTCAATGTTTATATGAGATAAAGGAATTTGATATTAAGTTTTCTCTCCAGTTCCCAAGATATTGCATTAAAATAAAAAACACTTTTGGTCCCAAGTGTTTCCTAGGAGCGATCCGGAGGCTAACGTATAAGTTAGTTTCTATTATTATGCTATAGAGAAATTGCTGAACAGTTAAAAGGCTAAAATCATGAATGCTTTCTAATTTTTTTTCTTATAGAAAGGAGTTGATGCTATTTCTTAAAATTATTTTATATGAATGGTTTGAATCTTATTTTAATGCATCTATTGTTTTCTAACTGTTTCATCAATTTCTGCAACATATTAAACAGTCGGATGAGAACAGGGTTTATCGGTTTTCATGTTAAACACACTTGTTAAGATTATATATGTATAAAATCTTACATATATATAAAACCTTAGCAAAATGTGTTAAATATATAATATAAAACATATTATGCACACACACACACACACACACACACACACACACACACACGAGAGAGAAAGGGAGTTTGAAAAAATTTGAAGTTTAGAAAAGGAAGACAATAATATTTTGATTTTATAAAAATGCTCACATGGCCCACTGGATCCGTCTCACAGACAGTCCTTCACCTAAGGCACAGAGAACATCGTAGAAGATGGGGCAGAGAGTGTGTAAGAGTGAAAGGGCCTGGAAACCCGCTGTGTGCCTGGATTTACTGGATACAACTGGGAAGCTACACCAGTGATCCTATGACAGCAGTGTACCTAAGGAAGACATGAGCAATGACAGTGGCAATCAGCATGCTAGCAAGGAAGGGAGAAAACTTCACTCATCTCACTCCTAGATAGAGAACTATAGGCAACGAAGAACTGCTGAGAGTGATCCAATACCAAACAGTCAGCCCAGAAATCATACACATATAAGCAGTACTAAATGGATTCAGCAGGTTGTATTTATATGTTTTTACTTTTATATATTTAACAATAATTGTATAATAATATATTATTAGCTATACTAAAATACAATAATACCTAATAATGAAACAAAGAGGCCATAAATTTGAAAGAGCAGGTGAAGAGACATAAGAGAGAATGGAGAAAGGAGATGGAGAGAAATGATGTTATATCTTTAATTTAAAATAATTAAAAAGTTTAGCTAGGTGGTGGTGGCACACACCTTTAATCCCAGCACTCGGGAGGCAGAGGCAGGTGGATCTCTGTGAGTTCAAGGACAGCCTGGTCTACAGAATGAAACCAGGACAGCCAGGGTTACAACAGAGAAACCCTGTCTTTAAAAAATAAATTAATTAATTAAAAGTTTAAAAAGAAATAAGACTAAATTAAAAAAAATCAGGCACACATATAAAATGCACATGAATTGGTAGCTTGACATTTTCAGATTAAAAATCATCTTTCATGATGCTATTTTGCTTTATTTATGAGATATCTGGATTATGCAAACATTAATACTTTTTTTAAAAAATGTAAAACAATAATTAATAAAAAAAATCAATTTAAACTCAGGTTTTGTACCTAACTGTGTCTTCAATGGCAGGTGGAAAAAAAGTGTCCATTCATGATTTTTATTTGGCTGACTATCAAACATTCTAAAGCAAAGACGTGAAATATTTCATAAATATGCCAAGCCACTCTCATTGAGCTTGATGGTTGCTAAGACCATTATGCTTAGTCACGGGGAGGAGAGTACCAGGACATTAGTGTGGGAATGGATTTGGGGTCAATTGTAATCAATACGCAGAAGGGTTGTATATAATACATGAAACAAACTTAAACTTGCACCAGGCTGTAAAGCACTCACAAATGATCTTGAATATATATGCAAATTGAAGACCATAAATGATCTGATCATTCAAAGAGAGAAATTTTGGATAAGAAAATTAAGCTCAAACTTTATGTGTGGCTTTTTGGAACTACAGAGGTACAGATTTATTTTCATCGTATATCTACCTTATGAATTATTTATTATTCTAATAAAATAACATCATTTTACAATTAAAAAATCAGAGACAATTTCATAGAATTAAGACCTTGCTCTTTAGATTGCATTTGGTTTTCATGAGCATTCTGATTTTGATTTGAATATTAGCTAGCCAACTAGGCACTGACAAATACTGAAATATATTTAGTTCTTCACCTAATATAGAGTTGCTTCAACTTTTGCCTTCTGTGTTCCATACTTACATGTGAATTAGAACTTCTAAGGATTGAAAGATAATATAAAGTCAAAAATATTTTTAAAAACTGTGTTAATTTATATATGTTGGACACATAAACAAACACACATAAACACTAAACTAAATAAAAGATCAGTAAGAAATCTTTATAGTACCTTTTGATTGCCAGTGATGTAAGACTCAAACTGTTTCCTGATGACTATCAAATTACTAAAACCTATAATTATATGCCACTGTCAGTGCTGGATTCAAGTATATATGAAACCAAGTCTTTGTTTCTTATAATACATTTGATCTAAATTTCTTCTGTGTTATTAGGAAAACAGTTTTATATATTCACTGTTATGTGGTAAATAACTCTTCATTGTATATTTCTTTATATTTGGAGCATAAAAAATTTAAAACCGTATGATTGGGGTTGATGTCAGTGGTAGACTTCTTGACTAGAATCCTAGAGACCAAGGATTTGATCCTAAGTAGCTCAATACATTGCCAAGAACAATTACTTAGCTATTTAAAAAATAATTTTCTAGTTAGTCGTCTGAATGTAATAACTAGTGTAAACTAATACAATATATGAATAAATCAGTACACAGAAACATATGTATATCATGTATCTTTGTAACCTGTAATCTTTTATTGGGGATGGAATAATAACGGAAGAGGTCCAAGCAGCTTGGTCTCCAAGACTCTGGTTATCTGGGAGCCCTAACCTTACATCATGGATCTCGGCTGTTGGCCTATCTGGTAATGGAAGGTTATACTAACTTAGAATGTATGCATTCAAACTCATTACAAAAACTAGTTACAATCATGGGAATACTAAATTTTCTTTTTTTTTAATATTTAAAATGTATTAATCTAATTGTTCCTTTCACGAAATAAAAAAGTATTTGTATAAATAATACAAATGAATGTCTTTTATAATAGTCATTATTTATTGTACAAATTAATGTGTTTTCTCATGGCATTTCCATACATATTCTCACAGAGCATGTCCATCTACTCTATGACCTGTTTTATCGTGCTCCCCTTCCACACCTAATTTTCATTTTCAGGTCCTTAACAGCTCCCATATTTTTAAAATATCCCTTTATTTACCTCTTTACTCTAAATATGAGATTAATCTTGGAACACTT
This sequence comes from Cricetomys ansorgei, assembly GCA_026225945.1. NCBI lineage: Eukaryota > Metazoa > Chordata > Mammalia > Rodentia > Nesomyidae > Cricetomys > Cricetomys ansorgei. The sequence continues at coordinate 1,894,890 of JAMJFZ010000881.1, forward strand.
GGTTCTGTGAATCTGGCTATTTCACTTTAACACCATGATCTTTAGTTTTATTTATTTTTCTATATGAGATATAATTTTGCTTTCTTTATGGCTGAATAGTAGTCCTTTACATACATGAATCACACTGCCTTTATCAGATTGTCCATTGATGAATGCAGATCTAATCTGGAGCCACGACTGGGATGAAGTGAAGGGTATAGTACCAAATATGTTTATTTTATTTATGTAGTGAACTGGCTGGTTATTCATTGCAATTAATCTGGAAACAGAAAGTTGAATGATAGTATCTCTTCTAAGATGCTCTATTTGATAGGTATATAGTGCTTTAAATGGATGCAGGTGCTGCTTAATCTTTGATGTCAACTTGTCAACTAGATATAGAATCATGTAAGAGACCCACAAGCATGTCTGTGAGAGTATTTTCAGAAATTTTCGAATAAAAGATAAAACCCACCCTGTATGTGAATGGCACCATTAATAAAAGGGGGAGGGGGGCTGAAATTAGCAATGGCAGACATTGTTCTTTCCTGCTGACTCCAGAAACAAGACACACCCTCCACATCTCAAAATGGAGCAGTCATACATTCTCTGTTGTGATAGATTATTTCTTCACACTGTGAACCAAAATATCCTTTGACTTTTTCAGTTGCTTTTGTCAGGCACTTTCTCACAGCCCCTAGTAGATCATATGGGTCTGGATGGGCAGTGCCTGTTGCTAGGCATTTTAGTGAATTCTTCTAAAAACTTGAGAGGGGTTATAATAATATTGTTGGTAATTGTACCATAAACTCATAAATGTATTACTCATTAGCCTGCAGAATTAATTCACCTGTTCCAGAAATATTTGTTCTAGTCACTTTGCCCTACAACTTGAATAAATAGCTCCTTCATTTCTTAATATCCACTTCAGTAACTGAAGCACAGAAATGTTCTTTTTAATGACAATGGAACTGAAGAGCAGAGGATGGAAAATTGCAGTTCACAGCCAAATCTGAACGACTCTTTTTGTAAATAAAATTTTATCGGAACAAAGCCAAACTCATCTATGTTCATGTATTTCATGTGCTTTCATGCTGAAATGCCATTGGGATGCAGTTCATATAGACTCCCCATCCCAAAATACTTTGGTCTGGGCACTGATATAGAAAGTGTGCTTACCTCTACTTTAGCGGGCTATGCATTCATTTTAAGGAAGTGAAGTTTAATTAACCAACACTGAAAGACTAAAGAGACTCATACAGATAGTCACACTGAGCTGAACTTAGAGGAACCATAACATCTTTAGGAAGCTAAAAAGACACTGTGACTCATGGATCATTCTGGAATATGAATTTATATAAACATGAGAAGTCTGTCTGTGCAGATTTCACTCAAGCTGTGTTGGGATTTTTCTTAAAGCTCTCTTAATTTCTTGGATCTGTATAATTTCAGGAGCTTGAGATTTTGTTCTTTGGTTGTCTCTTCTGTATTTTTACATGATATGTTCATACATTTACACCTATTTTCATGACTTTCTTTTATTTCTCTGTAGACTTTCTTTGCTAATTAATTAGCAGCATAGAATATTTTCTTCACTGGTTTATGTTTGTTTGATTCAAATTTTTTCCTCTAGGATTTGAAAAACATCATGAAATTCTAGCTCTGCATCACAGGGTAAAGTAGATACAATTCTAAACATATATCTTATCATGCTCAAGAACACAGCAGTAAGCATCACAGTGCAAAAGATCCAAGAAGTAGAACCCAATGATGTGAATGGTATATCAGAAGATGACTGTACATAAGACTCTTTGAACATATGCTCTGGTAAAAACAACCATTAATCTTCTCTTAGCTATTTTTTTCAATTGCTCTGAAAAGACACCATGAACAAGTCAATTTATACAAGAAAGAATTTATTGTGGCTTACAGGTGAGCCCCAGTGTGGTGAGTCCATGACCATAATGTCAGGAAGTGTGGCAATAGACAGGCAGGCATGATACTGGGATAGTAGCTGAGGCTTGACATGTGGTGCATAAGCATGAAGCAGAGAGAGAAAGAGAGCTAAATGGGAATGACATGGGATTTTAAGATTTCCATCCACTCTAATATTATACCCCTCCCTCCTCCCCAGTAATACACCCCTCCAACAAGGCCAAACCTCCTAATCATTTTTAAACAGTTAAAACAACTGGGGAATAGTTCAAATTCAAATTCATTCAGATATATGCACTTGTAGGGGCCATCTTCATTCTCTTTTGGGCAGGCAAAATTTGGCGACTCCATTATTTTTAGTCTCACATAGAGATTACTGGAATTCAATTGGACAAATTGTATGAACAGGAAAGCCATAAATATTAAGTGGTGTGTACCATACCAAAAACACAGTTTGAGCAGCTATAGAATACTTAGAAACAAAAAATCTGCTCTAGTTAATACCATGTGATGGTGTCATAGGATACAGTTCATCTAAAGAAGGAATGCTGTGGCAGTTGTTATGTTTTGTTTTGAGAAAGAGTTAAAGGCTTGCATGTGCCAGAGGCTCATCTCAAACATGCTCTCTGTATAATTTAATATGAATTTCAACTTCTGATCTTCCCAGAAGCTGGGACTATGGAAGTATGCCATGCATGTGGTTCTGTGAATGGAACCCAGGCCTCCATCCATGTGATGAGACACACTCTGCTAACTGAACTGAATGCCCATCTTTCTGTCTTATTCATTTGTTCATTTTATGTTGCATGATTGGTGTGCTGTCATTTTGAGTTCATTACATCAAAAGTCAATAATGAGTCAGAACACCGATTTAGACAAAACAAAGCAAAACAAAACTTCTAAGGAAGAAATGGGTGTTTCATTAAGAATACCTTTCATTTCAAGTAGTTATCTTGAAATTTCATAGATGATGAGAACAATAGCAGTTTTATGTTCTTATGGAAATAACATTTAAACTTTGGCAGAGAATGAGACAAGAAATGGTGTAGTTTCTCTCTGTAGCTGGAGTCAAGAGGAGAGTTTGAATTGTCACTAACACTCCTCAGCTGCAGAAGTGTAATTGAAGCATAGAAGGCAGAGATATTTGAAAACATCTTTTAAAATAATCTATAGTTCCTTCTGGGCTTTTCTAAATTGAAAACAAGATGTAACCACTTCATATTTGTTGCTGAGTATCAAGGTCTTGTCTCTTGGAAAATGAGAGAGCAGTTTGATACTCGTAAATCAAGATACATCTGTTCTGAAAAAAAGTTATGGTATCTTGGTGAAGGAGGCTCAGAGTGCAGAGCATTCCATTTGGTTGTGAGAACTGTGGTGAGAGAGAAGGGAGGTGGAGAGGGGGAGAGAGAGAGAGACAGTGCACTCAATTGATAAAGGTTCAGCTTACAAGCAAGGGGATGTGAATTTGATCCCCAAAAGAAACAAGAATAAATCTGACTGGGGTGGAGTGCTTGTAATCCCAGAGCTGGGGAGATGGGAATAGGTAGATGGCTGGTTCTCATGTGTTAGCCTGCCTGCCTGAATTAGTGAGTTACCGTCCAGTGAGAAACTCTGCCACAAAAGATAAAGTATTAGGTCAATAATACCTGAGCGATGGTCTGGCAACTTCCTCTGGCCACCACATACATGTATACACTCATACACACATACCTGCAATCATCTTGAATGCAAAAGCGTACAATCACATAATCTCTCTCTCTCTCTCTCTCTCTCTCTCTCTCTCTCTCTCTCTCTCTCTCTCACACACACACACACACACACACTGGAGTGGGAAAGAGAAAGAGAGAGGGGGAGATATAGGACTGACTATAAAAATTAAAGGACAATCTTTTTTAAATGTATATATATGTTTACACATATAGATCTGTTATAGAATAGGAAATTACCATTTGAACCTAGAATGTTCTTCTCTCCATAACCAAATGGATTAATGGAATTCCAGATGTTCATCTAAAGGCAACTTTAGGGAAGACCATGTCAGACCAATCTATTTAAAATGAATCTCTCACCTTTGTCTAGACTTAAGTTCCATCAAGTACGTTGCCTAGATTTGATTGACTATGTGTTATTTATCATGTGGGGCTTCTTGCTTAGGGAATGGCCTTCTGCCTCATGAGATGCCCTATGGACAGGGCTCTGACGCTGTCAGCTGCTGACTACAGCCACTAAAGCAAGGTGATGGCCAATAGTGGTTGTTGTAGCAACTTAGTTCCTGGGGCTTGAGGTCATTCTCCCTTTGGAGTGGATTAGTTACTAAGACAAGGCAGCTCCCAACTGGAATTAAGCCTGCAAAGGCTTCAGAAGCCTTTGACAGTTTTGATAGCTGGGTGACGGCTACAAATGGAGGTACAGATGCTTTCTCATCTACCGTTTGAAGAATGTAGAGATCTCCATCCTTAAAGCCTGGATCGAAGTTGAGAATTCCTTTGTTCTCATTCTTAGAATGTCTTTCTGTTGAGTCTTGATGGCATGGTGCCTCTTTCCAGTTAATACCCATCAATCATGCTCCTCAAAATTGTTATGCCGTGCTGCCCTCTTCTTCACTGAGGCTGGCACAGAGGTCAGCTTTATTCAGCCATCTTTTGTCTAATTCTTCATGAAATTTTCATACTTACAAACTACTCAGGTTTCAGAGGTTACACTTAGTCCAATTCAATTTTTTTTCTATGATCTTTAACTGGAATCTGGAAAATACTGCTTAAGCAAACACCAGGGAACATAGTTCTTAATGATAGAATAAAATTATCTTAAAAACTACAATTGTGCACATTTGAGAAGATTTATAATTTACCATTATAACTATTAACACTGGGAAAAACATATTCTTATCCATTCTCTTCACCAACATGAGAAGCATAGACATTTATACCACTTAATAATTTTGGAGAAATAAGTGGAAAACCTCTGAGTCATCAGATGTGTGCTTGCAATATCATTCAAACAAGCGAAATCAGAGAAAAACAAAATCACACTGTTTAAACAGAATTAGAAAGCCATTTGAACTTTGCCGAAGTGTTATCCCAGTTATGTAAACTTCATTTACATACCATACTGGGTAGCAGATTTAAAGGTGTCTTGTTTTGTTGGTTTCATTAAGAACAGTGCATAACAGCCGAGTGGTGGAGACATACGCTTTTAATCCCAGCATTCGGAAGGCAGAGGCAGAGGCAGGCTGATCTGTGTGAGTTTGAGTCCAGCCTGGTCCACAGAGTGAGATCCAGGAAAGCCAGAGTTACAACAGAGAAACCCTTTCCCAAAACCCTTCCCCCGAAAAATAAGAACATTGCATAGAATAGTCATTTTTCTTCTCTTCCCATCCCTGGAAATCTTATATTCCTTTAAAAAATTACGTGTCCCTTATTTTCATACAATAGCATATATTTATAAAAGGAGACCCTGAATTCATCTTTGCAGATACTTCCAAGGTTTAGAAATATTTCCCTCATCCCTCAGACAGAGGAGGCTCTACTTTGATGCAGATACTGACACACACTACTTAGAGGTTTTGGTCTGAGCCCAACCAAAGTCAAATCTAAGCAGAATCTGAGAGGTTACATATCCAGATTTCAAAACATTTCTATTTTCAAATTTGCATGAGACAGTTTCTTAATCTAGTAAAATTCACTGTGGACAGAGAATAAAACAAAGAAACGAGCTAACACATAGCTGTCTCTTATTTCCCATCTTAGATGTTCTCAGTATTCCAACACATTAGACAATGAAATTTGTTTCTCAATCATTGCTGCTCCCCATGGGTATTGAGAGTTGAGCACAGACAAACTAGAATAAGAGTAAGAAACAAAAATAATATCTGTGAGGTGGAGAGGGACTGAGAGCTGTTAAAGGAGAGATGGGGGAAGGGTTCAGGAGAGGTGAAGTTGCATTTTACCATGGCCATGGTTCTTAGAGGAGTGCAGTAGCTGGGAGATTTTACAGTTAATAAGGTGCGTGTCTCATTTTATTAGACATTCAGTTTAATTGCCATGTTCAAGGGAGTCTACCTGAGCAATTCATTGCCATCTTTAAAATTGTCCGTTTGTGCTTGTCACTGTTAAAAATCACTTCTCATAAAGACACAGTGAGATGAGTACCCGTCAATGTGTATTTGACTAGTTAATAGGCAGTCTGTAGAAGTCACTTGGGTCACAGTGATTTTTATACCCACTTGGAAAAGATTTGCTGAAATAAACTTGCTAAGTTAAAAGCAGGACTATTTAATGTCCTACAGTTCAATAAAAATGTGAATTTTATGGTGTTCTGCTTATCAGACAGAAATCATGTGTTTCTTTATTGAGCAACAATATACAAATGAAGTAGTAAGCTTCATAAATCTCATACATAAACCAGTAGTGAACAGATAACATGTGAACCAAGAGGCATCATTCATAGTAACAAATACCATTGGGATAGCCTGTAAGCTGAAGTTCCAACATCACATCCAAAATAAATGCTGCCAGTGTGTCTCTGGGTGTGTGTATGTGTGCATGCATATATGTGCAAGTGTGGGTGTGTATGTGTGTATGTGTGTACGTGTGTGTATGTGTGTGTGTGTGTATGGATGTGTGTGTGTATGTCTGTGTATATGTGTGTGTTTGTGTATGTGTATATGTGTGTGTCTGTGTGTGTGTGTGTGTCCTTGTGTGTGTGTGTTTGCTTACTTGTATGTATATGCATGGTGTGCCTGCAATATATGAAGAGGCCAGAAGGGGAAGATGAATCCCCTGAAATTGGAGTTACAGATTGTTGTGAACCTCCATGTGGCTGTTAGAAACCAAATCTAAATCCTTTGGAGCAGTAGTGAGTACTCTTATGCACGAAACTGCTCAACAGTTCTCTGGACTGTTTTCTTAAAAGACATTTGGGATTTTCTATTCAAACACCTTGGGAATATTTTCCCCTTTTAACTGAAATTAGTAACTATTCAAGTAAATTCAAGTAAAATTTGAATTCATTTTTTCTGTTCAATAATAAATTTTGGAACCTCAGATGTTGATAGAGGAAATGAATTTATAGCTTTTGCTACTCATGATTTTAATATTTAATATTTTATATTTTATAGTTTTATTGATCTCTCTGGTTTTGTTTACTAACAACTTTTAGATTTACTTATGCCATGTGTATGGGTGTTTTGCCTGCGTGTACCAAATGTATGCCTGGTGTCCATGGAAGCCAGATGAGGTGTTGGATACTCCTGTACCTGGAATTACATATGGCTGTGAGATGCCATTTGTGTCCCGGGCATTGAATGTAGTCCTCTGCAAGAAAAACATGTTATACTCTTAACCACTTGAACATTCTCTCCAGGCTTTCTTTCATTGTTATTTATATGTTGTGCTACACTTGATAATGGACTTAGGAGTTACTTTGCCATGTAAAACTGACATTAATTTAATATATTCCTTCAATTTAGTTTTGAGAATAAATATAATAAGATTGAAGATAGTATGTTATTAATAGCCTAAACTCATTTTGTTAGCTATATGCACATAGCAAAGGTTATATTCTCTGTATTTTAATTGTGGACATGTGGCTTTTGAAGAATAATTTATGTAACTTTCATACAAGCAGTAAAACCTCTACTTTTAACGTCTTCTTCCTGGGGATGGAATAGTTGCTGGCATTTGACAGAGTTTAGCAAACTAACTTCTGGCCTCACACCACAATGTTACAAGGAGGAGCAGTAATCTTATGGTAAACAACTGGCTTAAAATGTCAACATACTCTTTGTATTGCCCGCTCTGGAGTGTCATGAATGTATTTTCAGACTCACTTGCAGGTAGTTTGTAAGCATATATCCAACTTTAAAATGTTCTCAATCATATATATAAAGAAGAAATTGCTGTTTCTTGTTTTATTTACAATCAACATTCTTTGTTTCTAGTAACAAAAAGATCTTTGTAGCTGATTAAAGAATTTACACAGCGTTATTATTTTTTTACAACCTAAATAAATAGTGAATTATGCTTATTTTGTAAATACATAAAATAAAGCTTTTAGTAACTAAGTTGTTCTGATCCCAGCAGCTCTGTAAGAGCTGTTCACGTTCATTTTATTCCCTTTCACTTTCCACATAACACTGCCCCAAATCTCATAGTCTGTACTATTACACGCATCTATTTTTTTAAAGTGCATACATTTGAGATTATCATAAATTTATGCCGTATTTACATCTTCTGTATCCTGCCTTTCCCAACAAGCCCCAACTGCTCCCATGCCCCACTCTCTCTCAGATTATTGACATATATGTACACAGATAGGTAATTAAAGAGGTTACAGCATATGTATCCATCCCCGATGTCCATAGTTCATGTAGTGTTGCTCTCATGTACATGTGTTCAGGGATGACCATTTGGGATTACACAATTTATCATGGGGTGTGCCTTCTCATGTACATGTGTTCAGGGATGACCACTTGGGATTATGTAATTTATCCTGAGATATGCCCTCTCATGTACATGTGTTTAAGGATGACCATTCAGGATTCTATAATTTATCATGGACTGTGTCCCTGGAGAAGACTCAAGTCTCCTTCTTCCAGCCTCCATCAGTTTCCTGTGGCTCCTTGTCTATGGTGTGTCCTGGAGAGACATTTAGCATGGGTGGAAAGCATGTAAAAATCAGCAGAATAAGATGTCTGCTGAGAGACATTGTGAATCTGTGAAATGACAATAATATGGTTACCTAAAAGACACCTGCATGGACCTATTTGTTTCTGATATTCTTCACTGGTTTGTGCCAGTGCTCCATGCAATAGTCAGTTTTCTATTAAAAATTCCCAGAATGTCCAGTTGTGTTCAGAATGCCCTACTACAAACTGTAAGGAAAGTCCTAGTCTGACCTCTATGTCCTAATGGCATCTTTAGCATTATCCCTTGTACCACCCTGTTTACAGTCTGTCTTTTGTTTCAGACTTGCCTTTTGATTGTTGAACTATTTGGTTTTGGAATTGCCTCCCATAAGATTCTCCTAGAAAGGGATCTTTAGCATTTCTTGCCATCACTTAAATGAATCTCTTAGCATACCATCTTTTATATTTCAAACTTCCTATCAGTCTCTATTGATTTTTTTAAAAAATTTTCTTTAATGTTAGGGTTCAGCCTCGGCTTGAGGTCAGGGATTGAGAAAGGGATGCCTGCGAGTGGCACAAAAAAGAAAAATTGATACAGGAGTCAAAACTGATACAAGCTGAGAACCAGTCATCTCAGGAGAGCATCAGAACTTGAGGATTCTCTCTCTCTCTCTTTTGGATTCTCTCTCTCTTTTGGACTCTCTCTCTCTCTTTCTCTCTCTCTCTCCTCTTTCTTTCTCTTCTCTTTCTCTCCTGTTTCTTCTCCCTTCTGCTTTTCCAAATGAATTCTGTTTCTATCTCTGTTTCTTGCCTGCTTCTACCTCCCTTCTCTCTCCGAGCATGAACTAGCCCAGTCTTTTACTTACTAAAAGTATATTGAAGTATATTGCAAATCTAACAGTTCATTCAAAGCTCTTCTGCATTCCCACCTTAGTACACTGATCAGGAACAGTTTTCATTGTAACAGCTTAATCATCAACCTGGTTTGTTTTGGTTTTTCTCAGAAAGCCTCTAACACAGTGGTCCATTGGCAGTTCCCTGGTGCCCTACTTGTGGTTTCAGCACATATCAAACAGACAGAAGGGAAAAAGGTGCTAGACAGAGATTTTATTTTTATAGATTTTAAGCTTTTTCTAGGTTTTTTAAAACTTTTTTTTCCTATATCTATCCAAACCTCAATCATATATTTTGTTAGCACTAACAGCACCTATTCATCTCTTCCTTGACCATCCATTTTTCTTGTTTCTGGGGCTCTGTGTAAACCCTAGGCTCAGGAGTATAATTCCTATGCCTGAACTTGGTCACATCATGCAGTTCCCAAAAGTTCTTTAAGGAACAGTTCATGCACAGTTTCATCTTGTCCCCACTTGACTCGCATTTAGCGAGGCCGACCCAGAGGCAACAGCCCTTAGGGCACTCAGGGTCCTTAGATTCAGCCCTCTTCCTTATCAAGGGGTCACCAAGAGGGTAGGCTCCCATGGAGGCATTGGTCTGGCTCCCATTTACCGGAGCAGAGGAAGCTTTAGAGACAAAAAGAAAAAAAAATAGCATATGAAGAATACTAGGCCCATTTGTAGACCAGCCATTGCCAGATGTGTTCTATATGGAAGTGGCACACCAGAGACTGGAGCTGGGCCGTGCAACCATGCCGGTCGCAGCACTTCAAAACATGGCATCTATCATTAATTCAATAATTTGGTAAGTACCTCTAGTATATGACTCTTGTAGGTGCTGTGCAGCTAGCCGTTAATAAAGCAACATGCAAAGAATGAAATTCTTCAAAGCAAAACAGTGGCTGCATTAAGCATACATTCTAGTTGATTGAAATAAGCAATAGAAAAATAAGTAAAATCAAGCATATATCAGTAGTGATACGTGTTATATAGGGAAAAAGGCTCAAAATGGACAGTTTGTTAGAGAGTAAGAAGAGATTGCAACTTTAAGTATAATGCTCAGAATCCCTTCGGAATGTTGGGACGCGAACCTCAGCAGCTCCAGACTCAACCTACTCTCATGGCTGTCAGGAACAAATTATAGAATGAACACTTTGGCGTTCCTGAGCTGGACTGTTGTCAGTTTTTCTTGCACAGCACATGATTCTGAGAAATCAGGATGTCATTATTTGTTGTGTTCTCAGAACCCAGCATTAAGCCTTCTGTGTCTAATGTTTCCCTATTTTATCCCAGTGAATTTTGGAGCGGTGACATGCATTCTGATTCTTTTCTATGTCAACAGTGCGTGAGGGCACTGCCACCGTGACGATGCCTCTTCAATGCTTTCCCTACCCTGACATCACGGACATGCATTATTATGAAATTGTCATTCTCCATTTCTACTTTACAATGGGATGCATTCACATTTCTCGTCCGCATTTGTAACAGTCTTTACATCTTTTTTAAAAAATCTTCCTGGCTTACAGCCATTAATTTGCTTTCTAATTTTTTATTTATTTTATTTTTGTGGTTGTTGTATTTGTTAATCACCCAGAAGTTTAAGCTATTTTCCAAACTTACCCAATCTTATGTTTCTTTCTAGCTGTGTATATTGATATTAAATGTTTCCAATTACAGCAAAATCAAGGTAAAATTTAGGAAGAATAGGAAAACTTCAGAATATTTTACATCTTGTTTACATATGCTATTCCTTGAAAAGCAGTTCATTTAGATTTCCAGTTTCCTCGTTTTTACTAATATTATGTCTTGTGAGCAGTTTTGGCAAAAAGCATCTGAGTCATGGCTCCATAGATTTCTTCCCTCTTCACCCTCCAGTCCTCAGCAAGCAAGCTGATAACAAGGTTGATGTTACTTCCCATATCTAGTGATGTACTCTTTCACACTTTCCTCTTTTCCTGCCTGAACTGTCTATTGCTTATTTTTGTTCACATTCATGTATCCAACTACAGAATTCCAGTAATAGGAAAGAAGAGGTCCCTCAGTGTGAAAGGATTTCTGCATTCTATCCGTAAAGGTCCTTTATCTTAACTCGGGTTGAAAAGAAGCCTGGACATTCTGAGAATGATAAAGAATGGTGAGTCGTTTCATTGGGAATCTTGTTCCCCTCTTTTCACTTCTCCACAGTGGCATGTGTGTTCAGTGATGTTGTTCTTCCCTTTATCTTAAAGGAAGCAAAACTCCTATGAAGCTTTTTGCATTTGCTAGATCTTAATATACCTTGGATATGGAAAAACTCAGACAGCTCAATTCACAGCATTTACATAGACCTGGCACAGAGACAACTTCCTCACTGTTAAACCGGAGGATAAATGCTGCCTTGCTTGCAAGGATCTGGTGGAGAGACAGCAAGTGGTTGGCAGAGCAAGTAGTCTGCTGGCTGTCTTTAAGTTACCTGCAGAGCAGGCGTCTGGATCACTCTGTCTGGCTTGTGCACATATTTTGCAGATGCTTCTTCACATGCTTCTGGGGTCCTTAGGAGCATTTGAGACTCAGAGGCTTGGCAAAGCCATGCTCAGCCAGGGCTTTCTTATTTAATCTTGCCGAAAGGGTTGATTCTTTGGAAGTGTGAAAATACCTTAGCAAGCAACACCCACAGATGTAGAGCAACTGAAACTCATTCGAAATACCTAAGGGGATTCATTCTCCTGACATACATTTAGCTCCCATTATGATTAATGTATGCAATACTTGATTTACAACACACCATGCCTTTAGATGTTTAATGTCTACAGAAAGAAGAGTCATCAGCAAAATTATAAACTCTGTTCATGGTTCAACTATTCTCAAAAATAATCTGCCATCTCTAAGATGGACCTAGTGGCTTGATGGTACATATCATCACATCCACCTGTGTAGACAGAAACTCGAGTTTATTATCTTCCAGTAAAGTAAAAAAAAAAAAATCTAGCTTAATTAGGAATTTTTCACACAAGATTATTCACTGTCAAGTAGTAATGGCTTCAATAAGGAAGAAAATTTTAGCTAAAACAAGCAAATGATTAGTCTCTCCAACACAATTAGTGGCTTGACTAATTTGTCTTCCTTCCACGTTCACTTTGTTGTGAACTTTAACAATGAGACAGCTATCTAATTTCTTATAGAAATACCTTGCACTAATATTTAACATTTATTGAAATACACCATGTATGAATTACCTTAAAAAAATTCAGTAAATTTTACCTATGATCACGAAAAAGACATTACAAAATTATATGTGATCTTAAAACTACATAATTTTTTATATAGCAAACCACACTTTACTTCATAATGTCTAATTCTCTAATTCTCTAATTCTCATGCTGCACTTTTATATTTCAAATACACTCAACGGCTTGATGCACAATTCAGGTTTAGTTAATTTCCTTTCCTTTTTAAAAGATTTATTTTAAAGTGTGTGTGTGTGTGTGTGTATCTACATGTGAATGTGTGTGTGTACATGTTTGTGTGTATGTGAATGTGTGTGTGAATGTGTGTGTGCATGTGTGTGAATGTACATGTGTGTGCACACATGTACATGTGTATTGTGCGTGTATGTGTGTGTGTGCATGCATGTACATGTGCATGTGTGCATGTGTCTGTGTGTGTGTGCCCATGTGTGTGTGTGTGTGTGCATGTATATGTGTGTGTTGTGTGCATGTATATGTGTGTATGTGCATGTGAATGTGTGTGTATTCGTGTGTGTGTGTGCTTGTGTGCACATGTGTGTTCATGTGTGTTAGTATATGTTCATGTGAGTACAGGTGCTAGTAGTGTCCTGTAGACATCCCGTAGATCTGGAGTTCCTGCTTGTATTGGTTAGAGTGCGCTGTGACTGAACTCTGGCCTTCTGCAGGAGCAGTTCATTCTCTAAACCACTGAGCCCATATCTCTAGCCTGTTTAATTAATTAATGTGTTTGGAAGTGTAGCTACCAAACACAATCCAGAAAAAATACTTTTAAAATTTCTTATCACCCCCCCCCACTTTTTTAATGTAAGGATTTTTTCCTCTAGTGTTACTGGCCAGAATCTTACCAAAGTGCCCCTTTTTGAGAATTTGAATTAAGTGGGTGGGATTGGACACACTTTCATATACCTGTTGAGTTAGTATTCTAGGTTGTTCCAGTGACTAATTTTCACGGTAGCAAGACAATCTCTAAATTTTTTCTTTATATTAGTCAGGAATCATAATATCCACTCCCTGATATTCTGGCCTAGAAAATGTAAAGCCAGGTTTCTTCATGTAACCAATGTTTATGACTTTAAAGCATTAGCATGACCATTTTTTTTTTTATGCACTGACTATTTGTTGTGTTCCTGCCATGCCACGGGCACCAGTGTGGATGCTGTGGGACATAAAAGAACAAAAATACATTAATTAAGCTTGAAGCATGTATTAAAAAAAATTGCAGACCTCCAACTTTTGTGTAAGACCTGAAGTAATCATCAGGAATGATTGTAAGTATTCAAACTTCCCACAGTGGAGGGGAGTGAGCATTCATATGGTGGTCGATATTTTCAGTTTCTTTAGACTTGGGAAGTGCACATCATTTGTAGCCTTATTCAGTGAAACTGGTATTTATTTTAATTCTACAAACACAGCAGATATAAAGCTCTCAGGTATTTCTCACAATTTTCTTGTGAATATAACCATCAGTGATTCAATAATTGACGTAAAATTTTCCAGTCCTAACTACATAATAAAGATATATGGTAACTAATATTTTCTTCCTGACATCTCAGAGGTGCTAAAAACATTTATTTATGTGGTTTCCTTGCTCAATAACATTTTTTTTTTCAAAATGAGGCCTTAAAAGTCATAAAAAATAGGAAATCTATACTAGGCATTTAAAGAGAAATGATTTTGATATTTTCGTAAATTGATTTTAACTGATAATCAGCAAAGCTTTCTAAAGATGTCAATTCATTCACATTTGAACTCTAATTGGTACTTTACTGCAATAAGTGATTTACTTAACTCACATTTTCCAACTGTGACTGAGTACAAGTCAAGAATTAGAACTAAGACTATTTAACATGGAAGTCAGTATGAAATGTATGACTTAGAAAGGGTATTTTTCATTATGTATTTTTGGGATGATTATAAATTTACATTTGACAATTTCTTTTAGCTTACTACCCTTTTTATATAGATCACTCGTTACCCAGACTAAAGAATTATTGGGCATCATTTACAAAGAGGAGAAATCTACACAAGTTTTTTAAACTAGTAAATTCATTTGCTAAAAATGGAAGTGGTACAATTAAAACTGGGCCTTATTCACAAATGAAACAGATCAGTTGCCTCCTGTGAAGATGGAGGCTAACGGAGTCGGAACGTATTTTCTCTGGGTACCTCTATTTCGATATCATCTTGCTGAGAGGATGCCTCTACTTAACAACCTGATCATGGCCTCAGCACACCAGTGGTAACCCCTGCCCATCTCCTAGAAGAGGTTGTTTCTGCAGCTTCTGACTGCCTTTGTTAATGTTGTCGTTGCTGTTGTTTCCTAAATGCAAATTTCTTGGAAACAAGATACAATCCATTTTCTTTAGGCAATGAATATGCTCTTCTATTTTCAGCTTCAAACTTATCTGATTAACTGCAGTCATGAGAACAGGAACGTTTGCTACAAGAACAGCCATCTTAACCCATCATTTCGGCAGGCAGTATACAGTGGGAGCAATTACAAAGAAAGGACATGATACTCCGAATCAAGAACACGTATTTTGGAAATTGTCACTGTGCCAGGAGGATAGTCATGTTCATAGATTCTCTTGTCTGGCTTCTTAGAGAGTTTATGTAAGAGATTTATCTAAAAGGTGATGGAGGAAAGGCTGATATGGGTTCTTGAATTAGTTTGTTTTTCTGTTAACATAGAAGGGTGGTTGGGAGATGGAAACTAGAGTCCAAGTTGTTGGTAAATAAAGAGTTAGAAACAAACATTTGCCAGTTGGTGTTTTTAAATTTGGCTGGAACATGAAGAATCAAACATTAACAGCACCATAATGCCACAGATTTGAGGATGATTTTTCTTATTTCTTGGTTAGAAAGTGACCAGTTTGGATATATCTGCATTTGGAATATAATGATTCAGGAGACAATGGGCAGAACACAGTCGACAGAGCTTGGTTGTTGAGGAAATGTGTGGATGGCATCTTGGGAATTGTTGAAGGGATTCTACTTAGGTAGAAAACAAAAGTCTCATTGCCCGAATTCACAGAAGTGAATCCAAGATGAATTTAACTAAGGATGGAGCCTAAATATTTCTATTGAATATGCTTTTTAGTACTTTTCCAAAGAAAATTTTGGTGAATTTGAAAATGCTTACAGTTTCACAGACATGAATTTAATAAGTGAACTAGTTATTGGTACTTGAGTAGACTAGAGAGAACGTGGTTAGCAGAATTATGAATGGCTAAAGTAAGCTATTCTTCTAAAGTCTATTCTGTTTGCAATAGGCAATCGTGGGTATATGTAAAGAATTAAGGAGACAAAGTACTCAAAGGTCAACTGTGTGGAAGCATAGATGCTCACATGGGAGACAATTCATCCTAAGAAAACTAGCTTGTCACAATGAACTGAGCAAATATAAAATTCTGTAGTATTATGTACTAATACAATATGGCACCCTTAATATCATAGGTGTGTGAAGAAAGGGGGATAGAGGCACCCCTTCAGTGGACTACTAGCCACATTCACTTGGCATCTTATCATGATTTCCTAGAACGTAACAAATCCAGAACCAAAGATATCTTCTTTTCTCTCTAAAATTCCTGACACAAGTTATCTGAAGATTTCTTAATAGGATGTGGACTAGAAGAAGAGCGAGGCCAAGAAGGCAGGGCTTTGTAGAAGGATTACGTCATAGATAATCCTTGGCCTGGCTTGCTTGCGAATGGTTCTGGCAGGGAAGTCCCAGACACATTGGGTTCCCCATAGAAAAACAGGAAAATCTGTGCCAAATGCAGAACAACAATGACACTCATCAGACTAGTGCAAATCTAAAGTTTGTTTGGGACTGTGGTGGTTTGAATGAAAATGGCTCCCATTGGCTTATAGGGATTGGTACTATCAGGAAGTGTTGGAGAAAGTGTGGCCTTATTGGAGGAATTTGAGATTTCAGATGTCCAAGCTGGACTCTTCTCACTCTCTTGCTGCTGCTACCAAGCCAGATGTAGAACTCTCTCAGCTCCTTCTGCAGGACTACATCTGCCTGCGTGACACCGTGTTTCCCATCATGCTGACAATGGACTAAACCTCTAAACTGTAAGTCATCCCCAGTTAAATGTTTTCCCTTATAAGAGTTGCCATGGTCATGGTGTCTCTTCACAGCAATAAAACCTCAAGACAGGAGTTGGTACCAGGGACTGCTGGGTTTTCTGTGATAGGTCATTCCACGCTTTTGTTTGGGAAAATGTGGATTTTGGGATTTTGGATTAGAGAAGCAGCTGAATGCTTTAGGCAAATTTTAATGAGCCATACTAATAGGGGCATGGAAGACAGTGATGCTGAAGGTAATTTGAACTGTGAGGGCCTGGCTAAATTGGTTTCAGAGGAGAATATGAGAGAGAGTTCTTTTGATATTCTGGCAAAGAATGTGGCTGTTTTCTGCCCTTATCCAAAAAATCTGCCTGAGTCTAAATTTAAAAATTATGGATTAACAACTTAGGCAGATACTATTTCAGAACAATCTAGCATTGACTGTGCTGTATGGTTATTAGGGGTCAGTCTTATGCAGATCAGTAATTAAGAGGACCAAGATGAGCAAGGAAAAATACAAAATGTACCGTTGGAGGGGAAAAGGAGCACCAGGATGTGTAAACAGATTAAAAGGAGATTGATGCTAAGTGGAATAAAACGAGTAGTGACCTCAGAGCAAGACTCCTTCCAGATAAGCTTCAAACCTACAAAAAGGAATTAAAGGAAAGTGAAGAGGAATTAAAGAAAAATTTAGGGCCAAGCATGGTGGTGAACACCTTAATCCCAGCACCTGAAAGGCAGAGACTAGCAGATGTCTGAGTTCAAGGCCAACCTGGTCAAGGACAGCCAAGCTTAGGCGGTGAAGGAAACCATGAAAACAGAAAGCTAGTGAAAATGTAATTGAAGGAGGGGTCTGTTCCAACCACAGCAAGCAGCAGAACTTAGCAGTTTAGGTTGCATGGCTCTGGTTTTAGAGTCAAGGACACAAGAGAGGGGTTATGGAATCTCCTTCTGTGACTAAAGAAAGCTGGTGAAGCTGGGAAGGTGAAGTCTGGATTGCCTGGGAGACCCCAAAATGTTGGAGAAGGAAGTTTGTTAAGTCAGCAAAGCTGGAAGGAGTTAAGAGATCTGAAGAATGCTCTCTTTTGTTGCTGCCTGAAATCTAGATGTAGAACTTTTGGCTCCTTCTCCTGCAACATCCAGCTTGCTACCATGTTTCCTGCCTTGATGATAATGGACTAAAGCTCTGAATTGTAAGGCAGCCCCAGTTAAATGTTTTCCTTTATAAGAGTTGTCGTCATCATGGTGTCCCTTCACAGCAACAAAACCCTGAGACAGGCACATTAAAATATTTCCTCAGAACTGTCAAGTAGAATTCATAAGGACATTAGAAAATGTTGAAAATCAATGGATAAGATGAGCGATGAGAACCCAAGTGCCACAAAATATGGACCGTCTCATAATGGACCTGAAGATTTACATCGCATTAAGTACTTTGTGATCAGAATGTCAGAACACATTTCGGTTAACATCGTGGTGGATCAAGTCTGATTCAGTTGGTAAGTCTTTAACTCTGAGCCACTAAATATCTCCAAATAATTAGACATAAGCAGATGTATTTATGATTTTTATTAAGTTTATTGGGCATCATGGCTTATAGTCCTACAAACTTTTCAGCACAAAGGAAGATGTCACCCATAATGCTAAACTGTCATCACGTGCACATAAATATATGTGCATGTTACATTATTCTGAGATTCTCATGTATTTAGCACAGAGTATCAAAAATTCATCACTGGAGAGATTGCTCAGTAATTACTAGTGAGCATTGCTCTATCCGAGTAGGATTGAGCTTCCAGAACCTTCATCAGAGAGCTCACAGTGACCTGTAACTACAGCTCCAGGTATTCAACTTTTTCTTCTGGTCTCTGTGGGTACCCTCACATATAGGTACACACACACACACATACGCACACACAATAAAAAAGAAGTCACTTAAAAAGTACTTGGAATTAATATTGAGAAATCCGAGTTTTGATAAGATCCTTTTCATTCTCATTTTTTTCTGTAAATATTTTAGGAAACTGACTTTTATAATCAATGCTTCAATTAAAATCCTATTAAATTTATAACTGTCTCTACTTGTATATTTCTATAGATGGAAATGTTAATATTTCATGAGGGTTCATTCAGGGAACAGGAGACTTTGTGAAAGACCAAGCTGCTACAGGTAGGTGGAGTCTCTCCTAGACTGACCTAGAGCATGTGACCTCTAGGTATTGTATGGAGGAAAAACCCTGCCCATAATACAAAGGCCTTATTGCTTAATGAATAGAAATTCCACAGTGCCCCAACCCTGAACTTCAGCTGGCTGACCTGATGCTTTTCTTCTGGGCCAGGACCAGTCAAGACACCATGCAAGGTATTCCTTGGCCTGTGATTAGACTGAGGGAGGGAGGAGCTCCATAAAGTTTTTTCAACACAAAGATCTAAGTAGGCAAAGTCCAGGGGCCATTGTGTAGACAATTACTTTCTGCATTCAAAGAATCCACTTCCAAGAAGCTGGTTGTATCTGGCAGTAGCTCTGGTTGCTAGATACAGCAACTGTTTACAATTCTTGTTACTGCACCCACTACATACTTCTAGTTGTTTAAAAAGTATTGTTTCTTCCTGCTGGTTTGGGCTCCGAAGCATATTTATATACTAGAGTCCTACTCAGTGCAAAGATGGAATGAGACCATAGAAGCTGATGGAGACCTCATGGGATTGTCTAAAACTAATAATAAAGTCTTTAATGAGCTGTTTCAGTTTTGCTTACACTGCAGTGAGTGATTCTACAGAGAGGTGAAAGGAAATGATGAGAGTGTAGGTGCCCAGAGGAATAAACAATGATTAGGGGCTTGGTAGGGAAGGAGGAACCTGCAGCCTCAGGTTAGGAGGGTAACACTGGAGTAAGTCACCGAGACTTTGGCTGCAGTTTTGGTTCCAGAATATGCACGTGACGAGTGACTGTGGAAATGATGAATGGTTGTGTGGCCACGGCGCTGAAATAAACAAGCTCTTTGATCCTCTCTAGCTCCTGGACAATGCTGAGATGTCTGGACTACAGCACTCCTTAAAACCACAGTGTATACTGCTGTTGCCTCTTTTTCAAGAGCTAAGCCTTGTGAGATCTACAGGCAAAATTCAATATTCTTCACCCACAGCTCACAGGGGGAAAGCCAAGCTAAAAATACAAAGCTAAAGTAATGAAAATAGGGTCACAGAAGGACCATGAGTCCTAGAAGTGAGATCCAAAACTTTTCCACAACTTACGTGCTTTCACTGTGTGTGCGTGTGTGTGTGTGTGTGTGTGTGTGTGTGTGTTTGTATGTGTGAAGAGCCAACATGTTTGCATAAAAAATAAACTAATTACATGAATGAATAGGTTAGGCCATTAACTCTTATTTGGTTTTGTTTTTAACAACTGGGATGCTTTATTTGAAAATAACAAAACATATCTCTCTTGTTGTAGCAAAGGCTTCTTCTTACCATATACAATTGAATCAATCATGTAGTATCATGTGCTTCAACAGGGTTTGGTCATGTTGTTCTCCTTGTTACCAAGATTTGGTGTTGTTTCTGTCAGATTTGCACAAAATCACTCCTCGTTACGTATTTTAATGCATACTTCATAGCATGATAGGAAACATGATTTCAGCGTCTCCTTTTTAACAACAAACTGAAGTAGAAAGCCTGACTTCGTTCCTGCAGACGAAGCTGAACTGAGCGGTGCATCTGTTTGCACCATTCTAAATGCCTGCTCATTCCTAATGTGACCCATGAGGCAAATAAATGTTCTATCCCTCACAACCCTGATTTTTTACTCTCGTGATTGCTTCCCAAGTAGACAGGACCTTTAAAGGGTAGAGAATGTAAACTGAAGAGGAAAATAAGAATGCTCAATTTGTTTCATTTGCACTTTTCCATTATTCTTAAAGAGTGTTCATTCCGTGTATGGCTGAGCCGTCCACATGGAGATTCCAAGGTGATTAGTCTAATGAAGACTCACCATCGCGATTCCTGTTTCCTCTTCTCCACACAGAGAACTTACCTCATCTCCCTTCAATCCCATAAATCATTTGCTCATCAAAGACATTGTCTAAAGTGTTTAGTTCCTGTAAAATGATTTCACAATCCGGTTCTGAAGATTGAAAACGAAAATGTCTCCCTTCCAGAATCATTATCTTCTCTACTTGGTGTCTGATTGCTTTTTATTATTTCTAGTAATTTTGGTATGATATATTTGAAGTTTTTTTTTTAAATTGGAAGTTCACCAAGCCTATTTTAAAAGGCAAATTAGAATGTAGGATAGTCATTTTTTCCTCCTTTTCTTCCAATTCTAACAGTACTACTAAGTATTTTCTTTCATGGTCTAGGTAACTCATATATCTACTTTTTTAAATTGGAAAAACACATTACAGAATTTTATTCTTTTTTTTTTAAGAAAAAAACTTTCCACTTTCAGAAACCCATAATTTCTGATGGCATTAATTTTTCCCGTTGAGAAAATAATGATACATTTGATCACTGGCCCAAAGGTTGGCAGGGCAAAACACAAGTAATGATGATGACCTATTAATAGAGCTTGTGAATATTTATCACTGGGAGAGCCAAGGAGGCCTGGCCACGTGGAACCTGCTGTTCCTCTAGCTATCCAGCAGCATATGGAGGGTTCGCATTTGCATCTTAACCTAATCAGATATCAAATATTAATACAAGCAGGAAGGGTCTGAATGTTTTCAGAGCACAGTGGCCCTTTAAATTATAAATATGAATAATGGACTTGGCTAAGTTTCAAAACTTAAATAAGATCAGAGTATCATCAGATTTGGTCGGCTGTTTTTAAATCTCCATACCCAAGTCTGTTTTCAAAGTGATTAATTTCTTTCTAATCACAGTTAGTGAAAACTAGAGAAGAGAAACAGTTTTATGCTACTAGGGTTCATCAAAACCACTTCCCTGGTATTTTGAAAACTGGCACATTTATTTATCTGTTGACAAGACCTCCATCAGTTACTCTTGATTTGTTTCATATTAGTAATGTTGTTCATATAGATAGAATCTTAAATTGCTTAAAATATTATATAAAATTATATGAGAGAACTACCATATCAGAATACTGACTTCAAACATTGGGCAGCACAGTTAACCTCAGGGTTACATTATTGACAGAATGTTTATTTTAACAATTTGTAAACTGTGCATCAGTTTGGGATTTCAAATGTTTAGTGTAGCAAACCATTTCTTGAAGAATATTGATCAATACATGGCAAGGCACATAGCTCATATATTGTTCATGTTCATTCACAGAGGAGACATCAAGGAAGCAAGGAATCACAATACGGAGACGAGAGAAAGGGTAAGTATATTTTGTATTGGATAAAAATGGGATGTTGCAGTGGGATTTAAAAATACAAACATGATTTGATTTGGGTGAACAGAGTGATCAAATGTACAACTTGTTTACAGTAGGTACTTGATAGAATTTGAAAAGATGAATCATTAGTTGGTTCTCAAGGAATGACTTCATGGAGATTGATAAGTCAGAACACACTTATTTAGAAAATCAAATCATTACTACCTCCTCTCCCTACAGACTGTATCGAAAATCCCTTCTAACATAAAGTAACTCAATATTGACCAGCTCACTGATTGGAGGGTAGAGTAGAGCTTTTTAATAAGAAGTCATTAAACTTTAAGATGCATCCTTGGGCCCAAGAACATAAAGACAGTTGCTATTGGTTATTTCAAGATGATCATATGTATACACTCTGTTATTATGGAGGAAGTCTGTTAAAGATATGGAAAACAGACTCAAAATAGTTTTGATTCTAAATTAGTTTTAGTTAAGAAGCCCCAAAGCTATTCCAATCAGGTTTTACTTTTCACAATAACTAACAACAGTTTCCAGATTAAAAATTCTCTACAACAGAAGTGTTTTCAAAATCCACTTCTGCTTCTGTGCTTGTGTTAGAGTCCGTTTCTTTGCAGTTCTTCACAAAGTATTCCCCAACTATTGGAAAACAAGTCATGCTGCTGTCTACAGAAAATGGCAGTGATGTACTTTCAATTCACAGATCTACCTAAAATGCATACATACATCAAGATTCTTTAAGAATTTTTATTTATGTTTATTTCCTGTGCATTGGTATTCAATGTTCGTGTGAGGGTGTCGGGGCCCCTGGAGATGCCATGTGGGTGCTGGGAATTGTACCAGAGTTCTCTGCAAGAGTAGCCAGTGCTCTTAACCACTGATCCATCTCTCCAGGCCCTACATCAAGATTCTGTTCAATCAATATAAATTCTGAAATGGAATGCAAGTATTATTGAAATATTGTACTGGATGTGAGTATTTATGTATTTTGGATATCAGAAACTGAGTATATTAAATAGGCACTCAATCAATAATGGTGTTCTTCCTTAAAAATTCCATTATGTTCTATGTTTATTTTGGAGGGCATGTTAGACATGTTATCACTTTTGCAAATAACTCATTTATAATGTAGTATTTTCTTCAAAATAGTGGATATTTAAAAATTACAAGGTCAAATTTGAAATGCGTTTGTACCATAACAGCTTTTCTCCATCCAAGTACAATAGATTTGGTCATCTCAATATATATTTAAAGCTGGACTGTGGTGGTGCTTGTCTTTAATTCTAGCACTCAGGAGGCAGAGGCAGGCGGATCTCTGTGAGTTGGAGACCAGCTTGGTCTCCAGGACAGTCAGAGTTACAGCAGAGAAACCCTGTCTTGAAAAACCAAAAATAAACAAACAAATAAATAAATAAATTTAAATTTAGAATGCCTACATAGATATATTTATATATATGTGTATAGTGCAAACATGTGCATATATATCTGATTATATAATAATATATGTATTTATTTTTTTATATTTGTTTATAGAAAAGCATAAAGTGTTTAACTCATTTGTTAGATGAATCGAGTTTAAAATGAACTTGACTAGCTATAGATAAACTAGTCAGTGTTTGGCAAAATATAATATTTGAAATCACACACAGTATGATGTAATAGAAGTGACTATACTAATACGTAAATGAGTATTATTGACCACAATAATTCCCCAGAATGTCACAAAATGTAAAACTCTCATTTTATTTCTGTATCTCAATTTCAGTATCATTGAAATTCTGAAATTTTATTGAATTTTGGGTTGGCCTAAAATGGGTAACAGTTCCGAAAACCTGTCATTCACTCTATTTATCATGTTGGAGACATGGCATCTTCACCTTTCTTGGTTGTAGCTGAAGTTTCTCTTCAATGGCTTGCAAATGAAAGGCAGATCAAACTTATCCTGAAGAAAGCCTGAGAGTACTCAGTACTGCTACAACCCGGGCGAACTGCAGCAGTACTGATCTGAAACTGTAGGCATGTCTAAGGGGACAGGGTGTGAGAGGGAGATCCACAGTAGAGGACCCAGTTTACCAAAGGAAAGAGATGGCCACAGCATGTTGCAACTTCATTTACTAAACAAGCTGTTTCTTATTGATATATGTGGGAAGTCACGTCAGATTGGTTCTCTGAATTTTAAAATGTGAATGCAAATTCAAAATTTGCAATATGCTGCACAGAAAGGAATCGCAGCAGACTCACCCCACAACATCTGCTCTTCCTGAGAGCTTCCCTGGAGACCAACCCTCTGGACTTACTGTTTTATACAAAGGCAGGCAGTAGATAATAATACCATTTCTATAATAAACAAAACCTCTCTCTTTGGTACAGTGACGCCACTCACTATATTTACCTGATTCATTCAAATAAAGTGCTTGAATGTTTTAAACAAGGGTACACAATGTATTTAGAATAGTAACCCTGAGCATATTCAATGTTTTCTTATATCTACATTAATGAAAATTATATCAATATTAATACCTCAATATTTCAGAATTTCGATAGTTTAAGAAAAGCTACCTTTAAATATCTATCTAGAAATGGTATTTGTATGCAGGTTCCTGACTTGCTATGGCCCAATGTGTCAATTTTCAAATATATGATGCTGAGAAATACTTTGATTATATATTTTAATCTTTTCTTGAGATGCAGACATGTGGTAAGACACTGTTGTAATTTTGGACAATATAGGCAACCACTTGATCAGTACTGCAAATATGTTAAGTCTATACTATGCTGTGTTGTAAACATTTTGGACACTTCAATAAATTACAGGAAATAGTTAAGTTTTCACTGTAAAAGAGTGTTGAATGATTTTTACAAAATAGTTGTTTAATCTAATGCTTCAGAATATGTTTAAGGCAGACTGCACGGAACAATTTATTCTTCTTCAGATCCAGTGTGATTCAACTTTTACTGTTACCACTTTCTACCGCTGTAGAAAACTTTTGTTAAATCTAAACATATCAACATAAACATATCAAACATATCAAAATAAAGGATGAGGTTTAAATATACCCCAAGTATCTACGTGGAAGGCATAGGTTGATCTGCATCTCATACTTTTTTGTTTGTTTAACTGCATTAAAATTATTTAAAATTTTTATAAACTGAATTTAATAATTTTATTTCCACTCACTCACCTTTTCACAGATCTTCCATATTTCTCCTCATAGCAGATTAGTGTTCTTTTCCCTCTCTAAAAAAATAAAAAAGGAAAAGAAAGAAAGAAAGAAAAGAAAACTAGGTGAAAAGAAGAAACCACAGCAAAATAAATAAATAAATAAATAATAAATAAATAATAAAACACTCAGACAAACCAGAAAAAAAGAAGTAAATCAGTAAAACAAAACATATCAAAATGAATCAAAACCACGTGTAATAAGTAAAAAAAGCACAGAGTTTGTTTCAGGCTGACCATCTATTCCTGGGCATGGGACCTGACTTGGAGTGTCAGTGACTCTTTGTTGGTAAAAATTGATTTTTCTTTTCCCACCAAGTGTCAATAGTAAGTAGACACTTAATATTCTTGGTTAGGGGTTGGACCTTGTGTCCACTTATCCTTCTCGGGTCTGGAACCCTGTTGAACCCGTGCGTGTCTTGTACATGCTGCCACAGTCTCTGTCAGGTCATTTGTGTGTTAGTCCTGTTGTGTCTGGAAGATCCCTGTTTCACTGGAATCATCTAATACATCTTGTTTTTACATTCTTTCTACCTCCTCTTTCACATAGATCCCTGAGTCTTGAGAAAAAGGTTCAATAAATACGTTCCATTTAGAGCTGAGTATTTCAAAGTCGCTCCTTGCCCAGTTATGGATATCATTGGTAATTAGCATCTGCTCAGAGAAACGGCTTCTCTGATGACAGTTCAGCAACGTTCTGCTCTATGGTATAACAATATGTCATAAGGAATCCTTAAAAGAATGTTTCTTGTTTTGAAGTTATATATAATTGCATCATTTCCCCTTTCTTTTCCTATCTCCAAAACTTATTCTATGTACCTCTTTGCTCTCTTTAAAAGGCATGTCCTTTTTTTCATTAATTGCTATTTGATACATATATGTATATGCTTATATTATAAATACATAAATATGGCATGTTCAATCTAATTAATGTTATTTGTATAGCATTTATTGCTATGTTCTTTTAACAGAATAATAGAAGTAAGTTTCCCTAGGTGTATGACTTTTCTAGTCTTTAATTCTTGGGCATTTTAGCCATGCCAAGTATGGATTACATTTAATGGGTTGGATACTTTCATAACATTTTTAACCACTATTGTACCAGCAATAGCTTTTACAACCTCTCATCTGTTTGATGAATAAATAGCATAGGACCATACTCATTCATCATTTAATGAAGTTTGAGTTCTTCATTTTTTATTAATGTTTTAAAATATTAAAATTGTAAGTACAGATTGCATTTAATTAATATAATCTAAGGAATTATAGCTTGTTTAATTTGGACTTTTAAAGAAAATTTTCATGGTGATGCAAATTATAAAATGTGTGTATGTGCTCCTTAACCTATGATGATCCAGTTATAAAATATACTAATAAAATTTCAATAATTACCCAAAGAGCAATAATCCCAGTGTTCATTTACACAAACCAGAATGAGAGATGGACAATCTACACCTAGACCTTTGCTATGTGAAGTTTGAGCTTTAATCAGACTTGCCTATCAATAACTATATAAGATGAATCACACAGGATCCAATCTCACAGAATAATTGAAACATGAAAGGAGAAAAAACGGTGCCCAAGTACCTTAGTCAAATTACCTAGCAGTCTTCAGGATTAATGTATGTATTTGATTTACATGTAAAATATTTGGATTTACCTAAATACTTGAGGCTTAAGATTAAGCTTTTATTCACCATCCAGATGACTTAGGCATCTTTTTTTTTTTTTTTCTTTTTTGAATTATCTTCAGAATTGCTTATTTACACTTGGTTTATGTGTGGAAAAAGAGACTTAAACATCTCCTCACTTTCTGCCAAGGATCTTGTCCAACAATTGTTTTTGCCCTCTATCATTTTGCAACATATCTGGAAAATTTTTAATAATAGTCAGTTACCTGTTTCTTTCTATATATGAATTTATAGTTGGTGTTGTAAGGAGGTTGCGTGTGTATGTGTGTGGGTGCATTTGGCCTATGCGTTTATATCTGTATGCATATATCTGCATAAGTACATATATTGAACTATATTTTTATAAATATTATATATACATATAAGCATTTACATATCTGTTCACATATAAACATGTTCATATATACATATAGTCATTTGGTAGAGTTTTACCATGATTGGACTTGTCAAACCCAATGATACTCCTATTTGAAATATTATTAGTTAATCAAAGGACTGTCACTAAATGCTTCAAGCATACTCTTTGAGTTGTCATGTGGTTGGTTCAGAAAGGGTCAGATTTCGTATGCCAGCTGCTTGCAGTAGAGAAATGATGCTGTAGCAGTATGTGTTCGTGGGAACGGATCTGGTTTGAAAAACCAGGGAGGGAGTACTGTCTAAGGAGTATATTCCTTGAGGAAGCCATAGGTTTCCCTGCTGCGTGAAACATGGGGAACGATGTGTGTGTGCCTGAGTCTGGCATCTCCTTTCTCATCTCACCTCTTTCTAAACTCACTTGGAGGTTCTCAAACCAAGGAACCTTTGTATCCCAGGACTCTGTTAGTCTCAATATAGTGCTTTGCCTCTACCTTTTTTTTTTCTTTTGAGTAACTCTATGCTCTTTTTTTTTTTTTTTTTAAATGTTCTCATGTCTTTGGCATTTTCACAGTAATAAGATATTTCTTCTCATACATTTCAATTACTGCCCTCTACTCTAAAGTTTTACCTCATCAATAATCTCTCTCTTGTGCTCTCTCTCTCACTCCCTCTTGGTCTCTCTCCCTCCCCAACCTTCCCTTCCTCCCCCCCCCCACTCCTTCTAATACCACTAGATGTCTTAGTATCTCATTTAAAAATTCATCAATATAAGAACTTTCTTCCCCTTCCACTCTACATAATTCTTTCACTAAAACCAAGGAACGCTATTTGTAATTCCATTGATCTTAAATAAATTCAGATTTAAATGTAAAAAAAAAAATCAAATTATAAATATTTACTATATATAAGAGTGTGAATTTGGAGCTTTCTATTACTATTAAATGTCCAAGAAGCAAAATTCTGTCATGAAATTGTTAAAAGTTGTCCCATCCTGACTGGCTTCCATAGCCTAATACTTCCCGGTAAATATTTCTTGAGGCTCACCAAGACGTCCAGCTGGGTCCCTGCTTTTCTTCATAGTCTTGCTTCTCCCTTATTTCATTTGCATTTCTGCAATTCACTAATATACCAATATAACCAATTCCTTGCCCCGGTTTTCTCGTGGCATATTCCAGTAGAAGGAAATGGCAACTAAAATCCCTCAATTAATTATTAACAATTTCTCAGCTAAAGGGGGTTCATTAGATAGGCTCAGGTAGAAAAACAGAAAATGCAGAAAACAAATATGAGGCCTCCTCTCACCTAAACGTAAGATCACGCTGTGTGAGTTCAGCATTTGCCACCATTGCTAGTGTATAGAGATGGGAACTGAGGATCTGACCGTTAAACCGCATAATGTATGCAGAGTGTTAGAAAGCAGGTGGCCTCACCTGAACCTTGTGGCATTTCTTAGTTTGGACAGTAATGCCTATTGATGCAATGATATTCATCAAAGTATAGCCATATGAATATTCTCTCTCTCTCTCTCTATATATATATACATATATATATAGTATAGCCATTTCCATCAGATACCAAAGGGGTATAAAATATTTCTTGGAATTTACTATATTATACTCTTCATAATTTTTGAAACTGAATGCTTTAAGGCTTATTTAATCTGACCATATGTTGGAAGTTCTTTATATTTTATCATACCTTTGATTAAAGAGAAGGCAAATACATTTCTTTTTAGCATTCTGGCTTTAAGCTTTGGGATGAAAATCTTATTCCATTCTCACAACTTATAATACGACAACAAATATTTTAAAAGAAAAAAAACATATACTTTATGTCCAACAAAAATGTATTGTTCTCTTAGAAAATTATGAGCAACAAACAGTTTAGAACAATTTTACTGCATAGGATTCATGAATAAATTCTGTCTTGGATGTGGAAGGCACCTTTCTGGCCCCGTTATTAGATGAAATAAACCCAAGGACAAAGAAAATCAAGAGGTAATCCTTTTGGCAATCTTGTCATGCAATTTTTGCAAAACATTCCCTGCAGTGCAGGATTGTTCAGAGCCTCACATGCTGAGACTCACTTGCTGTGCCAGGAAAACCTGGCTGCCCCTTGCTGAGACAGATTTTCAAGAAAGAAAAAAGAAAAGCTACTACTGAGTGAGTAGCTGCTGCTGCAGGACCCCAGGACTGAGCAGACCACAGGGCAGTCTCTCTGGGATTCATAGCATTGCTTTCTGCTCTTCCATCCTGATTGGCAGAACGGATCTGCTTTGCGCAGACATACTCCAGTTAACATTGATTAGGTTTGTTGTTGCTGTTGTTGTTGGTTTTGTTTGCCATGCAGCGTCTTTTCCTAACAGTCCCTTATGTTCACACTTTCACCTTCTCCATTTCTGTGCTTCTGCAATTCTAATGGTATTTCGTGTCAAAAACATGTCAACTTCTAAAAGAACAATACACAATTCTTGACATTATGATTGATAAAACATGCCTATCAAAGATTGTGCAAGGAATATCTATGCTGACAAAAATTTCAAACTTACTTAAAATGATTCACAATTATCCACACTCTGGGAAGAGAAACTGACTGTTGGAGTAGAATACAATGCTGGCCTTTTAATGGACTGAAGGTGTGTTTTGACATGGAAGAAGGTTGAGAAGAGGATGTTGCCATAAAGAAAGACATTTTGCATTAGTAAGTGTGAAGGTGAAACTCTCCGTGTAGTATGTTAGGCTTTTAAAATTAGGACGGTGTCTAGAAATGTTCATCATTTAAAGCAGAGCACAGTACTTTTGGTAGTGTGGTATTTAGGAAAAAAAATAATTCCCCAACAATATGAAATCACAAAGGTTAAAATTCAGAGTAACACTGTTATTTGTAAATATTCTATCACCTCTTGGTATTATCAATAAGTATGAAAGACAGAATTCTAAATGCTACATAGTATAGTTTCTTATTGAGCGCTTAGCCCTGCGTGTTTCCTTGAGACAGTTGGGAAGGAGTCCTGGGTCATTTCAGAGGAATGCGTCTATAGAAAAGTAATGTGCCTTTTGGTTATTTATTTGATACCAATATTCAGCATGGCAACTTTGGAAATAGAATCCACAGAAATTTTAAAGCAACAAAATGGGTTTTCACATGTAACTTACTGTAGGACTTCAATTTCTTTGGTTGAAATTATCCACATAGACCAGGATTATCTAACACTTTCAGTTTCATGAAGAAATAGTTAACATGCTTAAAAATGACCAACATTTTGACCATTTTTATCCCTTAGTTTCAAAGTACTAAGGTGAAACTATAAATTAAACAGACACATGTTGATAAGTTAATTCTGTCTGATATATGGTATGCTATGTGTATTTAGTAATTTTTATGTAATTCTATATTTCTTAAATAACAGATTTTATGGAACTTCATTGGTATGCAAGCTTCCAGAATTTTATGATGACATTAAGTATTTTGAATGTGTCCTCTATAGCAAAGTATCATGTAAAACTTAAGCACTTATAGAAATTCCCCCTTTCTAAAAATGTTGCTGCTTTTCAGATAATTGTTTTTGATATTTGCATCATTTTTTACAATATAATATTACACTTAAATGTTACACAGAAAATGTCCACATAGATGTCATCAAGTTCCTGCCATCGACATGATACATTTTTCCAGAAATAAAAGTAAGCTACCATTGATAAACTACTACTAATTACTAACATCATCAATTTTTCTATTAATGTTGTTTTTATCATGTAGCATGTCATATTGCATTTGGTCCTGATGCTTTCCTCATTTGCTCTGGGTCTGTTGCAATTCCTCTGCCTTTTATTCCTTTAACTAATCTTGGTAGCTTGGAAGATAAAATCAGGAATGATGTAGAGGTAGAGTACCTCCCAATTCTGATGGGACTGATACTTTTCTCCATGCATGGATGTGGTTGTGGGTTTTGAGGACCATCACCACCATGATCACTTTTCAATCCACTTCCTAGAAGATGACATGGGAGGAGGATAGAACAGACCCTGTGAGGCTGACCCGGTAAAGTGCATGGCTGCCAAGTTTTTGCATCTGCACAGTAATGCTCTTTCTCCATCTCTTTTCCTTTGGAAGGGATTTACTGCTTCAACCTCCACTGTAAGGAGAGAAGCAAAAGTTCCCACCATCTACAGGGAGTATTGTGTACCCACATTCTGTGTGATGATCTATCAGAAAGACGTTGTCCTGTGTTATTTTGTAAATCATGACACCACAATGTACTCACATGGAATTTAAATTTCATTTCATGATTGTAGTTTTCTACTTAAAAGTTTAACAAATGTATCTACAATGCTTTCTTTGGTGATTTGAGAATAAAATAAATGGTTTATTTTGTTTTCAGAACTTGTGTTTGTACAGTGACCAAAAGAATAAAGAACTAGCATCAGATTAAGCATTTCATTTCTACAGTAGAAAGTCATTGGAGGGAGAAATTCTATAACAGTTATTCGATCCAGAAAATAATCAGGTTTTATAAGAACAGATAAGATCAAGCATAAATATCTGTATACTTTACTAAATGTATGCATCTACTCACTAAAAATGGAGATGTGATCACTAAAAATAATTATTTCCAGTTGTAAGTAAATACAGTTCTGTTTTCTTTTGTTTTTTCTTTCTTTTGTTCTTTTTTTTTCTTTTGCATGCAGACAGAATCAAACTTCCAACTACACTTTCCAATCAGTGAACATGTTTTCTGAAAGCCTCTGCTTCAAGGGATTTGGGTTGATGCTTTGGAAAGACTAAATAGCCTGCTCATTGTGACCTCAGTGAGTATCAGGGGACATTGAGAGACAACAGTCTTGGCACACATTCTGCCCTATGGCCATTAAGTGCCTTATAAGTGAGTAACAGAACTTTTAAATCAATACAGACTTTTATGGGAAGCCAATGAAGAGATTGTCAAATAAAAGGTAATGTGTTCCAAGAGATTAGTACCCAAAGGGAGGTGGCTGTCTGTGTTGTACAGAGTATGTGTTGGAAAGAGCAGGACACTTCTATCCTAAAAGGGGAAAATATGTCTAATTTGGATGTACAGCATATTGCTAATATTACAGACATGCTTCATACCACAGTAAAATGTATCATGATGAGACATTGGGTTAATATATATTTTGCAGAAGAGAAAAACAACTAGCAATTATTAGGGTTATTAAAAATTATTTACTTAATGACAATTTGCATGTAATAATACTGATAATATTAAACTAAAATTTCATAATTAAGTGAAGTGCTTGGTATGATGATATTACAAGTCTTTTTTCCAAGTCAAATTTTTCTCCTTCGATGAATTGTGTAAAGATGAGACAGTACTTCTCCACGATGAACCATTTTCAGATTAGTTACCGCTTACCTTCTCCGTGTGCAGTTTGGCAGGGCAATCCAGTTCTTTGGTTTGTTTGTCGGTGAATGTGGCATGCTGGCAGTACAGCTGGAACATCTCACACTGATGGCCTCTCCTCCAACCAACCAACATGTGCATATTCATATGGAAAAACCAAGGACATACCAAAGTCACAGGAGGAAATGGAATTAAACATTTTTATTTGCTGTTTATTTGTCTTACTATGTAACCCACGCTATCCTCAGAGTCATGGAAACCTACCTGCTTTTGGCCACTAAATGTTGGTATTGCAATCACAAGCCACCACAGCCAATTGAAACCCAGCTTCATTCTATGATGTTTTAACATTTTTGCTATTTGAGAACCTCATGCACATATACAGTGAAATGTGATCACATCCAACCCTGCAGCCTCCCCTGTATCCCAGCATGCCCTTCTCCTAAATTATTGTCCAAATCACATATATACATATAACCTACTGAGTCCAGGTAGTGCTACAGCCATGTGCAGGGGTCTGGAGCTGTCCACAGCGTTGTGGGCAACCTACCAGTGAAAACACCTTCAAAGAACATCCTCCCTAAAGCACCCATCAATTGCCAATAGCTTCTCAGTAAGTAATCTGGCCTCACAAGGGTCCTCCCAGGCTTGTTAAGCATGTTTGCGGAAGGAAGGACAGCTACTGTGAGCTCCTGTGTGTCATAGCCACGT
The DNA here is from genome assembly GCA_026225945.1 of Cricetomys ansorgei. Taxonomy (NCBI): domain Eukaryota; kingdom Metazoa; phylum Chordata; class Mammalia; order Rodentia; family Nesomyidae; genus Cricetomys; species Cricetomys ansorgei. The sequence continues at coordinate 1,928,341 of JAMJFZ010000881.1, forward strand.
CATGTGCTGGCGATTCTGTGACTTCTTTCAGTCTCTTTGCTTCCAACCCTCGCACTGGTGGAGACACTATTGGACATTGTGTCTTTTTTTTTTTATCTTTTAAATCCCTATCCCAGTAGAGAAACTTCTCTTTGCACTGTGGCCCTCTGGAGGGTTTTCTTTAGTCTATTGGCTAGCTCACCTTTTTGAAATATAATTTGAACGTCTCACCTTCATTCTCAAGGTTCAATAATAGGTTATTTATTTATCATAATAGGCTCCGTAGGAACTAGCTGAGTCCTTCATGGTCTGGACATAGGACATGCCCCATCTTCCGAAGCTACTTTTGTATCTTTTGTCCAAGATCTTGGATCTTTTGTCCAAAGATCTTTTGTCCAATCTTTTGTCCAAGAAACTTTTGGATCTTTTGTCCAAGAAACTGTTTTTCCTTTTTCTGTCTCCAGTTCTCATACATGAATTTTTCCACCTTTGTTTCAACAGGGGCAATTTTGTCGTTTATTTTTCTATGCTTGGGACTAGTTTAGCAATCTAGTTAAAATTAGTCGATATGTGCATATCAGTCACATAAACTTCCTACATTTTGCTTTCGTTTTCCCCAGAATAGAGTTATTGGCTAGTGGTTCTTAAACTGTTAAGAAGCTCCACAACATGTACTACAGGAACCAGTATAATAGATAACCATTGAATATTGAATATATTCAATAACCATTGAATATATGTAGACACTGAAGACATAGTTAAAACATGTTCCTGGTAAAATGGCATGTTTTTACTATACAGGAAAAAGCATTTGAAGAAAAGAGAACAATTCCATTCAAAATCTATCGATTGAATGACAGATTGAAGCTAATAAGCAACTACAGATCAGGTTATATAAATTTTCATGGGCATTTGTCTTTCAATTTCTTTACAAAGTTTTGCATTATTTCAAGATTTTTTTAAGTCAATAATTTTACAACCATCACAGCTAATTGAACTTTTGTTAACTTTTATCAGTATCTATTGCATATTCTTACAGATTTAGAAATGTAAGTATTAAATATTTGTAAAAATTCCAGTTTGGAATTTCACAAATACATATATATATATATGTGTGTGTGTGTGTGTGTGTGTGTGTATGTGTGTGTACGTGTATATATATATATATATATATATATATATATATATATATATATATACATATGCATATATATATCAACAAATATATGAATATTTGTTATTCAATATATATATTACAGTAAGTATATCATGTTTATATCAGCAAGGCATAGGACACCATTCAGGAGGCAAATTCAGTTGTGGATTGGCTTTGTTTTAGATGGGAAGAAAGCACAGATCCTAGCTAGCTTGAGTACTGCTTATAGGCAGTGAAGCCTTAGGGACCCATAGAGGGGAAACCATAACTGTTTCCCCAGTGCCTTGCTGATGGGAAAACATCCCTGTGTAAGCCAATGTTGCAATAATTGATGACACTCAGATTGCAGGAACAAGCCAGCACCTGTCATTTTCCCTTCATTCTCTAATATCCATGGCTCTTCCAAGACTAGGCGCTGTTCTTATTTGGAATCAATGAGTGGTTGTTTCACCTCCCACCAGAGTCCAGCTAGGTGACTTAATTAGATAAATTAGATAATTGTCTTTTCTTACTACAATCCACTTGATCTTATAAGACAGTAACCTAAAGGCAATTAGTAAAAACTCAAGAAAATATTCTGAAATGTAACATGAAGTAAAAAGAGGAAACAGTGAGTTAAAGAAAAACTCTACCTTAAAAACAAATGGCTCAAAAATGTAAGATTTCAAAGATTTCAGAAACCCTGAAGGTTTGAGGACTGACTACCTCACATCTAGGGGAGCTTTTCCCAGAAAGAGTAGACGTCACGTGGAAGTGATGTTTTCAGGAAGATATATATATATATGCAATGGATGTTTGTCTTTTAAAGTTTATGTTGCACATGTCTGAGATAATCATTTACACCTAAGCTATCTTTCATAGTGAAAGTAAGACATTAAAGTCATTTTTCATAATAAGATTAAATGATAGCATTTTAAAATCAGAATTGATAGGATGTTGCCCTTATAAGTTATTATTTTTATAAATAGAAGGGTGAGGGTGCTTTAAGTTATTTATTTATTTATTGTAAAAGCAAATGTAGAGAAGAGAAAATAAAGTCTGGTTTTAAATTGTAACTGTACCGATGAGATTTTAAAAAATAAAGAAAGCAATAAAGAAGATCTCTTGTATCAAAAAAGAAAGAAGGATAAAAAGAATGAAGGCAAATAGGAGGTAACACGGGGATGAAGATAAGTGTGTAAGAGAGGAAGACAAAAGAAGAAGAACAAAACAGAGCTTTAACTCTTCAGTAATTTTAGAAACCAAAGACTGCTTTGAAATTGTGTTTATGTGAATTACAAGTCACAAGTTTTGGTCTGTGATGGCAAAGATGTGTATTTATCACAGTAAAAAATAAACATAAGATAAAACATGAATGTTATTCAAATGATTATAGTTCTTAGTCAATGACTGTGGTACTTAGCTCTTACTCAATTAAAACATGTAAATGAGTGCTTTGTTCTCATGGATATTTAGTGATTCATGTTGTTTGGAAATGTCTTAAATCTGTTATTTTTCTGTTTTATAAGAATTGGATATTGATTCCTTAAGGTAATTTCACTATTTAGAATAAGAAAAGTATTTATCTCTCTTTGCCCCTATAAACTCAATCATTTGTCTTCTCCATCAGCCTCTGCCCGTTTTTGTTTCATTAGCAACAACATCACTTCACACTTTGTGTTACAGGTTTCAGAGTGGAGTTTGGATTATATTAACACAATACAGCATTGGCAAATCAAACTGACCGGAGTAGAAATGTTCTCAAAGCTGTGGCAGTCATCCCTGCCTCCTGTGTGTTTGTGTGTGTGTTGTGGTGTGTCATTCTCTTTGTGTGTGTGTGTGCATGCATGTGCATGTGTGTAAATATGTATGTGTGTGTGCATGTTTGTGTGTGTGTGTGTGTTTGTGTGTGTGTGTGTGCACGCATGTACATGTGTATGAATATGTGTGTGTGCGTGTGTGTGTGTGTTTGTGGTGGGGGTATGTGTGTGCCCAAGTGCATGTGTGCATGTCTGTGCGTATGTGTGTGTGTGTGTGTGTGTGCACATACATACATGTCTGTGTGTGTGTGTGTGTGAGAGAGAGAGAGAGAGAGAGAGAGAGAGAGAGAGAGAGACATCTTTTGGGTTTTATTTTTTTTCTAATCATGCTGGAGAATCAGTTGTAAACTGCTTTTCCTCGTTGTTTGTAGAGTCCATACTTGTAAATTTCCACACATGCCCTCTGTAATCTCAATGTCAACAGTAAAAAATTTACATCAATTTGCCAGCTTGTACAATAGAGTAGGACAAAATTTGAGTCACTCAAAGTTTACATTCTGCATTTGATTTATAGGGACACAAACTGTTAGACATTAGCATACTGTTAGAAAGTGTTCATACCATGGCATAGATTGTGCCGTATTTTTGCTATTTTTTTTATTTGTATTGATTTTACTGTTGTAATGGTCCATAAGAATAGGGTTGAAATTCTATCTCATGTTCCTGTATGAAAAAGATGTATATGTTTTACAGAGTAAATGCATATGTTCGCTATGCCACATTCACACATATGTCATAAGTGTTAAATGTGGTGTTAAAAAATCAACAATGTCTTCCACGAGGTGTCTTTAAAAAGAAGTGGTCAGAAAATAAGGTCATGGATGAGTTAATTGAGGAGCATATTACGACCAGATTCCCACAGGTATCTGGCATATTTCCCTTAGGAGGTAGTTCAATCTTCTCAAAATTAGTGTTCTCAAAGATTTTACAGAAAAAAAACTAACCATATTTGGTAAATGTTCACCAGACACTAAGCAAACAAAACAAAACAAAACAAAACAACAAAAAAGAACTCTTCTGAACGTTCTGAAGACATTGATTTCCCATCACTTAATTTTCATTGTGCTGTGTTAGGAAAACACCATTGTCATATGTCATCACTAATGGAGGTATAAAATCCGGTTGACTATCCAAACAGTGGAATTGTACATTGTCTGGGCAAAGTAGAAGTTTTGCAAGCAATAACCAATTCAGTGAGAGAAATGAGGCCAACTGTAGGCACCTATTAGCAAGAATAAGCTCCAGTGCCATCAATTTTACATAAGTACGGTGAAATAACTGATGGGCTGTGCTCCAAATTAAGACTCAGCATTCTACCAGAGAAAGGCATTTTGCCGTGGTGATTTTTGTTATCTAAGTGTAAAGTCACATCCCAGCTATTAGTTTTTTAAGGAGCACATGTACTCCAGGAATAACACGACAATTTAAGTATTCCAAATAACCATAAGGTATGATCAGAAGGTATGGGAGAATCCAAGCTTGGGCAAATGGAAACCATGAGAGAAGAAGGGAAACAAAAGGTAAGGCAGTCCCCAGACAGAAAACAGGCCATGGAGAATCAGGAGGTTAACAGGGCAGACAAATAATCATCAGAGATTTCAGGGAAAAGTTTTCAAATCTCCTTCCATCTTTCGGATTATTTATACTGATGCCAAGATTCCTGTACTCACAGGAATGCTAATTCCTTAACCTTTTTAGCTAGCTGACTTTTTGCAGCTTGAAGGACACAGATTCCTGACACCAGCCATGGTGGTGAGTCCTCAGTGGCTCCAGAAACACCCTGTCCCATCTGCCTTTCCTGCTGGCTGGTGAGCCATATACTGTGTGTGGTTTGCCCAAACAGCCTGACATGGTCTTCTTTTGCCTCCATGTCCCTTTCTTCTTACTTTGTCTCTATTCTCACAAGCAAGGTTTGTGGAAATATTTTCGTTGTGTCATATATTTCTTTTCTACTATTTTAATATAAAATCCATGTATAAAATACATTCTCAGAAACTTAAAATTTGCCTCCATCCATGCTGTTTCAAATTGCCCTACAGTTGGATGAGGGATGATGTGATGCTAAAAATTAAAAACGGTTTTATGGAAATTTAAAAAAAATAAGATTACTGGATAGAGTACTTCTTAATGTGTAGTTTATAGTTGCCCCTTCTCCTGGTCTCTAGAATACATTTTCCTCTACTTTCTGTTTCATGCTGCTGTGTGATTGTGGTGTGTGTCTGCCTGTGTGTGATTGTGGTATGTCTATGTCTGTGAGTATGTGATGTATGTGTGTTTTGTGTATATGTGTGGTGTGTCTGTGTCTCTCTGTGTGTGTAGGTAGTGTGTGTCTGTGTCTCTCTGTGTGGGTCTGTGTCTCTGTGTATGTGTGTGTGTGTGTGTGTGTGTGTGAGATGTTTGTGTGTGATGTGTATCTGTTTGCATGTCTGTGTGTGATTGTGATGTGCATCTGTGGTGTGTGTGTGTGTGTGTGTGTGTGTGTAGTGTGTGTTTGTGTTTGTTGTGTGTGTGATTGTGGTGTATGTGTCTGTGTGTAGTGGGGGGGTGTTTGTGTGTGTGTGTTGCTTTTACTTTGTCTTTTAAATGCTATTCATGGTAAATACTCAGGACTATAAATGGTTCAATAATATCTTTTCCCTTTCAGTAAATTAACAGTTGTCTGCAGATCTACCTGTGTGTTCTGCTGTCCTTTTTAGGACTGTAGGAATAATCCCTGTTGTGTCATTCAAGCTGCTTCTGTTCCCTCACTGAAAGCACAGGGGGTACTTGGCTCTTCTAACACAACCTGAACATGAAAAACCATGAAACTCAGTCTCATTCCTTGCTGTACTGTATCATGGTATCCCAGGGGTGCAATTATAAGGATTGCCATCACCAGAGGAAGCATTGCACAGGTTCCTTGCAGTCTTAGGTAACATTCAACTCATTTTTGCTATTATGTGAAATTCTTCTTGTTCTAAGACTTCACCTAGAGAAAGCGAGGAAGCATGGGCACCTTTTGATGACCTGTTTCGCTATGATGCCTTCGTAAGGAATGCTACTGTCCTCTACTGGAGTGTAGGGTCTCTTCCTCACAGTTTCACCTCACTCCCCCGACATCCTTTCCTTGTTCTCCTACAGCACAGTGCTCACCAGGCATCAGACATCTGGAAGATAAACTTGCTTGAGGAAAGGATGACAGGAGGAAAAATTATTGTAATAAAAGCAATTTACAGTTTTAGACAATACTGCCTAACAGGTGCAGAATATCTTATCATTATCTTCTGGATATTTATGTGCTGCGCTTTGATATATCAGAATCTACAAGCATGGTTTCATTCTCTGCAGATATTCTTTCGAATATCATCCCATAGTTGTATCTAAGCAAAACCTCTCCCATCCAGTAGTTGCTCTCTACTTACAGTCTCACGCGTATATTTGAATTTTCTCTTTCTTTCTTAGCAGTATCACAGTAACACAATTGTGCTAGCTGTGAGATTGTTCAATTACTTCATTGTGGTAAGAATTTTTTTGTAAATAATTATTTTGAATTTTTAGGGAAATCATAAATAACAGTTGCTTTTGTTGATTTTATTTCTTTTTTTCTTTACATCGAAGATGTAATGTTTTTCAGGAGTCGGTCACTTGCTTGAGAATCTCAGGACTGTTCTGGTAGAAATACCTTCGTGAATATTTTCTATGAAAATGTATATGCAGGATGCTGGTCTAGCACAGTGAAGAATTTCCATTCCAGAGAGTTTTCAGCACAGAGTCTCTTTGAATAGTTCTACTGACTGAAGAGTAATTAGAGTGTTTAAGTTATCCAGGGCCCCAAATCTGTGAGGATCATCTGGGGAAATGGCAGAGGACAAAAGCATCTTGGGTTATTTCTTACTTTTCTCTCAAAAGGAGGAAGAATTGGTCCAGGGGATTTTATCTCATGGTGATTCTGACTTTTAGAAATACACATTGTTCTTGATATTTGATGTATGTTGCTTTGATGTTTGCAGAATGACTGCAAACAGGATCTTAACTGTTAACTTACATGAAACAGCTATAGCTCCAGGGTTTGGGTGAATGTAGGGGTAACCCATATTCTCCATTAGCTCAACAATGACTCATCCTTAGGTGTGGGTGACTCAGCAGCAGCAGCTCCCTCTGGACAGTATATGTTCAACAAGACTAGTTGCTGCAGATGTCCTCTGTGGGGCAGAGCACTGGAGTCCACACTTATCAGTACTGAACGCTGTGAAAAATGTATATAACGTCCATGTGTTACAGAAGTTGCTGATGTCTTCATCCAGGAGCCTCTAAAGAGCCCACGACTGAAGGCCATCATGATGCTTACCATGTGGGCTATCAATTAAGGACTGAAATGTCTGAAACCAAGAACCATAACAAACAATGGCTTTTTTTAAAAAGTTGCTTATCTCAGATATGCAAGAGAAAGCTGACTAACATAGCCACTCATAGTTAAACCAGGTAGGATCAAACCCAGTGAATCCAAACAGATTTCTGTGATAAAACAAATTGCATTGATCCATAAATAATTTCCTATTAAAAGTGTAGACATTTCACGGATCACTGGAGCCTTTTAAAATGAACTAATCTAATTCCCTTACGTGGTACTTTAGCAGTCGAGCTATTTAGGTAGCATTTCCAAACATTTGGCAGACAGATGCACTTAAGGAACTGAATAGGTATTATGTTACAATAGGAAAAAAGATCTTAGAGTTTAAGAACCTAAGTACTAAATCTTTGCTTTTAAAATGTTATTTCTATCCATGTGACTTTGTCTAAATTAGCCTTTGAAAAGTTTAGTTTGTTCTATTTGAAACTGATGTATCCCTTACATGCTTATAATATACTTTTTAAAACCATAACACAGATTTGAGAAAACTTATACTGTTATTTTACACACAGATATACAGAAAGTATAAATTTGCAAATAGGTCCAATATTATAATTATTATAACTGGTGGTAATAGTAAATATTTGCCAATACCTAGCCTTGAAATATTAGGGGGTAGCATTATTTTATAAAAGCCAATGAATCTGGGGCTGGGGAGATGGCTCCATAAGGAAGAGTACTTGGAAAGCAATCAGGAGGATTGAAGCTCTAATCCCAACACTCAAGCAACAAGTCACGCATCCCAGGTAAGCCTGTTACACTAGCTCTGGAGGGGGCAGCAACAGCAGGATCACCAGGGACACCTACCTTCCAGAATTGCCAATAAAAATAGAGAGAGGGCAATCCCATGTTCAAAGTATCAAATAATACAGAATGATACCGGAGGCCACCCAAGAGCCTCTCAATTTGTTCTCTGCCTACACGTAGACACAAGTACCCATAAACATGTGTGTTCATTCACACATACACAAACACACACACACACACGTAAATATGCACATAAGTAAACAAATAATCTTTTATTTTATGCAATGTAGAGAAACAATCAAATATATTTCTTTATGTTATCTAAATTATGAACTCAAATCCACTGACATGCTCTTGCCTATCTATCCTTTGACACAAGGAAGGCACATCATGATAAATTTCAGCATCCACTATAGAAAGCATGAATAAGATAGGTGTGGAGATTCATTCGCACCTGTTAATTCCAACCTGAGGGAAACCAAGAAAGTTGTTTATGAGTTCAAGAACAGCCGGTAGTCCATAGCGGTGTTCATTCTCAAACAATGATACTCACATGAATAATATCATGTAGAAACATCAGGCATCAATTTACTTTAAGGGCACCACATACATAAAAATCCAGTCTTCTGCTGCCACAGCTAAGACACAGCTCACCACTTCCTCCCTGTATTGTGGGCATTTTTATTATAAATTTTTTGTAGTACCATGACCAACGAATTGCCTAGTCTTTCTATATCCTTCCTGTTATTTTAATTTGATGAGACACGAGTGATTGATACTGAAGGGATTAGGGAGAGATTTTTATTTTTTTTGACTTCAGAAAGTAGCAATTAAAACAATATACAAGATTTTTGGGGTGGGGGGGAAAGAAAGTCCTAAGTTTTAGAACTTGGTCTCCATTTTGTGGTAAATAAGGATATTAACAGGCTGCTACGGATGACTCAGAATTCATTTTCATGTACCCAAACTGATTATCCTTGTAGAGACAAGTCATATAAATAAGTGTTCTGCATAAAAACTTACTGGAGGTTTAGAAGCATTTGGCTAAGTTCTAGGACCTCAAGCTGAGCAGAGTATCGAAACAACGGGTGCCATAGTCATGATAACATAAAATACTAGGGTTGAGTGTGTCTTCACAAAGAAGGCAGCTTCAGGTCAGAGGGATCCGCAAGCATCTTTTGTCCTTGCGTTAGTCAGCCTTCATGGCTAAGCCATCTCTCCAGCCCTCCGTAAGCATTACTGCAAAATGAAAATTAATTTAGCATTCAAAGTGTGGAAGAGCTTAGTGATGAGTGTAATTTATATGGAGAAATGTGCTGAGATGTACTAACAGATTTCAGGCACCTTAATAAAATTTATGCATACATGATCTCTAGCAACTATGAGGTAATTAGACACAGAGTAAAGGTTTTAAAAAATATAGCTGGGAAGAAATTAGGTAATGAGTGCATGGAAGAATATTTTACATAGATAAACAGTTTTTAAAAGGACTAGAAACATAATTTTGAAACAGATTGGATTAAAAAACAATACTAACACAATTAGAACTTTAGTTAGCAATTACAAACACAAACCACAGTTTCTCTTAGAATACCAGCAAAAGAGTAGGAATCTTAGGAGAAGAACGCAGAGGCCTGCGTTCAGAGAGCAGTGACTGTAGAATCCACTCTCAGGTTGGTTATGCACATGATGGAGGCATCTGACAAATGGAAAAAAGGAATCGCATACAAACAAGACTCCTGGAGTGAAGGGTTGTCAAAATAAACATGGACAGGAGAATTTGACCAAGACGAGCTTTAGTTCTTCAATATAAAGACAAACAAACAAAGCAGCATTGGTCCCAGCAGAAGTAGTAACTTCTCATGTGTCCAGGGACTGAGGAGACACTAAGGACTGAGGGCCATTGAGGAGGTGAGGACTGAAGACACTGAGGACTGAGGAGGTGAGGACTGAGGATTGAGGAGGTGAGGACTGAGGAGGTTAGGACTGAGAAGGGTGAGGACTGAGGACTGAGGACTGAGGAGGTGAGAACTGAGGCCTGAGGTGCTCTTCAAAGCACTTGTTTTGGGAAGAGATTATTGCTCTGGTTAGAGCAATATCCACAGGAGAACTTAAGGGAAGGGAATGTCTAACTAGATCCAAGTACAAGTTTTCTCTTTTCCCTGAAACCCTCCATGACATTATCCTTCAGACTGCTCTTCAGAACTGGGAGACTGTAAACTTCCTCCAAACTCTGTACCACTAAAACCCAAAGCACAGACGAAGGAAGGACAGAACTTAATTGTCAATATGAGGAGACAGGGCTATTTTTTCTGAGATAGATATCACTTCAGTGAAAATTCAGAACAACCATCATTGTATATTAATATTAATGATTGTGAATATTTGGCATCTGTTGTAGAGGAATATTTAACCCTTTAATCTGTCAGCATGGTTGCTCTAGGGTACAACGAATGTTGGTACACACCTTTAATCCCAGTATTCAAAAAGCAGTGTTAGCACATGCCTTTAATCCCCAAGACAGAAACAGAGTGTGGAAGCAGACACATGGAGCAGAGTTCAGAGGGAGCCAGTGTCAGACAGGAAGTGACATCTGAGCTGAGTCAGAGTGAAGGGCAAGCAAAATGACAAATCAGAGGAAGAATTTGCAGAATGAGTCAGATTAAGGACACACCCAACTCTCACAATAGAAAAGCTGGCTCTCAGCTTGAAAAGTCAGAGAGTATAAGGCAGGCAGAGGGGTAAGACATAGAGGAGGAGTCTGAGGCAGAGACACAGAGGCAGTTCCACAAGAAATCAGTATCCAAATGGAAGAATGAGTCACTTTGAAGATGAGCAGAACAGTTCAGTCATATAAGTTGCAAGAGTCAGCCAGAATCAGTCAAGCAGAGAGCCAGAGTTCAGATGGAGCTAGTCAGAGCAGCTCAGTCAGCAGTCTCAGAGGCTTAAAAGTTTCAGATTGTATGGAGGCCTAAATGCTCCAGGGCTCCAGGACTAAGACCAGGGATGGAATTAGCCAAAAAACAATCTTTTTTTCTTTATCATGACTGCATTGTGACTCTAATATTGATTTAAATTTGCATTTAATATAACTATAACAAAACACTCTGCTCAGTCTCATTTCTGTCTCATCTAGTCAGAAGGAACCCAGCCGCTAACGTTAATTCAGCCTCTATTTAATGATTAATGTTTCCTTTCTTTATCTCTGTCTTTTTTTTTTCTTTCCATTCCATAATCCTTGGTATTTACGCACAGCTGTGAGTACCAGCACTCACAGCAGACACCCTTAACCCAGCTGAGACTTTCATGTGAAACCTTTTTGTTTGGGGCATTAAACATGTGTTTAATTTTTACTCTGATTTCTCTACCTTGTTGTGAGGGATCCCTAACTTAAAAACTCAAAGTATTTCTGGTCATGACATCTAGTCATTACTAGTTACAGACCAAGGAGGCTCAATGTGGTTTCCAATGTCTCTCAAAACACTTGTGTTTTAAACTTAACACCACATGCAGAAGTCTAGGTCAGGGCGCTGATGTTAGGTGATGCACAATGACCTGAGTATGAGGTGTACAGGGTGGATGACACTAGCATAATCACCTGAGAGAGTTCTTACTGCAGATGTGTGCTCCTTATAAAGTAATGAACCCAGCACCCTCTGATGCTACACCTTTTCACTCTTTTCTGCCCTGAATGGAAGATTAAAAGCATCCCTCATATGTTGCCCCTTCCTTCTTGGTCTTCTTAGCTTCCAGAAATAGGCCACAGATAAATCTTTGTTCATGAACTGCCCAGCCTCTGACCTTGTGTTCTAACATCAGGAAATGGACCAATAAAAAAATACAAAATAAAGAGCATATTTTGTGAGCATCAGTTGAGGCAATGGACAGAGTATGTCCATAAGATGAAGTAGTAGATGAAATCTGAATTGTGTATCCCTTTACTGTACACCCTTGATTTCATGATTACATTTTAACATTCATTCTTGATCAAAGTATGAGTAATCAAAATGAAAATACCTATAGATGAGAGAACGAATTACTGCTCTCTCCCACACCATATATAGAACTGGATTAAGATCTATTTTAGTAGAAAGTTTAAAATGATGCCATCCTGGGCATGGTGTCCAAGGGACAAATGGGAAGGGGATCAGGGGAATATTAGCCAAAACTAAATGCTTGTGAGAAACCTTATCTGGACCCATTACTTTGTAAGTTAATTTAAAAAGTACTTTTTAAAAAGGAATTTGAACAGAGGTGGGTGGACAGTGCTATTACCAGAGCCAAAAGCTAAGAAATTAAAATCCCAGTGCCTGGTTTTGGGCCCTCCTCTGACCAGGTAGGTCCTAGAGGCTCAAAATCCAGAATAGTTTATAAAGTCCTATCGCTAAAAACACACAGTGTTGCAGACTGCGGGGGAATGGAGCTGAAACGGGCTGAAACCGGCCTGGAAAGTTCTCCCCAGCTGTCATTTTTCACGCTGTTTTCAAACACCCTTCTAACTCTCTGTGTTTAGACCTGTAGGTTAGCGCTGTTCTCCATTTTGGACAGAGAAGCTTCTGTTCTGCAGTGCACAGTTGTTGATGCAGATCATACCCGGTCCAAGTACTGAGAATAGATGACTTTCAGTTGCTCGTCAAGTAGGACATGGGTGTCTCGTCCTTCTCTGAGCACAGGGAGCATTGTGGTGGAGGGTATAAACAGAATGTAACACCTGCAGCGGAGAGGAGAAGAGTGCAGCAAATTGCTCTTTGGGCTAGGACACGGCCACAGCACTCAAGGATCGGCCGCAGCTCTGCTGTCTTCACCAGGCCTGTCCAGCCTGGCAGCACAGCAGCATGGGAGGAAAGGGACTCGTGTGGCCTCACCCCTACATAAAGAGTTATTGGTAAACGGCTGCTGAAGGAGGGGCAGTGATTTGTAATCCGGGGTGTAACCACTGATAAGGTGACCCCACACTCATGCATATGCAAACAATCCTAATTACGTTCAGTGGCTTGTGGAAAAACACAGAGAGACATGAAACAAGGTATAGTGCATGTTGGGAAGTACAAGATTCCAGGGTGAGCGTGAGTAAGATCGGAGAGGAGCACGGAGGTGAACAGAGTGACGTGTGTCATTATACACGTGTGTGGAATCTATATACATGATTAACTTTAAAAATAAGTTGTCCCTCCCAGGTTGAAAGCATTTGAAATGAAAAATTATTAACTTTAGAACGCTGTAATATCTATCTATGATTAATTTTAGTTATTAAATACATCTTCATGTTAAATAAATGAGAATTTATATATAAATGTGAGAACTTATATTAATAGAATTTCCTTATATCAAGTCATCTTGGTATTTATGAGATAAATTGTTATCAAGTCAGAGCACACAGAGAAATACACATCAATTTCTATGCCTCTTGTAGTATCTCTGTAGCTAAAATAAGCTCAAGAGCCACCTGAATTTTTAGAATAAAAATATAAAGTATATATAGTTGAGGAGAACTTGAAGATAATATAATTTGATTTTTTTTAACTTTTCAGATAATTTCTTTTTTTAACAACTCTGGTTTTCAATCATTTAGCCCCAGTTGGAACTTCTCCATGTGCATGGAGGTTGCTATCATTTAAATAAGCACATTTAATTTGCAGGCACCTAAACTGATTAAATTTTTTTCTCATATTGAGATGAAGTATTCTTTGCCTACATTCAATTTAATTCAATCTTCTGAAGTTACTTAGGATAAGCCTAATCTCACCACTAAATGCTAGCTCATCGGATGTCAGAGGCAGCTATCAAAAATAGCTATCAAAGGCTCTTAAACAGTGTCTTTTGCAGCCTAAACTATCATTTTAGGATGTATCACTATTTGCAGACACAGCTATCCTATTTATTCTCCAAAATACACTAAATTTGGGGTCCCAGAATAAAGGTCAGTGATAGATGAACATTAGCCAGTAAGAACAGCTTGCGATTACATCAGGCTTTTCCTGGGATACTGTACCTGTAATATATTCTCCAGCATTAAACTATTTGTTTTTGTCATTATATGATACTGTGCATTTCTATGTAGCATAGCATTTACAGATCACCTTTGTAGATGTCATTTAAAATGTTCATGTTAGGAAAACCATCAGCATTAGATCTTTTTGTGCTTGACCTCAGCTGTGTGTTGAAATGAGTTTTCCAGAGGATACGTTGGAGTCCATCTCCTGCTGCATGTGACCCTGATTTCACTGGAAAAAGCAGCGGAATTACCTCCTTACAAAAGTTAGTCAGAGACTCATGTTCTTGTCGTCTTGACCCATCATTGTCTGCAACAATGCAGAATAGTCCCTCGAAAGGACAGAATAAAGACTGAGAATAAGTTATCTCATATGAGATAACAATATTTGAGTGGGTTTTACCAAGAGACAATGAGAGTGTATCGCCTCTCGCACAGCAAAAGGAATAATTTACACTGATTCAAATCACAAAACATCATGAAACAGACATTCAGAAGTCCTACTCAAAACACCGATTGCTTCACAAACAATAGATGGTCTCCACAGTCACAGCACATAACACAATGTTCAGATGATTACCCTCTTATTTCTTTTTTCTTACTGTCTTTAGAATTTTATTCTTATTTTCCCTTCCATAGACCAAATAGTGTCTTGAGTAGGCTTGACTGAGTTGATTCTGACTGGTGGCATTTGGTTTTCCTATCCCAAGATGTTTGCAATTTTCCTGGTGTTTGGGAGATTTTGGCTGATGTTTCTGGGGGTAGATTTTTCTAACACTTGGGTCTGCTCTGGTAGCTTTAGAAACCACCTGAGAATTTGTTTCCATGTACTCTTTTAAGAGCCCGTAGGCTTCCTCCGTCCCTTTTCATTGCTTTTTTTCTCTGTCTATGAATTTTCAAATAACTTGTCTTCAAGCGCATCGTTCTCTTCTGTTTGATTTACCCTGGTCTGGATGCTTCTTATTGTGATTTCAATTTAATCCAAAGCATTTTCAGACCAAAATTTGCTATTTTTAAAATTCTGCCACTTATTTTAGTTTATTTTTTAGGTATTCATTATTTTCTTTGTTGATCAAGCTCTTTACAACAGCTTTCTTAAATGCACTATTAGAAAGTTCTTTACTGTTTAGTATTTGATCAGTCTCTTGAATGATTTTTTGACTGTCAGATAAAGTCATGGTTTCTAGAATGTTCTTTAACAGGGTTGCTGGTTTGCCAATGATCTGGGAATTGGTGGATGATGGAACTAGTTTTATCACAATCTTCTTAACCTGGCTCTGCATCTAGTTATCCATTTGAAGCTCTGTGCAGGCATCTAATTTTCTATGACCTTAAAGTCACTGAATTTTAGCATTTAATGGGCATCCTCATCCATCGTGGAGGAGAATTTTATTGATGGACTCTACTCAGACCTGAAGCTACCAAGGGTGACAATGTATCACACCTGAGCCCATGATGTGAAAAGCATTGAGTTAGGAGAATCAAGGCTTGTGCTTCTACAGGCTTCCAGTTGCTGACATGAACTTACAAACTAAGACTATTGCTAACAGCTTCAAGATATGGTGCCTGGAATCAAAGTCTGACAGTCTGGTAACATTTGTCTCTGCTTGATGTTGGGAACACTGCAGACTGTGGCTAAAGCAAGGCCTAGTGATAAGAACCTGTATTTGTTTTACCCTATACTAGCTTGTTGTGGAAGTTTATTTTTAGTTGTGTTTAAAATAATTGTTTTTGTGCACTGTTGGAAAAAGGGATAAATAGGCCTTAGCATTTTGAATTGTCTGCATGTGCTGGATTTCTGTGGAGAATGTTTAATTGCTTATGATCTGTACTTGAGGAATTCTGAACCAGTAAAACATCTGAGCTCAGATGCTCGGGATTCCATTGTTGAGGGTTCAACTGTCTAGGATGGCACTGGCCACAACAGCGAGTCCCTCTTCTGAGGTCTGGCAGAGTTTACACCTATGAAAATGACTCCCATGTCTTCCTTTCTGATCCCATACAGTGGCTAACTACTACAAATTGCATACCAACATGGTGCAGGACATCATGCCAGCTAATTAACATGGTCACAAGGAAGAAACTCTAGACCTCACAGAGTTCAGTAAAGTCTACTCAGAGAGGCTCATAGAGGACAGAAATGATATATATGCAAGATTACTGAGTAGAAGTCTCCTGAAAGAAGAGGAGATGGACAAAGGAAATAAGCCTTTATGAAGAGAAAGGCTATGAAATTAATAAATGCATGAGGGAAAATGCTCCAAGATGAGAGACACAGAATGGAGGCCCTTAGAGATTAAGAATCCAGCTGGAAGCAGGAAAAAGCAAGGTTCTTACTGTTTTTTCCTGACCATGGAGCCTACACTCCCTCCTGCTGGTGTTGGTAGGGAACTGTTTCACAAACTGAGCTTTCTGTTGGCTGCACTGAATGTGTGTGAAGCTCAAGATGTTGTGTTTAAGGGCTATGAAGAAGGTGTATATTTCCCCTTAGTGATGGTGAAAAAGAACAACAAATGGCCAGAATGTTTCAACTGGAAATTCTTACCACTGGCCCAGGACCCCCTGGGGGTGTGGAAGCCCTGGCTTAGGCCAAAAAGCCACTTAGTTAAACTGAATAGTTTTTTGTTTGTTTGTTTGTTTGTTTTTGTTTTTCTGCAAACCTGACTACAAGCAGTCCAGGATCTACAAGTGGTGATGGTGACAAGAACCCCACCTACGAGGGAATCTTTACTGCAGACAAAGTGACCAGTCATATTTCCTGCAAACCAGACTTTACCTTAAAGTCTGGAAAGTGTTTCCTCAGGGTCAGCATACAGACACTGTAGTCCAGAACTGGCCGAGGTTGTAGCTCATGTTGGTAGCTGAACTTGGTACTGTAAGAGTCACCCAGATGTTGCTGGGTTTGAAGGTATGAAGGAGTCATGGAGAATAGCTGAGGCTTGGCACTGTGAAAGCCCAGGAGAGGCCATTGGTGAGGGTGCAGCCTTCATAGTAGTTGAAGGCCCAGATTGAAGGGGTCATGTAAAAATGTTGAGGCTTGGCACCTTGAAGAGAGCCCAGGAGAGGCTTTTGGTGAAAGTACAGCCCAGCTGCAGCAGAAGACCCAAGCATTCTAAAGATGCCAGTACCACAGGACAACCACCAAGAATAGTAGCAGCAGTGGAGTGAAGCCAGCCAGAACCTAGAGGACAAGTTGTGTGTGCTGCAGAGGTCAGAGCCAGAGAAGTAATCCAAGCCCTTTGGAGGATGCCAGAAGATCATGAGTGAATTCCAGGTAATTGGACATTGATGTTTTTTCTAGTGTCCAAAGACATTGCAAAAAGCTTGATAGACATTTGGTTTCATTTAGTCCTGTGCATTAACAACCCTCATGATTGTTCCTCTTATAAATAGTTTTGCTAGTGCAGTGTTAATTTGTGTTGTAAAGGTAAAGCAATTTTTTATACTGAAAAGGGGAAATGTTGTGTAAGTTTATTTTTAGTTGTGTTTAAAATAATTGGGGTTTTTGGCACTTTTGGAAAAAGGGATGCATAGGCCTTGGCATTTTGTGTTATCTTCAGGTGTTAGATTTCTGTGGGGGATGTCTAATTGATTATGAACTGCACCTGGGAAGTTCTGAACCAATACAACACCTGACCTCAGGCCCTTGGGGTTCCACTGTTGATTGAGCAAAGTGCTGGCCAGGATGGTGGTTCCATCTGCTGAGGACTGGCAGGGTTTGAATCTATGAAAATGCCTCCTTGTATTCTTGGCTGAACCACCACAGCAGCACTCAACTGCCATAGCCTTCATGAGTCTGATACAGGAAGAGAATTGAACTGAATAGCCTGTGCTAGCCCCATTGAATGCTTTTCTATCTGTGCATTCACTTGCCCTGGGTGGTTGGTTAGGTTTCCAGTACCAGACAAGGTCTCTGTCCTGTTGAATGTGTTTTTAACCCAATTAGAGAGATTTTGCTGCTATCAAGGTCCGTGTGCCACTCCTGTACTCCTGGAGTTATCGTGTCCTGCTGGTCTTTGTGGTTCATAGGCTTCATAACTGAATAGGACTGCTGGTTGCTTTCCTCACTGGAAAACTCACATGTTGCCTTCTCTTACCCTGAAAGGTAGTCCTCAGTGGAGAGGTATTCCAGTCAGTCCCGGACCAGGAACCGCTAGGCCCTGCTTCTGAAGTACACGGTGTTTTCAGCTATAGGGACTTACTTTCCACTTCTGGAGGGGGCAACTAAGTCCAATAACAACAGTCTACAAAGAATATGTCTTCTAGTAATGTCAGAAGTTATACCCATGAAGTCTCACCAACGTGACATCTAAACATGGGTGATCAATAAGGACAACATAGCTAGAGATACCTGAATGGACAAGGGAAAAAAATCCCACAAGGTTTCAATCCTACCCAAAGGACTGTAGGCAACTAAGGAATACTGAGCGTGGAAGAACTGGTCTGCACAGGGCATTGGGTTGGCTACCCAATAACAAAGGGTTAGCCTTGTTTGCATACATACAAGTAGCATTACAACAATTGATAAAAAAAGATGCCATGGATTTGAAAAAAAAAAAAAAAAGCAAGCCAGGGTATATAAGAGGTTTTGGAAAGAGGGGAAGAAAAGGGTGAATGATGCAATTATATTATTATTTCTAAAATAGAAGAAATAATTAAGAAATACTTGATTATACTCAACCACTGTCAGGACAGGTCTAGAATCCCCATATGGCAGGATTGCCTGGCATAGACTCCATTTTCTAATGGGTGCAGAATCTCACAGCCATCAGTCCAGTATTGAGCCTCATGGCAGTCATGTGCTTGTTAGCTTTGTGAGAAGTTTCCCAGTGAGCAGAGCCTCCTTCTCTGTTCTGCCAGCCAAGTCGCAGAAAGGGGCAATGGTGGTGACTGTCTCCTTGACACCTGACCAATGTGCTGACACAGTCTAGCTCACCGGTATCGGTCAGGTAGTAAGGTGAGGGCTGTGGTCACCATGTTTCACTGTAGCGGGTCTAGGATTGAGCCACAAGTCTAAACAATGGATGGGATTTCAAACGGCACATTGTCTCTACTTATTGTATAGAAAACAGAAAGACTAATGAAAACATCCTTTTCAAGGTATTGAAACTTCATCTATAATTTCTGGGGTAAATTTCCAATGATAATGCCGCACAGATGACTATAGTATTAAGCAGATTAGAGCACTGTATTTTTTTTCAGCTACCATTAGGAACTGTTTTGTAAAAACTTATTTTCTTCCAGGAGCATTAGTTTAATCTACATGTTTATATGAACAGCTTTTGTGCACAAGACACCAAAATATTTTTAAAAACACTTTCAGTCATATAAGAATGGCACTTGGATTTAATTAAGAAAATCAGTGCTAGGTCCTTCAGAGCTCTGAACTGACAGGCTTGCAATGTTCACCCACGGTTATTTTGAGACTTCTGTGCCTCTTTGGACAATTTGATTATCTCTTCCTCCAAATTCTCTATGCTCTATCAGTTCTCAAGTTAG
The DNA here is from genome assembly GCA_026225945.1 of Cricetomys ansorgei. NCBI lineage: Eukaryota > Metazoa > Chordata > Mammalia > Rodentia > Nesomyidae > Cricetomys > Cricetomys ansorgei. The sequence continues at coordinate 1,947,903 of JAMJFZ010000881.1, forward strand.
GTTTGAGGAAGAAAAATGTACAGACATCTTACTCTCAGGCCCCACAGAAAGGTTTGTACTGAATTTTTTTTATGTTAAAATGGCAGTATTTGCAACTGAACAATGTCTATTTTCCATAAATTGTGTTCAGACATCATCTATTGTGTCTTTTCAATGTCTCTAACATAAGAAACCACATGTTAAATCTTTGCTCAGTTCAGAGCCCGAAAAATGTTTGTGTCTGCAGGCAGCCCTGGGAAAACCACATTTTCCCTTTTCCTTGCCTGCCAAAATGAGCAGACATAAATTCTCTGTTTATCTGTAGTGATTGACTCATCACAGGTGCCTGATAATAGCAATTTTTCTGCTCCTTTAAAGTGCTTTTCTTCTTGGTGAGCTCTGATAGGAAGGCGCCAGAGTATCTCTCAGCTGTATGGAAAGTGATTCAAATTCTTTTCAAACACAGAAAGCAAAACAAAATAAGTGCTAACTATAAGAAATAATAATCAAATAGTTATGATGATTGCCAAGTCGTGCTATTCAATGGACAATGAATTGATTTGAGAAAATTCTCTCTTTTCTCTCTTTTATATAAAATCAAGGTAGTTACTTTCACCGTTCATTTTTCTATTAATACAAAGAAATTATGTTGATGGATTCATTTGCATTTCTTCATGTATGCATTTATATATTTTAAAAATCTATCTCAAAGAGTGGTTAGGTAGATCTTAATATAATAGATGTTAATAATAAGAATAAAATTGATTGTAAAACTAAGGTGATTAAACCCGATAAAAATATTAACTTGAATGAGAGGGATTAGATGCCCCTATTATATTTATTAGTAGGCAGAAACTGAGGAAAAAATGTGAATCACTCACTGTTTGAGTGCAAATGTACAGTAGAGCAATGTGTGGGAAGTATATATGTGCATTTTATAGCTAACAAACATAGTCTTATAAATTATTGGATATTTGGCAGGAAAGGACTCATCTATAAAATGTCTTCAATTTTGCTCACATATAATGAGACCTATAGATTTAAGATAGACCTCTGAAGTTTTTTATTTCTACTATGGTGATTAAATCTTCATCAATCTTAACAATCTCTGGTATTTATCACCTAAAATCAACAAATCAAAACTCAATCAAAAATATGTTTCATTCTTAAGTAAAATTGAAGTACAATATTTCAAAGTATTCCATCATCTTGTGTTTATTACTGGTCATGATATTGAGGAAATTGTTTCAAAATAATGCTTCTATAACCCTTTATAGATGGTGTACTTTAATGCAAGATACGGTTTCATCTTTGCTTTAAATATATTTTCTAAATTGAATTATTGCTTCACTATTTTGTAAACATACAAAATAGCTTATCAGAGAAGCTTAATCAAATACCATAAACTGTGAGTTAGTCAGACCTGTGTTGAATGAAAAACCTGAGGAAAACAAATAAAAGGATTTGGGGTAGAAATTTTAATTTCTGGAGGAATGTTAATGAGTTTTCTTTAGGGAGGCTTAAGATTGGAAATTTGCTTTATTTAACATGTAAGGAATACTGATATAATTTTGTGCTTAGTGAGTCCATGTAATTGCATTCTGTGATGGTTAAGTCCAATTAATCTGAGCTGTCAAATTTGTATTAAGAGTTTTTTTTTTTTTTTAAATAATATGTTCATTAGTATATAGACACCATCCATGGCGCTGAGTTTCTGAAGAACACTGGCATGAATCACGTGGTTTACTGTGCGAATATCGCCACCCAACCTGTTCGTCTCTTTATTCCCTTCAGGCAGTGAAGCTTCCGTGCTGTTTATACAAGTATGACTTTATGTATCCTTATAAAACCTGTAAACATAAAATGAGAGAAAATGCAATGTTTGTCTTTCTGAGACTGATACGATTCATTTGGAATGATTACTTCAATTTGCTTCCATTTTCTTGAAATGACAAATTTATTTAGCTCACATACTACATGTGTTTCAACTCTTGTCCTGAAAATCACCCCGGCTAGTTCCATGTTCAGTGTCTGGGGTACTCCTGGGCTCGCAGCTCTGATAAGTCCTGGTTATTTACCTCAAGGATTCCAAATAAACTCACCAGTGTGTACTTAATCTTTCCAGACCTGTTGGGTCTGTAGTGTTGTGGTATGCTTCTTCTCTGACATTGCTCATTTGTTTGCAATGCATTTGATTTTAGCCTCGGCAGAAGTGTTTCAGTTTTTATTAATAGACCTCATAAGAAACAGAGTGTTTCCCTGAATTTTCACTCATCTTTGTACTTGTCTTTATCAATTTCTTCTTTCATTGCTATGGTTACCTGCTCTCATCTTTGAGGCAGGTTCTTAAGGTAGGTGATAAATTATGGCTTTGAAACATTCATTGAGTATATGTATTTATTGTATAAATATATCTCTTGTAGGAATATTTAGCTATGTGCCAAACATTTCTAGGTTTTATTATGTTTATTCCATTCCACTAAGTATAATATTCAATGTTTACATTAAGGATTCCTGTTTGAAGCCATGTGGTAGTGGCATACACATTTAGTCCCAGCACTTGGGAGGCAGAGGCAGGCAGATCTCTATAAGTTCGAGGCCAGCCTGGTCTACAGAGTGAGTTCCAGGATAGCCATAGTTGCAACAGAGAAACCCTATCTTGAAAAATAAAACAAAACAAACAAGCAAACAAAAACCACACAGAAAAAAAAAAAACAAAAAAAAAGAAAGAAAGAATTTCTGTTTGACAATTAGATTGTTTCTCATTATTTTGTTTATCTTTCTAGTTTTAAAGATTCAATTTTGCATAATTAAATATTGTATTAAAAATAATCCATATGACTTTAGGAGCCTCACCTCACTGAAGAATGTTTCATGGCCAACATAGGACAAATAATAATTTTACACTTGAAAAACACATTGAATATTGAGTTCTGAAAATATCAGTGGGCTCTGTGTACTGACAATTGATGGTGTGTTAGGGCATTTTTTTGCTGATTTTCAGTTTACTTACATTTTCAAATTCTGAGAAAGAAGTGTTACATATTCCTAATAGCAGTTGTGGATTCGCATATTTCTCACTTAGTGTAACATATATTTTATAGTTCTAGCCCTTGGCCCATTTAATTAAGAAAGCTGTGTGTTCTGGGTATATAGCATTTGAATCAGTCTATAAAGTTCTTCTGTTGCTGATAGCTCCACTTGTGAATTTTATCTTCATTAATATTACTATATCTATTCCTGAATGTTTAAATACATATTTGTATGTTTTGTCCATTAATACCTTCCTGGCTAGATATTTCATAGACACGTAGTAAAAACTAAACAATATAAATAGGTTGAATGATGACTGCTTGACTAGCTGTAGCATATTTTATTTTTTAATATGTGAATTTATAAATGTAGACTTGTATATGAATATATTTAAATCAGAAAAACTCTTTCAGAAGTCAGAGGAGTGTGAATATTTGGGAATGAACAACAGTGAAATATTTACAAGTAATCAGAGCTATGTTTCATGTACTTTCTTTCAGTAAGCAAGATATTGTTGCTGGCTAAAATTTACTGTCAACTTTTTGGATTTAAAAGAGGCCTGGTGCATCAGTGAAGCATACCTTTGAGTATGTTTTTGAGTGTGTTTCCAGGAACAATTGTTGGTGGGTTCTCTGACCTAATGTATAGGTTCATCCTGTCATAGATGTAAAATATTGTAGGATTCTTGTGCTGTGATTAAAAGCAGGAGGTGGGGATAGCTGGGGACACAAGCCATTGAAGACATTCCTCTGTTGTCTCCTGCACTTCCATGCATTTCCTTTCTCTGCTTCCCAGGTAATCACTGTTTCCCACTTCCATGATGCGCTGGCTAAGAATTTAAGACCAAATATCCATGGACTAAAATCATTTTGAAAAATGAAACAAAATAGACACATGAACCTTCAAGGTGTTTCTCTTGGGGGTGTTGTCACAGCGATGTAAGGAACTAATGTAACATGCATAGATGTTATTGATACACCAGTTTTAAAAGATGGACCAATTTAATATCTATAGAAAAGAGAAAGATAAATGTTTTTCTAGTATTATCTCTCTCTATTTTAAGAGAAGAGCAGAAAATGACTTACTATGACTGGTTTATCCTATGTGCTATTATCTCAAAACAAAGAAAGCCAAATGTAAGGTTTCATGCGCACTCATGTAAAAACAATAATAATGAAATAAAATAACTATTGAGAACAAAGCGAAGAGTCAGCAAATACTATGAATACACAACTAATATAACTATTATTTGTCTGTCAGTTAAATTCTAATTAGTATCCTAATATTAGCTCATTGCACTTAAAATCAATGTAACTGCACAAGTATCAAAAGCACAGAGGTATTTGTAGGCTTCTCCTGGAGACTGAACGGACAGTCCTCCGAGGCTCACACACGTGACGTTTAGCGTTCCACTCACTTATCTAGATGACAGATACGTGCGAGACATTATCAACATTTACCCTGGAAACAGTTAATTTATTAGTTAATATGTCTGTGGAATTGAGCCAAGGAAACTATGAAGTAGAAAGAAAGAGATGCATGGTACTCTGCATGCTGTGAGTAACTCGTGCTTTCGGTCAGATTCGGTCAAATGCTTACCTCTACTTAACTTGTCTTTCTCATTTTTTAAAAGCCACAAAGTGATCATGGAAAAAAAAAAACAAAAAAAGCTTCTTTGACAAGATGAAAACCTGTATCTTAGTGTAGAAAATCTACGGTGCACCGATGCTGATAACAAAAGTGGAATGAGGGAAAACTGGAGATATTTAGAGCCTGTCCCTTTCAGGCGGTGTTCACATTCCTTCGACTGTCTTTATACAAATGAACACACACTCAAAGGCAAACAGGCCGATAGCATGAGAGCCGAGCTGGGGATAAAGGTGGAAGGGGCTGGGGAGGGGGGTGCTGCTGGATCCAAGACAGGAAAGTCCAAAGCTGTCAGGAGAGATCAGAAGGAAGTGAACGGGAAGGCAGGGCTGGGTGACGTTGGCATCAGCAGGCAATCGCACAAGCTGCACCTCACGCTTGGGTCATGTTCAGTTAGCTGCTGGTTGGTTTCAAAATAAGGAGAGCAGGCAGGCTTCCCACCAGGATGGATCCGTGAGATGTGAGGGACGGAATTTTAGGCGTCTATCCCACACACCACCATCAAATTGACTACACAGAAACTACAAGGGAAAGGAAGGCTCTGTAAAATATTGCAGGGTGCAAAGAACCATGTGTCATGATAGTGCTTGCCAGGGCCGCAGAATTACACACTTTTGCAAAATTTCCCCGTGGTGACACAGAATATGACTGTGACACGCACTTACCGAATGATGCTTCCTGCTCCTCAAAGTGATGTTCTTTTTGTCACATTTGTGGTTATCTGAAATGAGAATTGGTCTTTTTTTCTCAGTTCTGATTAAAAGTACATTTTTATTTATCCCAAGAGCCATGATGTTTCTTTATCTGCTTTTGTACAAATATATACAAAATAAAAATATGAGGCCCAAAGCAAGAAAACTGGGAACTTAACGAATTATCTTGGAGTAGGCAAGAAGCCCTGTATTGCAAACATGGCCATTTTACTTTCTGGCGAAAAGCCCCATTAATCACCAGAGAATGAACTCTAAACTAGGGACATCAACATGCCTGATTTCTAATCTGGTTCTTGCTTATACACAGTTTTCTCCTCCTACTCTGAGTTACCTGCATAAAAGTAAAATAGAAAGAACTAACACATGTCAGTGATATATGTTATATATGTGTGATCTATGATCAGAAACATCAGTGATACACCAAAAGCTCTCTTAAGGATTATGTGTATTAGCTAATTTAATTCTTGAGCTAAATTTAGACATTGCCATTATTATTCCTGCTTCATTAGGTGAATGACACAGAAAGAAAGTTATTTGTGCATAGTGTTTTACCAGACCTCTGAGCCTTGAACTTTAAGTATTCTATAGGTCACCATTGGTTCTTATGTAAATTAACTATACCTTATTCACATTCCCTGCTTATGACTTTGGGCACAATGTAATGTATACTGAGTATTGTGTTTTATTCTTTTCGAGGTTGACCTTGTAGATCATTGTGAGTCTGGTGTTTAAGATAGTCTAAATATGTATAATTTATTAAATATTACTCCTATGAGCACATGTTCTTGGTGGTTACCTACTGCATTCCACAGATACTGTTGGATGCTTAGGGCCTAAAGAAGTGATATGGCATTAACCGGTGACTTGTGGAAACAATAATGTAACTGAAACCAAATGAATCCACAAATCAGTGCTTTTGCTGCTTTAAGGGTACTCGAAATTTTTACTATTAGATTAATTCCTTTAAGTGAAAGAATATTTCTCAAAATAACTCAGCTGAAGGTACTAGACCAACCATTTAATATCTTTCATGTCACTGCGTCTTTTGCTGTTTTATTTCTGTTTCTTTGTCCTCGGCAGTCTGCTCCCTGGTTTCTCATGTCCAAGTTGGGGATTCTTTCCTATACTAGTGAAAGTTCCAAAGAAACTTTCCTCAAAGGAAAACATGCACCCTTGTTTCTTGCCTTGGAAATCATATACACGAGTGTGCCAAGTGGCATGCTTTCTCAACTCTTCCCATGCAGAAGAAGTAATATTCTTGCAGGAGAAATCAGTTTCTACTCACCCAGAGCTGGGGTTAAAGGTACACACTAAAATAGTGGGCATTTTAAGTGGGTGCTGGTAATCTGAAGTTGGGTCCTTATGCTTGTTCAGCAATGGCTTTACTTGCTGATCCGTCTCCCTAGCCTGGTTTTTGATCTTTAGTTTAATGATACAGAGTGCCTCCTGGCAAGGACAAGTTTGCACCAGTGATTTGGCTGTCCTTATGTCACCAGCCTATCTCTTATGGAGATATAAGACTTACATTCTCTGATCTCAGAAAAGGCAGGGTTGGTATAGGAATAGTTATAAAAAATTATACAAATTAATTTTTCTGCAACTAGAAACCTAGAGCCTCAATGACTGATGGCAGTAAAAGCAACTTGAGGTTTTAAAAACAACTTTTGGATATGTTCTTATTTAACTTTTTCATAATGTGTGAAGACATAAATTATTTTTGCACATTGTAAGTACTTATATCCAAAATCACACCCCACTAAATTTGAATAGATTAAGCATTTGATAAAAAGTAAATAATACCCGTGTCTGGAAATTCAATTTTAGAAAACATTGTGTCTGTATAAAGATTAGGGAGAAAGTAAGTTTGTTTTCTCTGTCTGCCCAGCCAGACTGAGAGAGCAATGGTGTCAGTCTGTCTGTCACTCTGTCCATGGTCTGACACAGTCCCTGTGGCATTTTTACCACATCTCTTTTTCGTCTGTTTCCTTAATGATGTTTCCGGTCCCTACAGCTTCGGAGTGTGTGACTGCTACTTCAGCATCCCACTTAACGGAGTAACGTGAGAAGAATCAAACCAAACAACTGTAAGGAAACAAATGAAGTCTTTTAACACTCATAACCTGAGAGTCTCAGGATGAAAGCACAAAAAAAGCAGAGACCCGGCAATAGTTCCTGGAATCCCTGCCTCCTCCTAGGTAGGTCATGCTTCTTGCCTTTGGCTACAACTTACTATAAATAACTCTTAATCTCAATTGTAAGTACAGTCCAAGTCTTAGATGAAGTTAGTTTGGAAGAACACATCCCATGCACATATTTTTTGATCTAAGACATTACCCTTCTTTGGTTTAGACTGGTCATGGTTTATTTGTAATGGATATTAGGACTCTTTGGAGTTTTCCAATTTAGGTTTTGGTTAAGTGCCAAGTGAGATTTCATTCATCAGTGGGAAAGAGGATGATGATTGCAAACTGTCTATGCATATGTTTGGTCAGATGTAATTAGTTTCATATACTGCTAATCCCTCATTTTCCAAAACTCCCATCGTCCACTTGATGTAGATGATGTAGGCTGATTTAACATACCATTTGCAAAAATAGTAGAAGTCCATCAAAAAGAAAAAAAGATGCAGCCATTTCATATTCCCATTCTATAGTACTTCCTAGAAGCATGTGTGATTACTAAAATTCCCCTTTATCCATTTGAGGTAAAATGCAAATTAAGTAAATGACCACAAGTGATTTCTTAGCCACTGGAATCTACAACCATCATCGTAAATGTACCATGGTGAGCTGTAGTGTCTTTGACCACATAAGTGCAGTACTGTAGCATGCTTAGTGTCACACTAACATGAAGGTGCACACCGTCACACAAAACGTACACAGATATGCGCACACCCCCCCCACCACAATGCAAACATATGCACACAAGAAGCACACATTTGATATTATACACAAGATAGTAAACCATGAAAATGTAACAAGACCAATGTTAACTTCAGGGATTTATAATCCCAATATTAAGAAGAAAAGGGAGTTGAAAGAATCTGGTTTTGAAGTTTCTTTACTAGAAAATAATCTTAATTAGATTTTGAGGTAGCATGTCTGCATCCTTCACAGATATAAACAGCTTTTGATATGCTGTTACGATTAACTACATATTTTAACCTGAAACTGACTAATTTTATTGAAACTAGACTATAATTCAATAACTTGCTAAAGTAAGCTAAGTATACTCTTAAGCGCTTTCCAGTTAATTTACAGTAAGGGGAAATGTTTGAAAAGGCACAGAGTACTACTTAAGTATTTTCAACAATGTAAAATACAGATTAGGAAATTGCTTTTGAAGAGTCTTATAATGGTGGAATTAGTTCAGGAAGAGTACTCTGCTATTAGCTGCAATGGTTTTTAACCTCAATAGCCTGTTACTCTAATAAAGGTCCATGTAGGTCAGCATTATAAATGCATTTAAGGAACACGTTTCACAAATATATAACTAATGCCAGTGGTTCTAAAGCCTGCTGCATATTTGAATTTCCTTGGCCTGGCCACAATAATGAGAGACTGCTATTTTCTCAGTCCAGAGTATTGAGAAATCCATTGGTAATTCAGTGACTCCTGTCAACATGCTTAAGGAATCCATGCTCCATTACCAGCAAACTGGGGACAGAGGAACCTCAAGAAGAATAAAGAGCCTGGGTGTTCAGTATATACACCTTTGCCTTTCACCACCCCATTAACACAGGACTCTGGTTGAGTATATAACTCAGTTGGTAGAATGCTTTTCTCTCGCATACAAAACCCAGGTTCAATCCTCAGGGCTGCACACAGTGGACATAGTGGGACAAAACTATAATCCCAGCACTTGAAAGGCTGAGGCATGAGGGTCAGAAATTCAAAGTTGCTGTACTCTGAGTTCAAAGCTAGCGTGGGCTACAAGAGACGCTGTATAACAAAGATCAAAACTAGATAGATAGATAGATAGATAGATAGATAGATAGATAGATAGATAGATAGATAGATAGATAGAAGACAAGCTAAGTCTTTCTGGAGATACTTGAGAAATGGTTCTTTAGTCTTCTGTCTATACACATAGTTTCACCCTGCTCAATTTCAGTTACACATTGGCAACTGTGATCTGCACACCAGAAAAAGAAAACTGCAGTAATACAAATATCAAGCTTTGAAACTATGTTTGCATTCTGGTTACTGTGAAAAGCATTTCACGTCATCAATATTGCCTTGAAAGTGGATTGTGCCCATAATCCAGTATATTAAACCATACACAGTGTCTGCTTGTCAGCCACTTAGTAACATTTCTGTTATCAAATCCATTATCCTGATATCACAATACTTGTGCTTACGTAATACCTACTTCATTAAATCATGCTTCCAATGCATAAGAGTAATACTATTGGCAACACAGATTTGTCATGTACGTGTAAAAGCGAAAGATCTTACCTCCGTAAAGAAAGAGATTGAATTGGTAATGTATGGTGGTAGCACGGTATTTGTCACGAGAGACCAAGTTCACGTAAGTTTTGAATAGTATATTGAAAAATGCTCTATTATTGTTATTGCTCTCTTACAGTACCTAAGTCACTATAATCTGTGTGTATTTATAATACAAAAAAATCATAGTAAGTAACATGTCCCATCATGATGTCCTAGGTAATAAGCAATGAGAGACATACAATAATTACATAAAAGGTGATTTCATAAGGTTCTACTGGAGTTAAAAACATCTGTCACTGGCGATGTTGTCTCCATGGTAACATCAAAGCATAATGCCTTCCTTGCATGCTTGTGATGGTGCTGGTTTGAACAAACAGGCTCTTCTGTCAGCATACACCAACCTGTTGAACACACAATTGCATACAAAACATAATCCTCAAGAGTTATGAGTATGCTATTGATTTATGTGTTTCTATGCACTTTGTTGAGGTACTGGAGTACAATCCTACCTATCCAAGATTATCATAAAACATGCTGGTAGGCATGCTGGATCATGTATCTATAGTTCACCATAACTCTTTCTGCATGGAAGTCTCATGGGGTATTCAACCTACACTATCAAAATTTATGTTAGCTCAATCCACATTCTCTGCACATTTACTGACATTTCTCAGACAGCAGCTCAGTCATTAAATGGTTCTTAACAACATACACAAGGTCCAATATTATCTGAGGTTTAAGTGTACCCTGACAATAAAGGCAACTAACTTATTTTTAATTTGATGAACCACTGGATATGCTACCTGATGTTTCCATGTTTGCAAGGTACTTAATTCAAAAATGGCATCTCTCCCACAGGTTTGCAAGATACTTCCTTTAAAGAAATATTTACTTAGTAGTTGGGAGTCTAAAAACTTTTGGATACAGTGATAACACATGTAGTTCAAAGTCCTGTTCCTATCAATATGTAATCAACACACACATGCAAATGAAATTTGTCCTCTAAAAAGTTAAATATCTGCTAATTGTAGTTTCCTTAGAGCACAAACATGTATTCGCTGTACTTGAATCAAATAAGTTGCTTTTGTGGGTCACTGAGCATAGAGGAATAGACCTGTGATAAAGCTAGGAATGGGATATATTCCAGGCATCTACATTCAGAGGCCTGTGTGGTCGAGATGGAATATAGACACACCTTTAATCCCAGTATTCAGAAGGCAGTGGTGGTCCACACCTTTAACCCTTAAGGAAAACAGACTATAGAAGCAGATACAGGAAGCAGAGCTCAGAAGGAGTCAGTGTCAGATTGGAAGTGATGCCTGAGATGAGTCAGAGTAAAGGACAGACAAGGTAACTAATCAGAGGAAGAGTTGGCAGAGTAAGTCAGAGTGAGGACTTGTACAACTAACACTCATGGGCTCTCAGCTCAGAGCATGGCCAGTTATAGCAGTCAGTTAAAGAATCAGTTAAAGCAGTCAGACACAGGCAGTATGAGAGAGTCAACATAAAGTGAGCAGTCTGAAGCAGGTGGTCAGTGGACAAGACACAGAGAATGAAGTGATCTAATTGCAGATAAGGCACAGAAGCAGAGAGGCTGACTGAGGCAGTATATGGAGCAGTGAGAGCTCAGGGAAAGACACAGAGGCACAGAGGGAGCTCAACATAAGAAGTCAGTACCAGACAATAAGAGTGAGTCAGTTTGAAACCGAGCAAAGCAGTTAGTAAATTCAGTCTGAGGCAGTCAGAGAGTCAGCCAGAATCTGCCAGAATCAGAAGCATTCAGTCAGAAACAGTAAGCTGGCTCAGAACATCAGTTTGAACCAATCAGCTTGGAGAAGAGTTTGAGCCAGAATAAGAGTGAGTCAAACCAGAAAAGTAAGAGTTCAGAAGGAGCTAGTCAGAGTGGCTGAGTCAGCAGTAATTCTCAGAGGTTAATCAAATTGTAAAGAGGTTTAAATGTTCTAGATTGTATGTAAGTTGAAACCTTCCAGTTTTAGGCTTAAGAGTAGATTGTAAAGAGGCCAAAATGTTCTAGGGCTCAAGGCTAGCACCAGTGACTGAATTAGGCAAAGAATAATAAGCTGTTTGAACCTGAATCTACAACTGAGCACATAATTTCATTACTTTCCAAAGGCCAAAGTAACAGCATATGTAAAATTAGTGAAGTAGAAAGAAGACTGAATAGAAAGGCTCATGGTTACGTAGATGCAAATATTTTATACAGTAGAGGGAAATTTACATGTTTATCCATAGATTTTAAAATATATAGAAGTGTTATATTCTTATCAAAATTATCAAACTTATACGAAAGGAAGTCTGAATAATGCAAACTTACACAGAAATCTAATGGACAATTATAAAAATCCCCAAACAAGTGCCAAAAATGAACAAGTAAATAAATGAAACATCATTCCATATTTATATGAGAATCAAACATGATGACATGCTCATAAGAATGGAAACTGGATAGTATGATTTGTCAGGGTGAATACAATTGAGAATACAGTTGTGAGAACCATCGAAAAACAATTTTGAGTCAGAGTTCACCAATGTCAAATTACTATAGGTAATAATGGAGCTGAGTGTTCACCAAGACTGAATGTATAATATAAGGTAAAATGATATATATCTGTGATAGAGTTAGCATGGCATATGTTAGGTCCTGGGGATTTCTTCCTTGTATCTCAAACAAATTTGCAACAATAGAGAAGAAAGGATTGTCAATGATGCATTCCCACCCAAGTTTGTGTAGATTCTACTGTAAGAATCTTACACAACTGATGCCTAATCTCAGATCGTAGTTGTGTTGTCAATTGGAATTTGGTAACTCATGGCTTCATTTTAAGGAAAAATTAGTCACAAAGTGAAAACAAAGTATGTGATTTGGAAGAAAAAAGTGTCTGAATTATAGAAGGTGCTCATTTTACCCCTAATATCCTCACTTGTAAGAAGAAACTCAGAATGTTCCATAGTTCTCTTACACTGTAGCAATCTCCAGAACTAAATATCATCTAGAATTATGAGTAATGGAAATTGTATTAAAAACTTAGTGGTAATTCTACTTTATGTTATTGGAAGTAAGAAATTGCTAATTTATATTTAGGATTTGTCAAGATAATATCCTTCATTGTTTTGATGGTCTGTACCAATCTCTAATTCTTACTATCAGTGTTGCTTTATAACGAAGGGGACTTTTTTACTTAGTGTTAGAACTCAAATGAACGTTCATCTCGTCAGAGGTGTTTCATTAGTGTGCTGAGTCTTTTATAAAATCTCAAATATGACATCAGTATTTTTCCCATAAATTTTCTATAAAGAACACTTACTACTAAATCTAGTTTTTATATTTTTATCCAATATATTGGAAGGAAAATTCGAACATGATTTGAAAATTGTTATATATATATATATATGTATATGTATATATATATATATTTACGTATATACATATATATATATATATATATATATATAACTCTGCAACCTAATTTTCATAAAAATCTTCTGTGAGGTGACAAAGTCATCCCTGTAACAAACATGTTTTCCCTTCTAAGACTTGAGTATTTTATTTCTGTTTTATTGTTTTCTCTGAGAGTAGAAACTCACCATTCAGGGGATGGAATTTTCAGCCTTTTTTGTGTGAAATTACAGCGCCCCCCCTGAAATTTTCTGACTCTAGCAAGCTTAACTGTCTCAAAGAAGTTGTACGAACGAAGTTGGTCAATCCCAGAACAGTGACGATGAGACTAGAATCCCTTTCTTTTGAATTCTCCTGTTCATTCCAACACAGTGGAGTCACAGGTGATTTGCTTCCACAGTAAATGAGCTCCTCTGTAGCCAGAGGCTGGTAGGCGGAGCTAAGCAGAGCAGGGAGCTGACAAAAGCGAGTCTCCAAATATATGGTTTGTGGTATGGGGTGTGCTTATACAGTTACAATTTTAGAGTTTCCACTTGTCTGAAGCAACAGATTCTGACTATGAGAACTTAATAGCATGATCCTGACACTATTCAAAGTGATTTAGATGCTCTTATACTGGCAAACATTGCTCTGGTTTTGAGAAAATCCAAGTAGGTACATGACTTCTTAGTTTATAGGCAAGAGTGATATCTTCTGTCTTAGGACTTCTATTGGTTTGATAAAAATCATTGTGACCAAAAACAAACTTGGTGGAAGAAAGAACTTATTTTGATTACATTTCCATATCACAGTCCGCTATAAAAGGAAAGAAGGACAAGGATTTAAGGCAGGAACCTGCAGGCAGGAACTGATGTAGAATCCAGGGAGGAGTGCTCTTTACTGGGTTGCTCCTAGTAGTTTGCTCAGCCTGCTTTCTTATACCATCCAGGACCATCACCCAGGTGTGTGTGTGTGTGGGGGGGCACAACCTCCAGTAAGTCCAGCCTTCCCATATCAGTTACTAGTCAGGGAAATGACACACAGGCTTGCCTATAGGTCAATCTGATGGGGGCATTTTCTCAATTGAGGCTCCCTCTTCCAAATGACTCTAGCTGCTTTAGGCTGATAGAACACCAACCAAAACACCTCCTCTTTCGTTATCTCTACTGGATTAATACAGAAAAATGAGGAAGAAAGGTATAAATAGCAGTATGAATTCCCAGTTTCTAAGAGAAATTTATCTAAAACTGCACTTTTCTAAGTAGTCTGCACTTTTCGAATAAACTGAAGTAAAATCTTCACAAAACAGGTTCACAACCATGCATTTCTCTATTAATATAAAAAGTCACAGAAATAAAATGGTATGTATAAATTATTTCATCACATGTGTCATACAAACATTCATTTAATTTCATTGTAATTTTTTCTCTCTCATAATGCATGCCTGGCAAAAGATGAACCGGGGTAAGGAAGGGTTGTCTTGCGATTCTTCATTTGTTGTAGGTTATGCTTGTGCGACTTGATCTCTGATTTCTCACATTTGTTTTATTTTTTTATACTATCAGTCGCACAGATTTTGTTTTTGTACCTGATCATTCAACATGTCTCTTTCGTAGAAAGAAAAACACTGCAATTTGGAAATCTCCCTTGGACTTTCTTCTATTGAGACTATTTTCTGTAGTACCCAAGATATTCATTTTTTAAAAATTGAACTTCAAGACACTCTAACTGAGAACACCACTTGGAAAATGAACCAATGAACTATTGCAATTTAGGAGGTGCTAGAATTATGTGACAATGGCTTTAGAAGAGGTGCAGAGTTCCCAAATTAATCTCAATGGACTAATTATGGTCACTTAAATGTCAGTGTTGTTAACTTTTTTCATTGCTAGCAAAAGTGCTAACTCCGATGCTTTTCTAGGCCAGTTGAACACCCACCATAGCAGGAGGTGGCACTCATTTGAAATAATGTGCCAGGGAGAGAACCCTTACCAACTGGATGTGCAGAAACTTGAATATCATTTTGATTAATTGGTTAATTGAAGTGCCGCTACGACTGTCCTTAAAATTGGAATCAAAGTAATGGTTATGGTGTTGTCAGCTAAAAAGTAGCTGGCCTCCAACAGTGAAGTTTATAGGAGTGTTTTTTTTTTTTTCTATAAAATATCGTCCACCAGCAGGGAAGACAGTTTACCTTAATAAGGTAATAAATATTTTTGAAGAAACATCCTTGTGTCTTATAATAATACCTGGTATTAAACCCAAAAGAGAGGCCACATAAAGTAGTGAATAAATGATAAATTGTAGCTCTCCTTCCAAGGGTGTTTACAAATTTTACATTTTAAATTGCATTTATCACCATCCTCTGTGTTGGGTGATGCTATGCTCTGAAATAAAGAAAATCAGATGACAGCATAATTACAAGGAAACTAGTGAAAAAGTACACAATCGTACCACTTTGTCGAATATTTCTTTCTTTAGACAAGCACAATAGAAACTGCAATCAGGAGGGGAAAAGATTGATAATATAATTGTAAGATATATTAAAATGTTGTAAAATCAATGATTTTACACAAAATGTTTTCTTTTTGTAGATTTAAAAAGAAAATTGGACCAAACACCTCCTCAAAGAACATATTTTATTTTAACCTAAAGTTTCTAAGCTCCATATAAGAAAAATCTCAACTCCATTACCAGATGAATATATGTCCAGTAAAATCATATCATTCAAACAGGGACATTGTGTCTTATATACAAAATTGTCCTTTTATTTTTTAGGAAACAATATTGTTGCTGCTTTCAGATAATAATTAATCAAGTTTATGGTATAAAATTTTGTTCAAGAGAACACCATATTCGTAATCATTGTTCTTAGTAGTATAGTTAATTGAATAAAAATAGAATCTGGGGCCACAAGACAACCTTTTAATTTGTTTCTTTATATGCATTCATTTTATTTTATGTGAGTGTGTTTGCTTACCAAGTGTATGTGTGGTACCTGCAGAGATCAGAAGCAGGGCAAAGCTCTTGGAACTGGAGTTGGAGATAGTTGTTAACCACCATGCTGCTGCTGGGAACCAAACCTGGGGCTTCTTCAAGAGATCCAAGTACTCTTAACTGCTGAACCATTTCTCTAGAGACCTCCAGCCCTTTGTGAAATTACTGCTTTGCATTATTCTGCTTCTAAATTCGATTAGAAAAATATGAACTTAATAGACTGCCTTTTTAATCATTCCTCACTCCTGAATAAAACTGGGAAAATACGTAAGTTTAATTTGTAGGTCTATTTAAATCCTGTGTTCTGATATCCAAAATAGTAGCACTTTACAGAATAGCATTAAATTATATAGAAATAAAGTCATCATTTTGACTGTGTATTTTAGGTATGGTGAAGCTGATAGATCCACTGTTTCCCTGTGTTCCAATTCAAGTGTACCAAGAAAGGCAGGGCAATTGATAGTGGTCAGAGCTTCTGTTATATCTGATACAAACTCTTAGTAAATGGTTCTATTATTGGTTATAGCTGAACAAGCCTAAGAATGAAATGCTTTCAAAAACAGCAACTGTAAAAATTGTTTAGTGAAATATGTTCACACAAATACAATTGTAGAGTTGAGCAACAGATGGTACCCACACTATCCAGGATGGGGGATCTATTCTTAAGTCAAGCATGCTACATGTAAAATGTTTCAGTTTCAAATTATGAAACCACTAATACATTTCTCAAGTGAATTCCTGAACATGAATTATGTGTTTGTGATCTTCATCTGAAATTCCCTGGTAATCAGTGAGATTGGGCATCTTTTCATGTGCTTTTGATCCTTAGAGTTCTTTAAAGAAAGGTCTATCATGTTTCTACTAGTTTTTTGTTGCCAGGTTGGTGGATTTTTTTTTTTGAAACAGGGTTCCTTGGCTGGCCTGGAACTTACTATATAGAACAAGCTGTCCTCAAACTCAGAGATCCACCAGCTTTTGCCTCCAAGTGCTTGTATTAAAAGGAAATGTCATCATGCTGGGCTCTTTGCCAGTTTTCTAACTCGATTATTTCTTGTATTTGTTTCTCAATCCTGGGAGTTTCTTATGTGTCCAGTACGTTATCCTGGATATTTCTGTTGCATGCACTCCTTATATGTAATGGATATAGAATATTTTCTTTCTGCTCAGAGTGCCTTTTACTTTTGTTTGTAAGTTTTAAAGCAGGTTTTATAGGAGGTTTTGATCGGTATAGTTCTTTTTTCTCATGTCTGTTCCGCTGTTTTTGGTATTACCTGAGCAATCATTCCCAAACTCAGTGTCATGAACTCTAGACTGATTGCCTTGGGTCTTTTGTTAATTTTTCTAGGTGGTGTTTGGTAAAGTCCTAATTCCACTCTTCTATGAGTTTTCAGAAAACCATATGTTGAGTTCATTGCTCTTTTCTCCTGTATAGATCTGGTATCAAGTTGGCATACCTTCTTCTTAATCCACTTTGGTTTTGAGCATATCTAGTGAATTTCTCCAAGTCCCTGTTTGTTTCTGCTTCCATATTTCTTTCTCATTTTCTTAGTTGCTTTCTCAATATTCATAGTTTCATTTTGTTCATGTGCAACTTCCCTGGTTGACTAAGTTGTCTGTCTTCTCTTATAGACTTATAGAATCAGATTCTTTTTATTTTATTTTACTTTTACTTTATATGAAAGTTTGCATTGCCTGCATATATGTATGGGTACCACTTGTGTTCCTGGAGATCACAGAGACCAGAAGAGGGTGCTAGAATTACAGACAGCTGTCAGTGGCTATGTAGATTCAGGAATCAAACGTTGGTTCTCTGGAAGAGCAGCCAGTGTTCTTCTGGCTCTTGCTCAGCTTCTGTAAATCAGTATATTCGATTCATTGTCATTTATTTCATAGATATGAATTTCTTCAGTTTCTAGAAATTCATTTTGTTCATTTTATTGTTCAGTGTTTCCATTATCTATCATCTATCTATGTATTTTTTAATTGTTTGTTTATTCACTTTTCACGTGGCTTTGGACATCAAAAATATGTCATTATAAATAAGAGGAAGTCTTCCTTATTAGCCTTTCTAATATCTTTGGGGACTTCTGAAATGTTTTTAGATTAAAATCTACTCTGGGCTTGTGCTTGCATTTTTTTTTTAATTAAAGAGCTTAGGTAGTTCGTTGTTGTTTGTTTGTTTGTTTTATTGAATCTTTTTTTTCATTCTGTACTAGAGGTTAGATGGTATCCCATAAATGCACTAAGCTCTCTTCTGATTTCTATGGCTCAAGATGGAGTCCAGTTCTGTCTGTTCTCCTAATCAGGTGAGACTAATACTCAGACACTCAAGGCTGAAACTGTGAGTGGTGTGCTGTTGTTTCCTTGTCTTCCTGAGGGAGAAGCTGCAAAGCTGGGGCTTTCCTCCCATTGAGCCAATCTGTACTGTTCTGGGAGACGGTCGACACACTGAAACACAGCAGTGGTAAGTCAGCCAAGTTCTTGTTTTACCCCTTCCAGGAACAATGCAGCTCCTTGATTCCGCTCTGAAATTTTCACTTAATCATTTCAGTTCATATCTGTTTTCTGAATCAGTGCACTGGAGAGGAAAAGTGGCCTGTTCTCTTCAGAGACTTTGCTGGTGGATGCCACTTCAGAATACACAATGCCTTTAAGAACATGTAAACAACAGGGTACTCATTATAAATCCGTCAACCTACAGATTGAAGCTTTAGTCAGTTTCAGAGAGTCTGGAGCTATGCTTTGTTCTAAGACATTAATACATGCATGTACATATGTGTGCTTGTTTATACATATATCAAGGCACACACGTGCAGACACACATACACACATGTGTTGGTATAATATATGATATGTGTGTGTGTGCGTGCGCGTGTGTATATGTGTGTGCGCATGTGTGTGATATGAAATAGAAAGTACTTTTAAAGTAGTCTCATTCCTGAAGACAAGAATGAGCAAAAGCAAATGGGAGATATTACACAGGGAAGTGTTAAAAAATTCCAAATTTTTCAGGGTAGAGTGAAAGTGGCAGCACACTCCTTTAAAACGTGCAGTTTCTCCTTAAGATATTCCTTAAGTAAGCACTTGTGTTGTAAAATAAATAAACAAAAGCCATGCAAATATAAATGCTACTTTGCAATATGTCAATGTAGATATTTAGAAAATACTCACTGAAGCAAAAGAGAGGCATGAAGGCTAGTAAATTTCTGGAAAAAAATAATCAAAATTTACTGAATATAAAATGTTTTAAAATGTGAAGAGAAATCAATGTGGGAACTTAATAAAATAAACATCGAATATAATGATGACTATAGAGACGATCTTCTGAACTCCATGACAAGCAATTCTTAAATGTGTGTTGGTTGCTCTAGAGTTCTAGGTAAGAATGATGTCAGAGTCCAGGATAAGACCTTGGTATTTCTATTGTCATAATCTGCATTTTAAACACAATGCTTTAAGCTTTCCTTTCAGTGATAACACTTCCTGGCTTGTTATAGCCACTCGTTTAGTTTACCTTTGGCTTGATTTTTCTTTTCTCTTAAATGCTTTCTGCCTGTATATGTTTGAGTTGGAGGTTTTGACTAAATATGTCTAAATAATTTATATGAACCATAAAGCAGATACACATAATAAATATTGGATCTTTATTTCATTGTCTGGTGGAAGAAACAGCCTTTCCTCTATGGAAGGCTTTCGGAGTTTAGCTCAGCCACTAGTACGATATCTAGCTTCAGGCCACTTGTGAAACTTTCTTCTGTAGTTCATGCAAGGGCAGGTTTAATGACTATCATAAGGTTGTGTTAAGGAGATACTGTATATAAAATAAGAATTTCATGACCAAATTTAGTTATGGATCCTTCTTAATAGTCTATTAAGGATTGATTCCAAGACTGAAAATAAACTAGAAACTAAATGTAAGTCTTGTAAGGGAGAGTTGTGAGTATGGCTTGATGGTAGTCAAGAATCACAGTAACGGCTAAGCCAGGAGGAAAATCCAAGCGTGCTTTCCTGAGGAATTATTTCACATATCATTACCTGTTCAGTTTGAAACTTATTCTGAAACAAAATATAACATTGAGACTAAAACAGGACTATTAAAAAGAATAAAATAAGATTAGTATGCATGCTCTTGGTGACACAATTTCCTGAAACATTAACCATAATAATATCAAATGTATTGATTTGTAGTTCATGATTAAGTTATATATGTAACAATCTATATCTTTGGAAATTTAGTGTCCCTTGCAAATAAAATCAAGGCTGAGGAATAAAATTTGATGATGTCAGAGACATTAGATTGAACTTTTCATATTGTTTAAAAAATATCCGTGGATTAGGAAAACAATTTGTTCACATGACATAACTTCAGAACACAAGATATGCAATACTCTGGAGATCGAGGATTTGATTAAACAGTATTAAAAATGTCACTAAGAAATCTTAGCCGAGAGATTTTTGGTGTTTTTTTTTTTTCCCCAAATGTTGAAACAACCAAAAAGGCTTAAGTTTGCCGTATTAAGAATGTGTTTTGGTTTTTCACGGGTACTAAGTTTAGAAGGAGCTTGGACCACTGTTATAAGTCTCTTTTCCTCTAGTGGACTCAGTTTATCTAAACCAAACTGTCTCTACCCAGTAACCTGTGTGACTACTCAGGCATCCTTTGTCTAGCCAGGATGTCTTTTCAGTGCTGAATGTGTGAATGGAAAGTTTGGTTGCAATATGGAACAAGGGGATGTTAAAACGATAATACCATCTGACAGAGTACTTTATGTCCTAAGGTTTGTACTTTCAATAAATTTGACATATTAAACACATTGATTCAATTTTCATCATTGAATTTGTGGCAAAATGCGTATGATTTACATTATATGTCTAGGTTAAATGTATTGTCTTATAGTATAATTATGATTTTAATTAAGAAAGTAACTCACAGATCACTTTGAAGTATCCTGTACCAATGGAGAAATGGCAACCCTGCTTTCGCCTTTTGAAGAATGTTAGATGAAATTTTAAAAGTACATATGTCCATCTCTTTAAAGCAATGTTTCAGCCATAAGACAATCAGAAATACATATTTTAAAGCTATAATGATTTGAATAGTGTGTGGGCAGCTCAGTTTTCGGGTCCCTGCCTGGTATTTATTGATCTCCAGCCCTGCAAGGGAAAAAGCTCTGCATCAGGAGGTAGAACCGCTGAGCTCTGTATCCAGGAAGAACATGTCTGAAATCTCTTCTCTCAGGGTTGAGGCGGAACGTATGTGTGCTCCTCACAATTTCAGGGCCAGCATGAACTCCATGGAGAGACTCTGTCTTTAAAATTATGATAATTCTTTACATCTTTTCTAAAATTTGATTTGAAATAATAAAACAAAAACATATGCCCATATTTCTGACGAAATAACAGATACACAAATAAAAGAATAGCTGCAAAACACCGATAGCTATGCTGTGGAACGTCCTTGCTATCTCAGTCTGTTTTGTTGTTGTAGTTACTGCTTTATTTTATTTTTTTCAGGGGCGTGAGCAGGAATCAAATGATTTCCTTGCTTATAAATTCTCATGACTTCAACACATGATTGTGTCCAATTATTTTTTCTAGATTCACACACATTAATTGGCTGTGCACTTTCAAACCTCACAATTCAATATTCGTGTTAGTGGGGCCTTAGTTGTTTCCTCTGGCTTACATGATTACCGACTTCCGACAAAGTAAAAATAAACACGGAAGACTTGCTTTATGAAATCACTATTGGTTGCTGATGCATTTTGAAGGATGAAAATCCCAGGTGTCCCAAGGTGTCTTAATCCTAATATCTGTAACAAGAAGAGATTGTACCTGCTTTGAAAGTCACTCTAAGGGCTAGATTGTGTGTGTGTGTGTGCGCACGCGCACACATGCACTTACGTGCGCGTGCGTTTCTGTGTTTATTCATGTGAAAACGAGTGACCGCCTGTAGGTTTTGACAGCGTTCCTTCATGAGATAGTCTGCAAACCATGGAATTTCAGGATGATTGACACATTCTGTGTCCCTTTTTCAGAATGTTTAGTTTAGTAGACACGTGTTATCATATTATATAACATCAACATTTGCATTCATTAATATAGAACAAGACTGTCTGTATCAATTCATCTTAAAAACAAACCAGCAGTTTAGCAAAGTGTTACTACTGAGATATTAGACTCAGGAAAAAGCACTCTATAGACAGCCTAGTCAACATACTTTATTACTTTGCAATCCATAACTGAAGTGATAGTTGGTTTCTTTTTAATAATTAATATTATTATTAACAATATAATCTGTAATAATATATAATAATAAAATTATTAATAATAATAATATTAAAGGAAAACTACTTACATCATATGACAAAAATGTAGGAAGTCTATTTTACGTCTCATAACATACCGCAAGAATTCTGTATAAGCAGGATGTGGTGACATACCACTGCAATTCTAATATTCACACAATAGCAGCAGGTGATTCTCTGTGGATCACAGGCCAGCCTGGTCTACATGGTGTGTGTGTGTGTGTGTGTGTGTACAATAACTTTTCTTCTACAATGTAATTTAATTTAATATAATAACTTTTAGTTGTACCACATAGATACAATTAAATTCTCAATTCTTCAAACTTAAACAAATGTTTACTCTCTCTCTCTCTTTCTCTCTCTCGCTCCTTCTTCTGAATCTGTGTCTATCTCCAAAGTATCCTTTAAATCAGTAGCCTAGGAATTGTCCTTCAGTCAGATGTATTTGGTATCCAGCGATATATCCAAGGTGCCATAGGTTCTTTATGAATGGTCTCCCTGTGATTATTGAGTATTAACCACACGATCAAATTGCTCAACTTATTTTATTCTGACATATTATACTTGAAATTAATATAGAAAAACAAATCCCTTTTTTTTCTGATTTTGGTGAGATGAAATTGCTGATACAGAAAATGGCATATATTTATGGGGAAAAACAGCCATGATATGTGATACACAGAACTATAAAGTGACTAACACGGCCATGCCAGTGATCATAATTCCTTCACAATGCCACTGCTGCGTTTGCGCTCCTGTCCTGTGTTACAGGGACATGTAAAACTCCCATTGGAGCAAACTTTAAATGAAAACCATTAATAGCAGCAATTGTCTTAAAACTGAAATTCTGTGTCATTTGAAACACTTTTTGTCAACAGCGTATCGCTCACGGTTCTAATTGTCGCTTCTAAGTTTGACATTTTTGATTCTTTACTATGATAATGTCATACAACAGTTTTTTTTTTTCTGCTCTTGGTTTAATTCCTATAGCATAATGTTCTCTATCCCTATCTACGTTAGCACAAGTGAATGTGTTTCTTTATTTTTTATTTGTAGGGTTTAATAATATTCTGTGTAGCACTTAACACACATATGTTTATAACATTTTCGCTTTCAATACCCATGATCGTGGGCATAAAGTTGTCTTTTAGATAACTGAGTGAGTCACCTAGACATATCTTTCCTCTTATTAACTCAAGATCATTAAAGCAGTAACATTTCAGACTTTCCTTTCTAGGTAGGAGGAAACAGCTTGTGTCATACTAAGACCTTCACTCAAGACTTACCTAAAACTGACCCATTCCCTGTGCACATCAAGATGAGGCAGCCCACGAATAGCCACTTCCTGCAAGACAGAGAAATTAGTCTTCCTTTCCGACTGGAGGAAACCTTGTTTACTGTTTGACACACAGGAGTGAGCATTCGGATCACTATTTTATTAGACTTCAGATCATGAGTTTAGAAAGATTATGTTCCAAAAGTAAAGCCCAAACACAGACAAATCTCTGAAAATTGAGAATTTCACCCTCGTTGCTCTTGACTAGGTCACCTTGTTTTTATTCCAGTTAAGGGTGTGAGGAGAGGGTGTATTATAAATTAGAAAATACCGCACTCTAATCTTCTTTTAAACATTATACAGTAGTCCCGGCATTTGATTTAAAATACAGTATTTATTTTATTTGGAAATGTATTTAGCATTATTTACCAAGGTTTAGTAGAAACTAGAAAAATCACATTACATTACACTTTCTATTGCTTCTGTCTCTGAAAGTCATGAATTTATTACTTGAATAAACTTAGGTCAACTTTCCTCCTCAAGACAAGAATTATGAACAAAATCATGAGACTGTGAAAAATGAGATCTCTAAAAATAAGCATTTATGAAAGGCTTAAGGAAATATGCCCTTCTTCAGAAAAAGAAGTCTGTGTGAAGGCGTTTTTAAAATTGAGACTGAAATTAAATTTATTTTAAAACTTATTTAAGAAAATGTAATTTATTTCAAATGTACCTAAAAATTTTCCAATTTTATGTATTGATGAACTGACATGCATACAAATACATAAAGTAGCATTTAAATCAGATGAAACATGGATGGTAGTATATACTTCTTTAATTCACTTCTTCCTACATTTAATTAATTGATTAATTAATTTTCCTTTCTTTTGCGACAGAGTCTTGCTATGTAGGTGTGGCTGTTTTGGGTCTCTATAAAGAATCGGACCTTTTAATTAATTTTCCTCTTAATTTTAACCCCTTGTCAGATATATCGAATATAGGTATTTAACATTATTCTTTGTACTGTCTTTTCACTCTGTTCATTATTCCATTTTCTAGGTTGATACTCTTGAATTTAACGCCATCCCTATCTTTGTTTCTTGTGCTGTGGAGATGTGTATATAGACGCTGCCATCCCAACACCTTTATTTATTTGTCCCGTTTTCTCCCCATTTCCTACTCCATTTTTCCACCTCGGAAGTGCTGAGGCTGTAGGTGCAAACCACCAACAGTGTTTGTAGTGCCGCGATTCTGCCCATGGGCAAGCAGTGCTGCCCACTGAGCGGCGCCCCGGTCCTCCTCCATTGCATCGGTGTTCCTGGGATTTTCCTTCAGTCGTCTCCTTGTCTGTCTTTGGGTGTTTGGGCGGGCAGGGCGTGGGGGGGGGGGGGGGGAGCTTTGCACTGAAATCACTGTTGACACTAAGAATTTGCTTAAGCCAGAAGAAAGGAGACAATGTTTCTACTGGTTCATTTTTATAAAATATCCGTGTTATGCACATGCTTGCGCAGTAAAGTCAGTAATGAAAAATGAGTGCCTTAAGAATCTTCCATGCTGAGCGTTTCTGAAGCATCATCCAGAAGTCTGAGCACTGTACACTCTAAGTATCTAAAGAATTTTAAGAATAGAAGAAAATAAATTAACTCGGAAATTTGGAAAGCTTTTGACAAAATGATAAAATGATTATCTATTTTTTAAAGTGCTGTAAGTTTTTTCAATACTTTAAAGGGGCCGTATAAAATACAGTCATCTTAGAACAATTTTGCTATTTTAAGGCTCCATTCAAATACCCACCCATGCATTCTTCATGTGTATGATTTCGTTAGAGAAAACTGAAGCATTTTCTCATCTCAAAGCTGGAACTGACACAAATTAAAATAGAGAGCTTGGTTATAATGAATATTAATAAATAAGATGAAATATCCCTAGAAACATATACTTTTTATTGTATGTTGAAAGCATTTCTGTGTGAAATATGAATTTTGGTTTGCCTTCAGAAAAAAAAAAACACTAGCATTTTTAATTTAGAATGATCAATAAGTAACAAGAATAGTACAAGGGGCTTTTAGTTCTTAAACTGACACTCTGAATTCTCTATGATTTGTCATAAGTATGAGAACAAAAAATGAGGATTAAACATTGATTCTCAATAAATTGAAAGGATTAGTGTTTACTTTGGCAGAGAAACTTGCTGAGAAGCTCAAGATAGAACTGTGCATTTTAAAATGATAATCGCTGTCTTGAAAACACACACTGTTGTAGGTTTGAAATGAAGGCTTGTAGATGAAAAAATAAATACATTGGGAAAATAGCTCCTCTCCAAGACCATCTTTGAAACAGTTGATAAGTAATGCACATTTTTAAATAAGAATTGCTGATGTGGTAATACCATAGTCTCTTCCTGAAACGGCTCGTTTTACTCTATTCAAGATAGAACTTGATTCATTGTGAAGTGTTCTGAGGAATGAAGAGTGGAACCAGCTGAATGATCATTCCACAAACACATATCCAATTCAGGAAAGAAATGGCTTACCTGCACAAGGGCCTTATTTCCTTTTAGAGGGTGTTTATTAAGTCATATAAAAAAATGGCCTTAACTTGGAATTATTTTGACTTTCACAGTAAATTCTACAAGTTTCATGGCCATTTAATAAATTCTCACAAAGTGGCCTTCTTAGTCAGTGGATGTAATGCCTTGATGTTATTTATTTCTTCTAAGTAAGGGCATGAGTGTTTCTGGGTATTGAAATAGGAATTTGGGTTGAAAAAAAAAGTGACCTGATACTTTCAAAAAACTTAAAAATTTGTATTAGCTACTTGTCTTTGCTACCGTTCTATTGCTGTGAAGAGACACCATAACCATCAAAACTTCTAAAAGACAGTATTTAATTGAGGGCTTGCTTAGGGTTTTGGAAGCTGAATCCATGACCGCCATGGTGTTCCAGAAGCACCGTGGCAGGCAGAAAGGCATGGCACTGGAGCAGAAGTTGAGAGTGTATGTGATGCACAGCACAAAGCAGAGAGTGAGCTTGGCCTGGGATGGCCTTCGGAAACCAGAAAGCCCACCCCAAGCGTCACACTTTCTTCAACAAGGTCGCACCTCCTTATCCTTCGTAAGCACTTCACCAACTAGGAACAAACATCCAAATGCATGGGCCCCTGGGGGCCGTTCTTACTCAAACTACCACACTGCTTTCCTTGTTGCTGTCGCAAATTGCCTGATGACAATCAACATTAAGAAGTTTTCTATTTTCTAATGGTTTCAGGACACAGACCATGATAGAGGGGAAGCCAGGGTGGTAGGGTCGTGAGGTGACTGGTCACATTGAATTCCATCAGGAAGCTGAGGGAGCCCAATGATGACCTTGCTTTCCAATTTATCCTTTTTTTTTTTTTTTTTTAAATTCAGTACAAGACCACAAAGCATGCAATGGTGTTACCCATATTTTACACACATCTTACCTCCTCTGATAAACCTCTCCAGAAATGCCCTCATATGCACACTGAGAAGTGTGTCTCCTAGGAGATACCGGAACTAATGAGGTGTCAAGTATGATGAAACATCTCAGAGTTACACATTTCTTGTAGAAGATACAGGGATCCACTGAAATCCCAGCTTCTCCATTTAGTACAAAGATGATCCTGAACAGGCTATTTACTATTTCTCAGCCTGAATGTTTATTTATCAGCTAAGTAAACAGAGCTAAAATCAAATTATAAGGGCTTTGAGAATGTGCATTTGAAGCAAACAATGCAAAATATTTTTATGATTACTATAATATGGTGAAATGAAAAGAAATATGTAGTTGAGTAAAATAATAATTAATGTAATAAGATCAGAACTATACAGCTCAGAATGGTGGTGACATGTAGCTGGTTTATGAAGTGATAGGTATTATTAAGATTTAAGGATATTATTAGAGGCTGGGAGAGGTACATTTGGTCTCCTCTGACTGAAAGCCTTGGGCTATGTGTAGTCTGTATCAGGCATTCAAATGGAAATAGAAAAAAAAGATAGTTTGGGTTTCTCTCTACCCTTCCCTCAGTTTGGGACATTTTAAAGATTCCACAAATATCAGATATCCTTTGCTTCTACAACTACTGCCAGTCAACCATTTCAAGTGAATTTTTCACCCAGACTGGTTGATTTTCTGGCCCATTAAGAGAGCTGATTCGATTCAGTCGAGTTTATGGAGTTTAATCCGCCATGCATGTTGATTGTCCTGCCAAGTGTCAGCTGGCCACAGCTATAGGTAATCTTTCAAAGGAGTCTCTTATCTCTATTAGCGATGACTTGGTTTCTAAGAGGAACTTTGGGGTGAGATTGCTTTGGGGTCTTTAGTACTTGGAATTGCATCATTGATTTGGATGCTAAAAGGAAGAACTTGAGAGTCAACAAATTTAATTTGTTCTTTCACTTTGTGAAGACATGTCCCAGTGAGTGAAGAGAGCACTCAGCTTTTATGCTGAGACTCTCAATGAGGACATTAAAATCCAGTGCAGTGTGCAGCACAGCCTTCTCTTAGGATGGGTTTGAATTTCAAAAAAAGTTATCTTTTTCAAACTTTCCGGAAGTGAAGAGGATAAAGGAGGGCTTTGGGACAATATGATTATTTAGGGGAGATTAACATATCAAGTGACTTATTGTTTCTAACAAATATATCCAGAAAAATATGATTACAGCAAAAAATATATAGGGCAACACTTATTTTTGGTGATTCAGTTTTGTATACCAGAATAAGGAACTTGAATATCATGCTGAATGCAGCCCCAGAACAAAAGCAGGGGTGGCATGGTTTTACATGTACATTGTAGAAGATAAGATAATTTTACATGTACATTCTTTGTGGAAGATAAGATGTGAATAAAAAGAGTTTACTCTTGACTGGCTAATGAACTAATCTAGGTGAGAAAAGAGTCTAGATTTGATTGAATTGAGGACAACTAAGATGAATGCGTTCACAGTCCATGCCCACTGTAAATGAAGTGAAAGAACAATGGAGGAGAACTGACTTGGGGGGTATAATAAAAATGAGTGCTTGAGCTGGGACATTTTGACATGTGAAGAAAAACAAAAGCATAAAGAGATGGGAAATACTCTTGGGTTAGCAGAACAAATGTTATCTTTAGAATAAATCTGTTAAGAATCTGTAGAATAAGCCGTGGTGGTACACACTTTTAATCCCAGCACTTGGGAGGCAGAAGCAGGAGGATCTCTGTGAGTTCGAGGGCAGCTTGGTCTACAGAGTGAGTTTGAGGACAGCCAGAGTTACATCAGAGAAACCCCGTCTCAGAAAAATAAAGAACATCAGTGATAGTATATATTGCTTCTAATTCTGAAGTACATTTCCATTGTGCTTTTTTAAGGGGAAACACATCTATGTCATAATAGGAAATTAATGGTGTGAGATCTCATTTATCTGAGAGGTGTTCTCTCTGGTTCACAGTCTCTGGTCTGTATTTTTGGGTGTATGTATTCATGTGTGGAAGCTAAATGTGGACTTCGTTTTCACTTTCTGTGAAAAGTATTGACCCTGACTCCCGTGATTTATTATTCACAAGCTCCCTCTTCAAACTCACTTCTGTTAGCTCTCCTTAATGCGAAGCTGGGCAGACTGGAAAAGGGGAAGGATATACTTGCCCATGCCCACTTTGCTGGAATGGAACCAGCAGTGTTTACATCCTGCCCATGGCTTCCTTTTTTACCACGTAGCACCATGTTCCTCCCGAATCTGGTACATCAGCAGCCTTGCAGTGTGCAGCCTAGCACAATCCCCGATGGTGGCCCGAGGGTGGCAGCCATGATGATCTGCTCTCTTTGACTTTTCAACTTTTCTTTTACTATGTCAATGCAACACACTGCTCTCACCTCAAAAGAAATAAGAGTGAGTTTATTTTTGAGTCTAATATGAGCGAATATTGCTCAGAAAAAGGGATTCAAACTGACACAGATAAGCATGCTTCTTTGTCGAGACAGTATCATGAATTTACATAGTGTCAGAACAAAAAGAAAGTCAAAAACCAAAGCATTTGCTGAATGCGTTAGTTAGAATAGCAGTTGTGACGCTTTAGCAAAGGCCAGAAATCTCTGCTCTAGTGTTGAGGTTCCTGTAACATTCTTAGCTTCTGGGCTGGTGAAGCTATTGGGTTGCTAAGTGAATATATTCCTAGATTTGATCTGATGGACAGTAGGCCAGACACAGAAGTAACGAGTAATGACTATGAAGGAGACAAACAATAGAGAAAAATAAATTAATTCTGAATTTTCTGTGTCCAAACTCTCTGCAGTTATGAATTAATGCTCACTCAGCTTTGCTGAATCTTTGACAAAGCATGACTCTTTAGACAGAACTTCAGTTCACAGATATGCAACAAATCCAGTGAATTGCATCACTTGTATTTAAAGAGCTTAGAACGGTTTATGCTAAACCTGATGGGTAAATTGGGGTCACTTGTTCTTAAGGTTGACTAGTGCAGTAGGCAGCTTCATTCACACTTATCAAAAATAGCTGTATTAATGATATTTAAAGAAATAAATGTTCAGAACACTCTTACCACAACCTCAGAATGATTGGATTATGGGACAGGCTTGATTCACAAATTGAAAACTTAATTTTGTGTTCTCACTGACTCTTAGGACTGCTCTCTCTTCCACAGCTGAAATTGTGTTATCTGTGCTGCTGTAATGCATCGCGTGGAGGGAACTTCAGCACTATTGTTTCCCACTGACTAAATGTTTTCCTCGGCATGCTTAACAAAATTCTGTTATCCCTTTGTGATGTTGACTCTTTCAAAAGTGACTATAGTTCCACTTTGCCTTTTAAGTTAGCGTTTTCTTCTCTCTTCCCCATTCCTCCTGTAAATATTAACATCGACATCCTTTATTTTCATCCTCTTTCAGTGACATTTGCTTTCATCTGGCTCAACGTTTCTCTCAGGATAAAGACAGTCACTGTTTACCCTATATTTATGGCTAATTCAACTTTAAACCTCTGTCACAATTAGTACTGAAATGATGAAATATGTCATGGAATTTACACTGTACCATTTGTTCCATGCTTCCAGAGCTTTTCTCAAAGGTCTTTGCAAGAAAGATGGGTTCCTTCATTGTCTATGTGTTAGAAAACCCATTTCATGTTCATATGACTCTTGAGTAAACATTACGGTATTTCTTGAATATGAAAAGGATATTGAATAATCTCTTCTAAGACTAAATTGGAATTGGTTTTAGAAACATAATAAAGATACATAGGAAAGGCTGAACCTTCTTAAAAGTAGGGGGTTTACAACTTTGCAGGATGATATAGGCAAGTGGAAGCTGCTGTAATGTGTGCTGTAGAGAATTCATCATCCGGGGGAGGGAGACTATGAAGAGGGCCATGGTGGGAAAGAGGTGCAAGTTAGACATGGACAGTCACATGGTCTTCACCTAAGAACTTAACCCAGGAAGCCTTAAACTCTTCCAGTGTAACACGAGGATAATATGAAGATGCCGTGAGAATTAAATAAAATCAAATGAGAGGTCAAAAGGGACATACTTACAATGTTGTATACCATACGATTAGGTCTGCAAACATAAAGTTCGATGCCTTTATGACTTTATTATTATTACTTAATAAAGTTGTTTGATTTTTCTAGATCCTTCCAATATGGAGGTCTATGGTTGCATACTTCCCTGGGTCTCAAAAACTTACACTAAGATATTTCAAAAGGATAACATCCAAGATGTATGATGGTGAAGCAGATGGCTGAGTACTCCGGGGCTCACGGCCCTGCCCCACAGCCCCACCGAAACAGTCGCCACTAGCCGTTTGCCTTGTAGACACTGAGAAGCTATTCTGTCACCAAGTTCAGTGGGGACAACTTGGAGAATTAAATGTGATTGGAAAGACATCAGACCTGGGAAACAGACTGCCTGTGAGGGAAAAGAGGAGAGATGGCAAAATTCAGCAAGGTATGCAGCAACGGTGTGGCGCTGGAATCCTGGCAGCATCAGATGCTGGGGTTCCCCATGGGAGGCAGGGGCCAATGCCTCCCCTCACCCACCCTACCTCACTCAGGTAGAGAGAAACTGAA
Source organism: Cricetomys ansorgei (assembly GCA_026225945.1). Classification (NCBI taxonomy): domain Eukaryota; kingdom Metazoa; phylum Chordata; class Mammalia; order Rodentia; family Nesomyidae; genus Cricetomys; species Cricetomys ansorgei. Next base: position 1,979,780 of record JAMJFZ010000881.1, read on the forward strand.
CTGGAAGCACAGTCACGGTGCTGGCGCAACCAAGATAGGGAACAAGAAATGCGGGCGAAGTGACACAGAGCTGGGGGCTCTGCAGGCAAAGGGACAAAGGCGAGCACTGCTAAGGAAGGCTGGAGGCAGTGGAAAACATGGGAGTGCACCCAGGGTGGACGGGTGACCAGTCTTCCAGCGACCACCAGCCCGGAGCCACCACAAATTTGCTGCCCTGGCTGATGGTGGGGAAAGCGTAGACTGCAGGGCTGCCTGCTAATTGCAGGCTGCAGTCACAAGGCCTGAGGTGACAGGACAGTGCTGAGGGCAGGAGTCTGAGCAGGTCCTGGACAAGCAGTGCTGAGGGCAGGGAGGGGCCATCAGATTGGAGTCTGAGTCGGTTCTGCCCACAGGCACACTGCCAAGCCACAGGATCTCCCTGAACCAGAGCAATGGGCCATACATCCTAGCAGGGAGTGTTTCATCTTGTCCGAAGGAGACTAGCCCTCCAGCTGCTGCTGGACCGATCTGGTAGTCTCACCCCCGACATACCAGATCCTAGCCTTTGCTCCTGTGGTTATGGCTGCTGCTCATCCTGCCCTTTCTGGTGGGGTGGGGGAGGGCACAGACTGCAGGGATGCTAAAGGGCTACAGGATGGATGGATGGTGCTGAGGCTGGGGGTAGGGCCCAGCTGCCTAGAATCTCAATCTGACCCTGGAATGTGCAGCCAAACCTTGGGAGCACCCTGATTCTGAGCAACAGCAAGATTTCTATTGTGGACGCTTACTTTTAGTTGCATATAAAATAATAGTTTTATGCACTGTTGGGTGAGGGGCTGCCTAGGTCTTGGCATTTTGTATTGTCTGCAGGTGTTAGATATATGTGGGGGGTGTTTGATTGCTAGTGATCTGCACATGGTAGCAGTAGAAAAACTGAGGTGTTCTGAATCAATAAAAACATCTGAGCTCAGATTCTCAGAGCTCCACTGTCCAGTATGGCACTTGCCAGGATGGTGGTTCCCTCTGCTGAGATCTGGCAGAGTCTGCAGGTATGAGAATGCCTCCTTGTCTCTCTTGGTGAACCCACACCATAGGCGTACAACTACAGATGTCTTGGATGAAGAAGAATGTCCCATAGGCAAGGTTGAGCTTTCTCCTTTTGGGAGGGGTTTTGAAGGTCTCAGGACGCTGATGCGGCCCAGGACAGTCACAATTCTACCTGCATTGCTGACACTTCCAGAGTTCACCTGGTGCTGGATCTTGACTTTCTGAGATGCTGACTTTGGCAAGCAGTCCAGGGCCCTGAGTGATGTCCAGGAGCCTACCTGAAGTACTGTGACTGGCAACCCAGTGCCTTTGGAATGCCAGGGAAACTCCAGGATGTCTGGGTGTATGTGAGATGGTCAGATACCTGTAGAAGGACCAGGAGACAGAAATTTCTGGGTGCTGGAGGGATGGCTGAGTACCTGCATGGTGTCTGGGAGCCTGTGGAAAGAATAGGTGCCTGTATATATCCAGGTGTCTACAGGATGGCCAGTGCCTGTGTGATGTCTGGGTGTCTGTGGGTATCCTGGTGCCTGTAGGATGTACTGGTGCCTGTGGGATGTCTGGGCACCTGTGGGAACCCCTAGTGCCTGCCAGGTGTCCTGGTGCTTGCAGTATGCCTGGGGACCTGTGGAACACCGTGGTACCCACGAGAGGTCCATGTACTTGCTGGAGATCCTTGTTGGTACCTGGAGGGGGGTGTCTGGGTGCCTGACTGAGGTCCTGGTGACTGCCTGGGTGGCTGAAGGATGGCCAGGTGCCTGTGAGATGTCCAGGTCCTTGGATTTGGCCCTGGTGCCTGTGGGGTGTCCAGATGCCTGTGGAATGACCAGATACCTGAGGGTGCCTGTGAGAAGACTGAGTTTCTGCATGATTTCTGGGTGTCTGCAGGTTGGCTGGATCCCTGTGTGATGCCTGGGCATCTGTGGGATTCCTTGGTGCCGGTAGGAAGTCCTGGTGCCTCCTTAATGTCTAAATGCTTGCAGGATATCCAGGTCCCTCTGGAATGTCTGGGTGCTTTTGTGATCTCTAAGTGGCTATGTGATGTCTATGTGCCTCCAATATACCAAGGTGCCTCCAGGATATCCAGGTACCTACTGAATGTCCAGGCACCTGCAGGATGCCCTACTACTTGCAGGTGGCCCTGGTACCTGTGGGATGTCTAGATACCTGTGGGATGACCAGATGCCTGTGAGTGCCTATGGGAAGAATGGGTGCCTGCATGATGCCTGAGTGTCTGCGGGATTCCCTGGTGCCCATAGGAGGTCTTATTGTCTGTCTGGGGCCCTGGTGCCTGTGGGATTTCTGGGTACTTGTGGAATACCTAGGCCTCTACAGAATTTTCAGGGGTAGTGGGAGGCCCTGGTACCAATGTAAGGTCCTGGTGACTGACAGATGACATGGTGCCTGTGTGTTGTCCAGGTGTCTGAGGGATGTCAGGGTGTCTGAGGGAGGCCCTGGTCCCTGTGGGATGTTGTGATGCCTGTGAGATGACCTGGCACTTGTAGCATACCAGAGAGCCTGCTCCATGTCCAGATTTGGGAGGTGAGGCCCACTTCAGGTTGAACTCTGTCATGCTTCATCTTGGGCTAGTATGAGCCAGGTGAATGTTTATGATCAGAGCAGGCTTCTGCCTCCAAAGACCATGGTGCTGGTGATGTTTTTCACAGAAGCTCGGCTTAGTTGTCCCTCCTTTTCTTCCTTTCTTTCTTTCTTTCTTTCTTTCTTCCTTTCTTTCTCTTTTTGAGGGCACAGGGGTGGGAGGGTAGTACAGGGAGGAATGAGAAGAGAGTGATATGGAGATACATTGTATGAAACCCAAATTATTAATAGAAGTATTATAAAAATAAAGAAAAGCTTTTCACATGAAAAAAGATATTGCAAAAGTAAATATGGTCATTTAACTACTATACATACATTAATTACATATACATACATACATACTATATATACATATGTATACTACTATACATACTATACATCAAGATTTAGTTCCACTTTAGACTATCACAAATACCTACAAAAGATTTTCAAATTAATATGTAATGTTAAAGCTAGGAAGAGATATTCTCTCTCTCTCTCTCTGCCTTTATCCAATAGAATTGACCACATAAGCTTTGTTACTTTGAAAGTATGTGTGAAATTAACCTTACTAAAGAATAATATTAAAAGATAGACCAGAAAAAAAATCTAAAGCTAATAAATTCTACTTATACTGAAAGTAAGACATTAAAACTTAAGAAACATGACAGGAGGTCCTAACAGCCACAATTTGAAATATTTATCATTCTCATTAATAGATGAAAAACCACAAAGCAGAGGTGTCCAATGTCAAAAGGCTTGATAGATGAATGAGATCAAATGAATTCTGTTCTCAGCCACTAAATTCTATTCCTGTAGTTAATTGCTTCATGGCTCTTTACAAAAAGAAAAGAAAAGGGGAAAAAAGCCATTTTGGATGGTAAGTCTGTAATTTGTAAATAAAAGGCTAATATAAGGAGCTGGAAATTCCTGGCGTTTTTACCTCTGTGTTATATTGGTACTATTTCTGATTTTGAGAATGCATCTTCTAGATAATCTCATAAAAGTATGAAAAAAGAAAACGTGAAACTGGTAAGTTGGTGTGGCTGTCTGGTAGAATGTCTTTGATGGCCCCTGGGGTCTGCCTTCCTCCCACCCAGTTGACTTACCTTTTCTTTGTTAATGAACTGAGCTGGTAAAAATGAGGACTGGTACAAGACCCAGAGTATTCAAAACCCAAATGCAAACAGTACTGAAAATAGTGATTTTTGTTTGTTTGTTTGTTTGATTTTTATTTACTTTTATTATTTTTAAATATTTTTATTTGCTTATACAACTTATAGAATACATCCCAACCCTCTTCATCCCCTCCATCAACCCCCAGCTCCCCCCTAATTTCTTCAAGACTTTTATCATGAAGGGGATTTTGTCAAAGGTCTTGTCAGAATCTAGTGAGAAAATCATATGTTTCTGTTCTTTCAGTTTGTTTATGTTGTCAGTTACATAGACTGATTTTCGCATGTTGAACCATCCCTGCATCTCTGGGATGAAGCCCACCTGATCATAGTGGATCATCTTCTTGATGTGCTCTTGGATTCGGTTTGTGTATATTTTACTGAGTATTTTTGCATAAATGTTCATGAGGGAAATTGGTCTGTAATTCTCTTTCTTGGTTGAATCTTTGGGTGGTTTGGATATCTGTGTGACTGTGGCCTTGTAAAATAAGTTTGGGAGTATTGGTGTTAACTCTTCTTGGAATGTCTGATAGAATTCTGCACTAAAACCATCCAGTCCTCTGTTTTTTATTTCCTGGGGAGATTTTAATGACTGCTTCTATTTACTTGGTGGTTATAGGTTCATTTAAATTATCTATATGATCTTGACATAATGTTGGTAGATGGTATCTTATCGAGAAGATTGTCCATTTCCTTTAGATTTTCCAATTTTGTGGAGAATAGGTTTTTCAAGTATGACCTACTGATTCTTTGGAGTTCCTTGCTGTCTGTAGTCATATCCCCTTTTCATGTCTAATGCTGTTGATTTGGATATTATCTGTCTGTCTTTGGATTAATTAAGGAAAGAGTTTGTCTATCTTATTGATTTTCTCAAAGAACCAACTTTTTGTTTCATTGATTCTTTGAATTGCTCTCTTTGTTTCTATTGAATCCATATAGATAATTATAATAATATTACAATTTTATTGATTTCAGCTCTCAGTTTGATTGTTTCTTGTGGTCTATACCTCCTGGGTGTGCTTACTTCTTTTTGTTCTAGAGCTTTCAGATGTGCTGTTAATTTGCTAGCATATGTTCTCTCTACTCTTTTTTTGGTAGGCACTTTGTGGTATGAATTTTCCTCTTAGCACCACTTTTCTTGTGTCCCATAAGTTTGAGTATGTTGTAGATTCATTTTCATTGAATCCTAGAAAATCTTTAATTTCTCTCTTTATTTCTGTCTTGATCCATTCATCATTCAGTAGGGAGTTATTAAGTTTCCATAAGTTTGCAAGCCTTCTGTTGTTTCTCTTGTTGAAATCTACCTTCAATCCATGGTGGTCTGATAGGATACAAAGGGTTATTTCAACTTTCTTGTATCTATTGAGATTTGCTTTATGGCCTATGATGTGGTCAGTTTTAGAAAAGGTTCTGTGAGGTGGCGAGAAAAAGGTATATTATTGTGTTTGTGTGTGTGTGTGTGAACTATTCTGTATACATCTGTTATGTCCATTTGGTTTATAGTATCTGTTAGCTCCAGTGTTTCTGTTTAGTTTTTGTGTGGTCAACCTGACAATTGGTGAGATTAGGGTATTGAAATCTACTATGAGTGTGTGTGGGCCAATGTGCATTTTAAGCTTTAGCAATGTTTCCTTTATAGACATGGGAGCCCTTGTGTTGGGGGTCATAGTTGTTTACAATTGAAATGTTGTCTTGGTGGATTTTTTTCTTTGATGAGTCTGAAGTGTCCTTCCCCATCTTTTCTGATTAATTTTGTTTTGAAATCTATTTTGTTAGATATGAGAGTGGCTGCACTTGCTTGCTTCTTGGGTCCATTTTTTTTTTTTTTTTTTTTTTTTTTTTTTTTGGAAAATCTTTTCCCAACCCTTTTCTCTGAGGTAATGTTTGTCTTTGATGTTAAAGTGTGTTTCTTGAATGCATCAGAAGGGTGGATCCTGTTTTCAAATCCATTCTTTTAGTCTGTGTCTTTTATTGGGGAATTGAGTCCATCCATGTTGAGAGCTATCAATGTCCAATGACTGTTATGTCCTGTTATTTTGTAGTTGTTGGTGGTTTTGTTCATGTGTGTGTGTGTGTTCCTGTGTGAGTGATTATTTCTTGTTTTGATTCTGATGGAGTGAGGTTATTTCCTGTGTTTTAATGGGTGTAGTTACCCTTCTTAGGCTGGAGTTTTCCCTTTGTTATCTTCTGTATGGCTGGATTTGTAGATAGATAGATAGATAGATAGATAGATAGATAGATAGATAGATAGATAGATAGATAGATATTGTTTGAATTGCATTTATGTTTAATATTTTGTTTTATCGATCTATGTTAATTGAAATCTTTGATCGATACAATAGTCTGGACTGGTATCTGTGATCCCTTTGAGTCTGTAGCACATCTGTCCAGGCCCTTCTGGCTTTTAGAGTTTCCATTGAGAAGTCTGGTGTAATTCTAATAGGTTTGCCTTTATATGTTACTTGCTGTTTTTCTTTTGCAACTTTCAGTATTCTTTCTTTGTTCTGTATGTTTAGTGTTTTGAATATTATGTGGCAAGAGGACTTTCTTTCTTGGTCCAGTCGTTTTGGTGTTCTGTATGCTTCTTGTACTGTTAGTGGGATCTCCTCCTTTTTTTAGATTTGGAAATTTTTATTCTATGATTTTGTTGAAAATATTTTCTGGGCCTTTTAGGTGGGATTCTTCTCTTTCCTCTAAACTTATCATTCTTAGGTTTGGTCTTTTCATAGTGTCCCAGATTTCCTGGATGTTTAATGTTACAGATTTTTTTGGATCTAACATTTAAATCCAATCTAACATTGGATTTAACGTTTTCTTTTACTGATGTCTATAATTCTTCTATAGTCTCTTCAACTCCTGAGAGTCTCTCTTCTGTCTCTTACATTCTGTGGTTGTAGTTTGTCTCAGTAGTTCCTGGTTACTTTTCTAGATATTTTTATTTACCAAAATCCCTCTGTGTTTTTTTGTTTTTTTTTTTTTTTTTTTTTTTTTGTGTGTGTGTGTGTGTGTGTGTGTGTGTGTGTGTGTTTTGATGGCTTCCATTTCTATTTTCTGGTCTTGAATAGTTTAGTTTATTTCCTTTAAATGTTATTAACTTATTTTTTTCTTGGCTTTCTTTAAGGAATTTATTCACTTCTTCTAATTCTTTGTTTGTGTTTTCTTTGTTTTCCTATATGAATTTACTCAATTCCTCTGATTGTCTATTTGTCTTTTCATATATTTCTTTGAGGCAACTGGGATCGGGGTGATTGCAGGTTTAGATATCTAATTCCTGTGTTAGTCTTTATTGGATGAGTTTTTTGTTCTCTGGAATTTTTTTTCTTTCTTAGTTTCTTCTCTTGTCTTCTGTTCCTTGCAGTCTCTTCTCAAGCTGGGGGTTTTCCGCCTGAGTTGAGGGCTGGAGTTCTGATGGCCTATTTGGCCTTTGGTCCAGCCGGAGTTCTCTGCTTAGGTTGAGGACTGGGACTTGGCTGATGTTCTTTTGGCTGTCTGTCCTGGCCGTGCTGTTCTTCTGGTTGGTTGGCATGTTGTGAGCTGCGAGGATGCTGGGGGCTGGTTCTTCAACTGGCTTGTGTTGAGATATCATTGTGGGTTGTCCTCAGGTTTTGTGGGCTGGGTGGCAGTGCTGGAGGAACTGGGGAGGATCTGGGAAGGAGCTGGGGAAGAGTTGCAGAGGAGTGGTTTGGGGAAATATGACAAGTATTCAGCATGCAGGGACTCTACCTGGTTCTTTGGCTGATTGGTGCTGGGATCCTTGCTCAGGTCTTTTCGGCTGGAGATAGCAGGACTGGAGGAGAGTGGGAGAGGCTATGGAGGAGTGGGTTGTAGTGACAGAACCAGGTGTTCTGCAGGCAGCGATGGTCTGTCCACAGGCTGGGGCTCTGGAAATAATGATTTTAAGAAAACAATCTTAGCTTCAAAATAGTTTTAGCATAATCAAAAAGTTACAAAGAGTGGACAACTCTTGTGTATCTCATGTGCAGTTTCTCTTGTTAACACCTTACATTAATATGATGTTGTTGATAGAAAAACAATGAGAATACATAAATAACGTTGAAACTTAATTAAAATTTCTCGAAATTTTTCAAAAATCTCTCTCCCTTTTCTTTTCTGTTTTAGAATCCTATCCAGAAATTCATACTGCACTCTGTTGCCATGGTACCTGAGGCTGTAGTAATTTCTCAAATTGCCTTTGTATTCAATGAATATAGGGATTTTAGAGACACAAGAGTTTATAGAATATTTCTTTGTTGAAGTTTGATCTCATGCCCTTTTTCTCTGGTTATGAATTCTAGGGAAAAGACCAGAGATATGATACTATTCTTACCATATTAAGTCAAGGGCTAATTTATCAATATGAGTTATTGTTATTGATGGCAAAATGGTATGGCTGAGGTGATATTTGGAGTCTCTCCAGAATAAAATTGCTGGGTTTTTCCTTTTCCTTACTGTACTTGGTGAAGTCAGTCATCACTTCTGCTCACATTTAAGGAAGACTTCTGCATTTGCACAGTGGTTCCCAATGGTTTCCTCTTCATTTTCAATGCCCAAACTTCACAAATGATAGATATTTTCAAGACAGTTATTTGGCTCATGAATATGTTTTTTAAAAATTGGCCATCTGAAGCCTCTGCAAAAACAAATTATACCAAAAGATGCATAGAAAGTCTCAAATTCATTGCTAGTGAAGTTGTCCTAACCACTTCAACACTCTATGGACAGACTTAAGTTGCATTGCACACAGAGTGCGCTATTTATAACCAGCACATGTTTCACTGGAACATGTTTTCATGATGTGTTTATTTAACTTGTGACTCTATATTTGGCCTTACTTAGTACAAAGAATCATAAATATTTAGACAAAGGATTAGGGGTAATATTGGTAATAAAGCAAAATGAACGAGAAAATATATCAAGATTTCATAAAAAAATTAATAGATATTTAGTATAAATACATAAAATAAAATTGTATAAAGCAAAGGAAATCCTCCAAACTCTCTATCTGATAGAAATAAGCATCATTTGTACTAAGTAACCTTTTAAAATGATACCTAACAACTGTAGTATTTATTCAAAAATAATTAACGAATAGTTAAGAATGTTATTGGGTAGTATAGTGATTGATGTACATATGTCGGTGTCTTATGGCACACCACATTCATATTCCAGAAATGCTTTGAGCAATTGGGAAAGCCATACACAAGAGAGTGAGATAGTCAAAAAGGAGGTGGGAAGCCCACTTTATGTTAACAGAGTGCTCCAGAACATTGGAGCTTTATTATACACACATACACATGCACACACACGTGCATACACATGTACACATACACTCAGGCACACCTATGTGTGCATGAACACACACATGCATGGACACACACATGTGCATACACATGTACACATATACACGTGCATTTGCACACTCACACGTCAGCCTGTGCTGACATTCCAGAAAAGAATCAGCATCCGTATCATAGCTAGTTTTTGGTAAGGATTGAAGGAGGGATTTTCATAATTGTTTGAAGGAGGGAGAGACATATACGTTCTCTGTTGCAAATATTCACCATGATACCTACAGACATGTTTTTTGGTGAACGTGTTTTCAGGATCAGTATTATTTTTATGCAAGTTTGAAAGCCTCAGTAGTAATTTTCAAACTTCTTCCAAGGTCACTACCAGACAAAGGACCCAAGAAAGATACATATCTAAATCAATATTTTACCTACACTTTCTTCAACAAATTAAACACTCATAAAGAATTATTTACTGAGTGAATCAGAACAAAAAATGTTAATCCAATTTTATCATTTTATCATTCTTTACTTTACCTTTATCGTAGTATTACAGACATAAATAGAAATTACAATGTTTTTCGGCACGATCATTGGCTACTTTGCTTATAATAATATATATTACTGCCCAGATATGTTAAAAATATACACATAGAAGAATGCCCTAAAGGACTTTAAATAATTTTTACATTTTGTTTCTAGTAATTTAGTAGTAACACAAAAATAAAAATGTTCCTTGAATTCCTAGGTGATTTCTATAAACTCTTGAGCAAAAGGATTTCTCCATGCTGTGCCTGTAGCCCTGGTATAACTGCAGATGTTATTCATAGTCGTATAAATATCTGGTCCCTGGAAATCTTGCTGAGCTATCTGCTCCAGTGATTTTCCTCGCTCGTGAATTACAGATGCATTTGGATTTGTATTAAAGACACTACTTCTAAAATGTAGGTCTCATTTCTTTCCATGCCATTTACATTCATGTTTTGGGCTTATTGAAAGGAAGGTTTAAGAAAGAGTTTTGCTGATACACCCATTATATATCTTTTTTCCCTGTTAAACCAACGCTTACTGCTCTCATTTACTAAACAAATCCACAATTTATTTGCTCACTTATATTTCAACTGTTGAACACATTACCAATTATCTTCTGGTGTTTCTGCTGAAGGTCATAAAATAAATTTCACTTCCTATAATACTATGTGATTCACGCAATTACATAGTGATAGTGTTCGTATTATTTTACATACTCAAGTTAATATTTATAAGTATTCTATTGGCTCTTGAACACCAAGACGCTTTCTCATTGAACTATTTATAATGACTTCTAAATGTTTTTCCTCAGAGGCTCAAGGTAATTCAGAGCCATCAGTGTTCATGGGAAGTTTAAATTAGGTTTCCCAATATACATTACTCTGCACTTACCTGCACTAAATTTAATCTATCATCATATTACCCAATCACCCAGGCTAATTAGATCCTTCTGGATTTTCTCATAATCATGCAAGGATTTTGTTAACCTAAATCATTTTTAGTCATCTAGCAGAAATTAAACTCTCTTCCTAAGCCATTGTCCAGGTCACCATTGTGGTTCAGCAGTCCTCAGCCTGCTGCCTGCATCTGGAGCACCCTGCAAGGAAGTTGTTTCCTCTGGAGAAATAAGGTACTCTTAATTTCAAAGAAGCTTCATCCATATTTACTTACAAAGAAGCATAGCATTAAAATTCTACCAGCTTCAAATAATTTTTTAACACATTTTTAAGAAATTTTCAAATTCATGTTGAAATATCTTTTCACAAGTATAGTTTGAAAGTTTAACCCTTGTGGAATATTGTATGTATGCTATGTTAAGAGAAACACAGACTCAAAGCATAAATAAGTTCCAAATTTTCTTATATAGGTAAAAATTTTATGTGTCTACAGTCTCCAGGGGAAAGGAGGAGAAAATGAAGATTTAATGAAGACCTTGTGGAGGTTTCTGTGATCTGCTTGGGAAGATGTAATGAGCCTTGCTGAAGTGGCCAGCCTTTATTGGCATTCCTATGTGCAACAGATAGAGTAGAAACTCAAACCCCGAGAACAACTTTATTATCACATGATTACCAGTACCGCAAACCCAGTTCAGAGCAGAACAACAGTCTAAATAGCATTTCCTCCATCGATATAGATTTAAAGCCTTCCCAATGGGCTATAGATTTTCCATAGTCATTTATACCATAACCATTAAACCTTTATTTTCACATGCCTTCCTTACTATTTTGGATGAACTGTATAGATTGCACAGATGTGCGTGCAGAATTAGAGTGCTTTGAGTGTCCTTCCATCTCACGATGAAACATTATACCATATTTTTTATCTATTTATTTCTGGAAATTAGTTATTGATGGTATAATGCCTCAGACATTGGTTCTTCTGATTTTTCTCCATAGTAAGAGATAAGATATTTGTAAACGAATGTCCTAAGATAAAGAAAATTGCACGTAATATTTTTGTGTTATACCCTAAGGTAGGTGACTCTGGGGTAGAAATAAAGTTGAAAACAAATTTACACTGTTAATCAATAAAAACATTCCCATTGTGCTCGCCAAATATCAGGAAAGGTTTAAGGTGGAATTTGAAGCAAATTCTTAGACTGCATCTCCCTCTGGCTTTGGATCGGCTTTCTGCCAGGACAATCTAAGATTCCACGGACAACTGCTAACACTGACGCAGTGGCCAATCCCAAAATGGTGCTTCCTGTCTGAAGAATGATGGCAGGAAACTGAATATCACTTCCTGATCTGAATAGAAGAGAAATTCCTCTGGTGATGGGCAACAAATCCTCCACTGGGATAAGTCACCCAGGCCATTCCTCATCTGCTCCTCTGCCTAGTACTACAGATCGGGTTAGCCACTTCAGGAGAGGATTACCAAGAGTAAAGGAACTTGGTTTATATTTCATCTAAACAAGTTCATACCACATCTAGGGACAGGTTTACTTCTAACTTTGAACCAGAGATATATAAGTATGTACAAATTTCATTCAACAAGAGGAACTTGTTGTTACAAAGGATGTTAAGGGAGGTAATGGTCGTTTGTTAAAAAGGTAAGTTATGTACAGATTCGCAAGTCACACAAAAGCAGAGTAAACTTTAGGGAGAACTTAAATGTCTTGTAGTCTAGTTAGTTAACTTACAGCTTCTAAAGATACTTTAGTTTTTGTTTTGTATTTTATGTACTTATGTCACCAAATAGTTTATAGCTTTAAAAAATACTAAAATCAGCCGGGAGGTGGTGGCGCATGCCTTTCATCCCACCACTTGAGAGACAGAAGCAGGCAGATCTCTGTGAGTTCGAGGCCAGCCTGGTCTACAGAGTGAGTTCCAGGACAGCCAGAGTTAGCACAGAGAAACCCTGTATTGAAAAACAGAAATAGGCATTTGTGTGATGAAGGAAATTGCTATCAAATCATAGGTAAGTAATTGAAAACCAGAAAAATGTCACTGCAGTAAAGATCCTGTGAGAAAGGAAGCAGACAATTTTATTTTTTGCTTTTTTATTTACCCTTGTTTATTTGTAATTTTTAACTCATTTCTTTTATTATTGAGATTATAACTTGATTACATAATTTCCCCCTTCAGTTTCCTCCCTACAAATCCTCCACATACTCTCCTCTCTCTCTTTCAAATACATGGCCTCTTTTTTTAATTGATTGCTGTCACATACATATGTGCATATAAACATACATACAATCCTAAATACATAGTACAACCTACTTTGTCTGTACAAGGTTACTTGTATGTACAATTTTCAGTGCTGATCATTTATTTCTAATTTTGAAAATATGCAACATAAAAGATTTTGAATCCCAGGAGATTTTACAGTCAGTCTTTAGGCTTTCAGATAAGTTCTGCTTTCTGTATCTATATAAAGTTGAGTCTCAGGATGGGTTCATACATACTACCCTGGCTACGGACGCCCAAATACATTCTGCAATTTAGAGGAGGGAGTATGTACCCTCAGCATGGCTTTGCATTTGCACTCCAGTCAAATTCAACATTTCTATGGCCAACTACCTGTTGTTGTTCATTTAGCTGTGAGGAGACAGTTTCCTGTTGCTGTATCATTAAATGGTGCAGGGATGCTAACAGAAATGCTTATTAAAACACCCCCTGTCCTCTTCCGCTCTCCCACGAGGAGGCATTGGATAGAACTAACTTTGATTTCAATAATTAGAAGACTTATGGTTTTTCTGAAAAATTGTTTTTATCTTATGGGAACTGTGAAGCAGGTAAATGGTTGCACTACAGTTTATTTCATGGGATCGGAGAGGGTCTGAGGTCACAAGTGCATAGTCTACAGGTGCTCCTCTTAGAACACTCTGGAATTCCAAGCTTCATAGTTTCCCATGGAGAATAGAAAGAGGTGCGTGGTCCTGGCTTGGACAAACCCGTAGTCACCACCTTGTACCACCCTCGCCGAAGAGACTCTTAGATTCTCAGAGCCCAAAGGCTGAAGAGTTGTTGATAGTCTATCCTGTTTCATCTCATAGGAAGAAAATTGACTTTTTCTTGAAAAACGAAGCACAGAATAAAGGACAGACAACACCATCACAGAGAAACAGAACCTGTTTGATTAACTTTTCACTAAACAAGTATTTTCTTTTGCTGTCAGGGGATATGCTATATTCTCTCAAAACTCAAGGATTTAGCTGTCAAGGACTTCAGAGCTTAAAGGGAATTGAACCAACTAGATCAACAGCTATATAGAATAAGGAGCAAGCGGAAGGGCATGCCATCTTCTGTGGCATCATGCTATGTCTATTTTGGTCCAGATGGTACCCAGTAAGCTGCTCCGGTTTGAAGGTGAGATAATCCTCATGAAAGAGATAATGACTTCACTGCACTAAAATGAACATGGTTATGGGAGGCAGGGAGAGTTCTCAAGGAAGCAGCAGCCAGAAGGACAATTACACCTTAGGTATTGAGGTGGACAGATTTTGAGGACACAGGACAATGAATATATTTCAAGTCTATTACTCATCTTATGAATCCCTGTTTATTAGTGATCATATTCACAGACATGTCCAAAGATGACGTTTATAGAAGAAATGGGATCCTTGACTCACATCAATGATAAGCACCTGGATGTCAAAGAGAGAAGATCGAGCCCCACACAGCCCTCCTCACGGGTCAGCTTGCATCCTACCAGCACCAGCTGCAGAACTGGCAGGTAGGAGAACAGGATAACAAGCCATCTTTGCATTTCAGTTTTGACTTCTAATACATTCTGAAACAAAACCTGTTGCTCGATGATGTAATGCCATATTAGGTCAAGGAAATACATGGCTCATTTATCTGTCTGTCTTATTATCTTTGAGATCTGTACCTTCTAATTTCCCATAGCATAAGTCCTACCTTAGACATTTGCATGCTTTACAAAACTAAGCATGAACTAAATATGTAAAACATGAAAAAGCTGGTTAATACATTATATTATATTAAAGGTAAAAAAAGGTTATTTGACCTCAGAAACATTAGCAAGATCACCAATCATATTAGTTTCTTCTTTCTCAATCAGAGGTCACCTTTCTCTCATGTAAGTATGTGTCCATTCTCTTGGTATACCCAGAACTCTGAAGTTAGGCAGGCAGCTAGGTACAGGCTTTCCCTGGCTCAGTGCTGGCTCCCACAGCACTGCAGTCCCATCCACTTCTCACTTGGTGTACATTCTTTATTGTCTCTCTCTGAGCTTTGCTGGGGACATTCTGCACAAGGATACTTGCTTTGTCTACATGCTTAGCTAGATGCCATGATTTCTGATACTCATAAGCATGAGCAAGTATGACATTACCAACATGCCGAAGTTTGAAGAGGTCCTCCCTACACCATGCTGGTATTCCAGAACACAGCCTTAAGATCATTTTTTCATTAAGTGCCTTGAACATGATCACGGTTTAATTACTTATTTGTTGGTTGTATTGTCTGTGTAATTTAAAGGTATCTGCTACAAGAATGAGCCACTTTTCCAAGGAGAATATTTTAAAGCAAACCTCACTACTGCATTTGACCTTCATGAGCTGTTAAGTTTAAGGCCACTGCTTTCTGCTCTGGCTTTTATTTTCATTCTTTTTCTCCCCACACTCAGTCAACAGCATGTTTCTTGAGCAAATTATGTTATACCTGAACTCTGCAAAATTTTAAAAGCATTCACGTTAAATAAATGAATAGATGCAAAATGTATATTGCACTTAAAAATACATGTATTCAACTGAAATTAATATTTCAACACTTACAAGCAATTTAGAGTAAGAACTAAAGTTTGTTATAGATTTGATTCCATGATGCATTAAAAATTATGGTTTATTATTTATTTGTCTTCACACTAAAATATAATCAAATAAACATCACTCATTTTTATGATAAACTTTAAATAATACAAAGATATTCATCAGGCGTATTTCATAGCTGTACTGAAACTGACAGTTTTGCAAGTAAAATACAATGTTGCATATAAATTATGTTACTGTTTATGCTTTATTTGAAATATTCATAATATTCATTTTGTAAATACAATATGCAGTGTAGGGAAATGACAATCTTGTAATTGAACTTCAATGAAAAACTTGCCTGTTAAAATTTCAGATGAAATCAATCTTACTTGAATTTTACGGGGGTCAGGAAGACTCATGCTCACTCAACTTCCTTCCTATTTTCAGAAGTGCGTTGTGTACAAGAGTGATGCCACTTCTTGATTTCACTTTAATCAATAAACTACATACAGCACGATGACAAACAAATAACCTTTATTCTCCAGAGTCTCAATATGCTACATGTAAGCTCTGCAAGATTTTCTTGTCATAAGGTTCTCAACTAGATTGTCATCACAATACTATTTTAACTTAGACAAATAAGGTGATTAAGGTATACCATACATAATATTGTATTAAAATTTCATATTATATAATTTCTTATTACAAAAATGGACATTATCTTAAATGTGGAAGAGTCTGTCATTGCTATATAAGTGTGTCTCATTAGTTAGTGATATCGAAAAACAATGAAAACCATAAAGTTGTCTTTGTGTTAATGACAGACTGGAATAAACCTTAGGGCAAAATTCTGACCTGAACAAAATGTGAATAGAGATTGCTGAGCACTTGATAGGGAGCCAAACTAAATAAGAATTTACAACCTTTCTTCTCTTGTTACTAACAATCCTTTTCAAGGGGAAGCATGACTTCCAGGTGATTAGTACGTAAAAATCATTCATATCTTATTGTAAGATGCTAATTCTGTTTCCACTTAGCAATTCAGACTGTTAAAATAAAATGTTAAGGAAAACACAAGTAAGATAATCCGGGTGGTATTCAGGAGGCATAGGCAGGCAGATCTTTGAGAGTTGAAGGCCAGCTTAGTCTACAGAGTGAGTCCCAGGACAGCCAGAGTTACAACAGAGAAGCCCTGTCTTGAAAAATCAAAAAACTCAAAACCCAGAAAAAAAAGATAAAAATTGAAGTCTAATGTTTTACCATTAAAATGTTAAGGGGAGCAGATCATTCCATCTTTGAAAACTTATCTTCCCCAACAAATAGAAATGTTAAGAGAAAGTATTTAGTTTGAAAGAACAATACTTAATGTTGGAAATAGTCTGTGATATCAATGAGATTTGACCTCCATGTAGTTTATAACTTGGAGAAACATAAGGTGTTCAGAGCATACGATGAGAAATAGAACCACAATATACATATTATAATTATTGTTGTTTATTAAATTCTCATTCTTAGTAAGAAAGGAGGTGGAAACTGTGTGATTTCCACTGTTCAGATAATTAATACAAATTCAAAATAAGGTTTTCTCATACATGGTTGTAATTCATATTCATTTCCAAGTGTCTTTTCTCCTGGCCAGTAACAGAATAGCTTTGTTATACTCAGGTAACATTTTGGGTGTGAGACAGAGGAACTTTGTATTACAGTGTAAAAAAGGGCCCAACAGATTTTGCAAAAATCAGCTAGTAACATATAAAACCAATTTGAAAGGAATAGACAGAAAGCATATACGTGGTTTCAATAAGAATGGCCCCCATAGACTCACAAAATCGAAAGCTTGGTAACTAGGGAGTGACACTATTTGAAAGGATTAGTAGGTGTGGCCTTGCTGGAGAAAGTGTGTCACAAGGGGTGGACTCTGACGATTTCAGATGTCCCAGTGAGGCCTGGTTTCTCCCTCTTTCTGCTTCCTGCCTATCCAGATGCAGAATTCTCAGCTACCTCTCCAGCACCACGTGTACCTGTGTGCCACCATGCTCCCCTCCATGACAATAATGGACTATACTACTGACCTGTGAGCCAGCCACAATAAAATGTTTTTCTTTATGAGAGTTGCTGTGGTCCTGGTGCCTCTTCACAGCAATGAAACCATAACGAAGACATCAAGTTGAAAGGGGTCAACTTTTCTGCTAAAGTGCCAATATTTTCTTAATTGAACATAGAGGTCTTTCCTCTCACCACTAACACCTCGATGTTTGTGAGTTGAATCCACCATCACGTATCTTCAAGTACTTCCACTGAGGACATGATACAGCCAAAGAACACTGTGATCTAGACTGTGATTTATCTGAGATAATCCTTCCTGTATGTAAGTGGAGCAAAATTAGCTTACTAAAATTGATAATTTCATAGAGAAATAAAGCAGCAAGAAGAAAGCTCATTAATTGAAGTACTTTTTTTTTAAACAGATGGAAGAATACAGTATCTGTTATAACATGAATAATGCTGAAAGTGCTTATGAGAGTAATTGGTTTACTTGTAATGAATTTGTTTTGATTTAGCTCTCAAATGAAATATGAATTACTGGTTAACACAATGAAATGTTAAAGATAGAATGGACTTACACATTTATATCATATTAATAATTGCGTCGAATAATTTCTTTTCATTAGAGGTAGGAAATATTGTAATAGGCAAAAGATCCTATCCTTCTTATGTTAATTACATATTGATAACTCATTAAATAAATTTAACATGTGTTTATAACATCCTTGAAACACAATACTATGGAAGCATTCATGCTTTGGCATATATAAATAAGACACTTAGTCATACCTATAAATCTCACGTGCATACACAGAAAACTTTTTGAAGTATTTAAGCAGTTATACACTTGTAGAACTTTTATTTTTAGGAATATTTTTGAAAATGTTTCAAATTATTTTAGTACAAGAGGTAAAGAAACCAACTATAGTTTTACCCAGCAATCAATGCATGATGAGCAGGTTGATATTGTTTAATGGGAACCTGTTCAGCTTATAAATGTTAATCTATATTCATAAAACTGGTTTTTGATAAGTGTAGAACTTCTCCTGGATTTCATTTAATCTCTGTCAAATATTCACCTGAGAATGTGTACTACAAAAGTCAGCAAAATGTAAGAAATTTGAACCAATGGCTCTATAATATATGGAATAGGAAAACTCTAATAGTCAGTGTAATCATGAATGAGTGAATGTTACAATATTATAAATCTTGTTATGTTTATCCATGAATCATGACAAAAGGCTGTAGCTGAAGATAATGAAAGGATTGGTCTTCTTTTTAATGGGGTTTCTTTTAAAAGGCTCTTTTTAGTGGGGCAAAGAAAGCTGAGATACAAATGAAAAGATACTGGCCGGACTACAGTTTGTAAACAGAGAACTGCAGGCAGATAATCTGGATGTTCTGAGGTCAACATCACTGAAGGATGTGCTACTACTATATGCTATTAAATATTGAAATTCTTATTAAATAATTAAAATATTAAATTTAAAATATTAGGAAAGTGAACACAAACTTGAATTTCTTAAGAAATAACTCACTCGACACTAATACCTTTCTTGTTGATACGGTCATCATACACAAGAAGAAGCAACTGACACAGAGGGTTTCTTTTGCTGCAGGAGCAAATGGTGCAGTGAAATCATAGGGAGGCATTGCTGAACCCATAGAAGTGGGCATAGGGGTGGAATGTGTACCTTAGCAGAACGAGATGTGCAGATGGGAAAGCAGTGGGCACTGCTCCAAAACCCAAGTCCCACTCCCAGTGACTCTCCCAGCTATGCCAAAGCTATGCCAAAGATCCTCAGGTCAGGGTCCATAAACTCTCAACATAGGACCAAGTGTTCAAGCACAAGATTCTGTGGGGGGATGTTTTACCTCAGAACCATAATACTGCACAACTAATTTATGTTGAATATATTTCCTCACTTTTATACGTTAAAATAAAACTACACCATTTCTTTTCATCTCTTTCCTCCCACTAATGTTGCCCATTTCTCTCTTCTGTTTCCTCTAAAACTCATGGCTTTCACACACACACACACACACACAGGAGAAAGAGACATGAATAAATATATCATTACAACCTGTAGATTCCATTTAATGTTGCTAGTATATGATGTTAGGGCTGACCACACATTATTGAAAAATAGTTTTGGTGGCTCATCTCTGGAGAATACTAATTTTCCTTCTCTCAACAGTTGTTAATTTTCCATAGTTATTCATCTGGGAATATGTGTCTTCCCTCATCAACGGTAGTGTGTCAGTTGCTGCTGTCAATGTTCAGATCTTCTCGGAGTCGTCACATTGCTGAGGTTCACAGGTGAAGCTTCCTGTCACATCTAGAAGACCTGATATCTTCTCCTCCCCTATGCTTTTGCTTCCTTGTGCTGCTGTGTATCAGAGTTTTGGAGGCCCAGTGTGTGGATGGTAGCTGATATC
This sequence comes from Cricetomys ansorgei, assembly GCA_026225945.1. NCBI lineage: Eukaryota > Metazoa > Chordata > Mammalia > Rodentia > Nesomyidae > Cricetomys > Cricetomys ansorgei. Next base: position 1,999,579 of record JAMJFZ010000881.1, read on the forward strand.
ATCCCCACGGTCAGTGTGATCAGTGAGCACTGTGCCTATTTAAGGAAATTCCTTCTTTACAAGATCCCACCGAGAGATGTAGCTATTGGAGATAGAAAAACACCAGAGATCAGCAAGAATGGCTATGATTCATATCTCCCCCTTTATTCATATAAGGTTTATTTTTCAGACGGGTTATTCAGAAGGAAAATTGGGGCATAGATTATTGTTTTGAACTCACTGTTTCAGAACCGTATGCTGGCTGCTCTTCTTTTCTGACAATAAGCTATGAATATCTGAGTGGAAGAGACCTGTGTTGATGTCTGTTTCCAGAATCTAGCACTCTTGGAAAGTACATATTCCACAAGTACATATTAAACCTTCCTCAAGACAATGATAAGGATAAGATGGGCTCATATTCCTCGTGGAATAAGGTCCTCTGTCTGCCAAATGGTGAGGCCACGTTCAGTCTTACAAGGGGTAAGTCTGGCAATTAGCAGATTCTCACTCTAGGTGGGAAAAGTTTTGAGAACAACTCTATACAGGGAGCATTTGGTCCTCCAATTTTCTCTTAGGAGCAGTTGTCCTACGCTAGGATCCAACTGTTCCATATTGGAACTTATTGCTGTCGTTAGTCAAAGATCTGCTCTCCTGTCTCCTGACTGTTGCTTTCTTTATGTTCCTAATGTCTCCTTTGAGGGTTTGATGAGCTCACTCATGTCTAGTTACAGCACTTCCATTTCTTGCTAGCATGAAGTTAATTCATGTGAAGCCATTTTTGTGTCCATCCTCATTCTTTCCCTGTTAAAGATACTGTATATTTGCTAAATGTCCTCATAAGTGACATATATAGTTAAATTCATCAGAACTAAAAGTCTGTTTATGAGTAGCTTATATTAGGGAAAATAGTTCAATTGGGAAAAAAATTACAATAAGCAGGAAGACAGCTGTTATGGAAGGCTGTTAAAGAAGTTAAAAGGAATACTTTTGTCAAATGTTTACATCCACAATGGGAATCAAAGCAAGGTGTAAGGTGCTATTATCTTTCAAGAGTTAAATGACAAAATTGACAGAAAATGTAAGCAACTGATTCCAATTCATTGTGATACTGGGTCATAAAATAATAAATTTCAATGAAAGTATCATTACATTTTTAATTCATTGAAGTTTCTGATCCAGTTCCATTCACAGTCGTGAAATAATACAGAAGGTTGCTCTCCTGATTTCTTTACTTTTTTCCTAAAATTCCATGCTCAATACTGCTGCCTGTCAGAACACTGACCACTATTCTCCCATCTCTCCCTAACATTAGATCTCTACTGCAACAGAAGCAATTTGAGAGTGGAATAGTCAACTCTCTAGCCAATTAATGACACTTGAAGACTAGAAAATACTTCTACCACAGTTCCCTAGGCTAATCCCACTTACATGATTGTTTAGAAGAGCTGAATTCCCAGCCTCTTACAAATGAGTTGCCTTCATCCTTAGTTTATTATCTTTAAGAAAGCCAGGTATCTGCTCCTTATAGTGAGTGATGCTTTTGGACTAGATGTATTGGGGCTTAAGGGCAGAAATATACAGACAGAATTAGATTCTATTAATATTTTAAATTAAAACATACTTAAGGAAACTAAGACATTGATTTTTTCCATGTATATTCATTTGACTATGTGAGCATGGATAAAGGGAAAGAACTCACCACGTTGTTGCTTGAAGGTCATCTCTTTTCTCTTTTGAGTCTTCACACAAATACCTCCTCAGGCTTCTTAAAATTACATAGTGGCAAATGTCAAATTAAAGTAAGTCTTTCTGGTGATAACTTGATTTGTATATGAAAGAGATACTTTGTTCATTCAGATACCCAATAGCTATTTCTCAAGAGCTTTTCACTAATTATAAAATAAAAAAAACATGGAGCATCATGTATGGGGAGGCACAGTGAATATAAGCTGGAGGGTTGTGTGTGTGTGTGTGTGTGTGTGTGTGTGTGTGTGATGTTGTCTTCTGAATATGACTTTGCTGTCACTATCAAGAGCTCACAGCAGCCAAAGTTACCTACACAAGACCTACAAAATCAAGCCAGGCAGAATTCCAGTATCAATGGTGTAGATGGTCTACAGGCCCTGCCAATTACTGAGTAGCTACTGGAAATTGAAGTTGTTAGTGGAGATGATTATTTCTTTATTGAGGATATGGTGGGTTCCCAAGCTTCAGTAGATACTCCCAAACCCATGCACATGTGGTCATCACTTAAGAGACTTGGTGGGTGTGTTGAATACAACTGGTGGGCTCTGGGGTACCCGAACATTAGATGTCTTTTGAATATGCTCAGGTTATTCACACAAGCATTTCTTATAATACCATGCTAATAGAAATGTTAAACAGATGTCTCACCAAATCAGGGAACAATTGGTCACAGAGAAAACGCTGCTGCAGGATTCCACAGAAGTCTACTTCTGTGAGGATGCTTTGGAAGCTGTGTAGGCTCAACCAACCTATGTCCTGATGACTGTGGGGCTGGATGAGCCAGGGGACTGGGGAGAGGGCGAGACATGTCTAAACCCCGGATCTCACCCTGAGATCTGTAGGATTTAGGTTTCTTCCCTCCGCACCCTGGCGCCTCCCCCTGTTCCTCCTCCCAGGGGCCATCTTCTGATAGCAGAAACCATTAAGCTTCCTGATTCTCAGAAATGTAACCTGGTAACCACTCCCTGATCTCTGGGACTTTCCCAGAGACAAGCATGCAAATAAGGCACCCTCTACAACCCTGTGCTAGCTTACAGGATTCAGCTACACAACCTGCCTGCTACAGATTCCCTCTCCCCCGACCCTCTTGTTATAAATATCCCTAACTCCCTGCAATAAATGAGCTGTCCTCTGATACAATCCCCAGGGTAGTCATTCTCTCATTCTCATTGTGGTTCGAGACCCTTCTCTGACTCTGGCCATGCCTGGCCACTCTCCCCTCTAGATCAGCCCAGTGCGCTGCAGTCTGCCCAGGGACCAGTAGATAACACTCAGTTGTAATATTCCAGGGGGATGATGACACTGGTCCCAGTCTATCAGGCCCTTGAGAACACTGGCCAGCAGCTAGCACTGACAAGTGGGACTCAGCAACAGTGCCAGAAGTTCAAAGGTCACTCAAGCCATGGCCACAAACAGAGGCCAGTCTCAAAGTCCTCTTGTTGACAGATGTCACTACAGAGCCTGGAGATGCATGTCTCAGGAGCATTGCAATGTAGTCCTAGGGGCCCTTTCCCATGTTCCAATTTTGATATTGTCTCCTGGTCTGGTAACTTTGCAATGTCAGGGCCCACTGTTCAGAGTCGGTGCATCAATATATCAATGCTACCTTGGTGTTACTTCATGAGTTTATCAAAGTCTTTCTTGGATATGGCTCCAATGTGAGGTGTCTTGTGGCAGGATCCCTTCTTACAGGCACTACATTATTTCAAGACAAACAAAATGGTTTTCACGTTACACAGATGGTTTTACTTATATTCCTAACAATGGATCATCCAAGGAAAAAAAAAGTTGGAGTGGGTATGTTGGCAGTATATAAGGGAAAGCGTTGAAGCGAAATGGTAGCAGATATGATCAAATATTGCATATGTGTACAAAATTTTAAAAAATACATGCCATCTTCTTAAACAGCAAACTCCAGATTTGATATCGACACAAAGAATATACTTCCATTAATACTTGCAAGAGAACAGCATGCACTACAAAAAGTCACCTTCCCAAAAATATGAAGAATTAGTATCATCAGAAAACAGTCACACTAAGGAAGTACACTTTATACGTTGTCTCTTTAACATTATTAATTAGAATTAATGTACATTGTCACCCAATCCTTTTCTCTCCCATAAGTTCCCCTTCCTCACCTTCAGGTACGTAAGTTGGTATTTGGGGAGCCAGTACACGGTGCAGCAACCCTGTTCCCTTCCTCTTTGTCTGCTAAGGAGAAAACATAAGTTATGAGGTTTAGCCTATATGTGACTTACACAGCAGTTCAAGGGAAAAATAACTTTTAATAAAATTTTGAGCCTGTACTTGTTTTCCCAAGGCACAATATAGATGTTATTTATAGTTTCACTGAAAAAGCTAGGGGTGAATTTTCAGCATTTCATGTAACTAGCTTTCTGCTTGGGAAGCCAACATTATATTCTGAAACCAGCTAAGAATTTGTCTCTGACAGCAATATTTTTAAAGGAGAGGAAAATCTTTTTGCGAAATCCATAATTAAGCAATAACAGAGCCGGTATGAAGCCAATTGCAGTTTTGTAAAATAAACGTTTTTGGTTTTTGTTTTGTTTTGTTTTGTTTTCCCTAGGACTAGGAAGAAAGCTGATTCCTTCATAGCTGAAGAAAACCCAAGCGAACAGACTCAGGTTAAAAATCTTCAATGAAGCTCTTCATTAATAAACAGAGCAATCACCATCTGGCAGCCCATAATATACGCACACGGGAGCCACCATTTGATTTTGTTTAGAGACATACTTACTTCTTCTGATTGTCTTGTAGACATAATCCATTGTCTATCTGGGCTGCCTTTTCTGATTAGTTCCAGAATTCTATCACTGCGGTGGCTATCTGGAATTATTTTCTGATTATTCATGTTCCTCCAATCACTGCTTCAGACCTGCTCAGCGGAGGTAGTGACTATTCTTACTCACCACAAATTCCCAGGCGTACCTCCTGAAACTCACCACACTTTCTTCAAAGTCACGGTGTCCTCTTTCTTTGTCATGACTTGGAAGCCCTTCTTCCTTGAGGCTTGGTCACTTCTTAAACAGGCAAATGCCTTCTAGGACTGGGCATGAATTAGCTCATTTTTTATACTTTAATCTTAATTATTCTTTGCAAGTTTCATACATGTGTACAATGTATCTCAGACATCACTTTCCTGAGCATCTATTTTCATTATTATACTGAAAATACAGAATGCCATAGAAGTTTAGAAGCCTTTTGTGACTAACCATGCATTATGTCTCACAATATATTCTCTTTTATGTCCCCATAGTAAGAGGATCCCTTATTTTAAGCTGTGCCCATGGAAACCTAGAACAAAGACAAATTCCATTTTATTTTCAGTAAAGAATGGTCGATACACTCATGCTAAGCCATAAGTGTTAATCACCATCGTCTTGACATACCTGGGATGTGGTCATCACAGTTCAGGGCTTATGCTGGTCATCCTTTGATGTTAACTGTGATGTTCACATAGCAACTGGCCCTCTGACATCCACCCTGGAATTATAGACACTTAATAGAAAGAGTGTCTTTATGTTCGATTAAAAATAAACTGTTTTGTGCATCAGCCAAGTCACCCTAAAAGAACATATCATGGAGCCAACCCTCCTTAAATCAAACTGACAGTCTGCATTGTAGTGTCTTTATCTTTCTCCAGAAAGCACTTAAATTGAATATAATAGTGTAATTTTGACACAAATCTTTGATAATTTTCCATTTCTTCTCTTTCAAATAAGATCAGTGTTACTGTAACAAACAAATCATTTGATTTTCTTGCAACTTTGTTCATTTTTTAACAGACTGAAGTACATCCTTTTCCACTTTCTAACAACAATTCTACAGATTGTTGATGACCTTGTGAAATGTCTCTTTTCACAACGATTTTGTCTTAAAGGAAGTTTGCATTTTTCCAGCTCTCATGTCCCTAACTAAACCTTTGAAACCCTACAGTAGTTTATCTTATTAAGCGTTTAATTTAGGAATAAACATAGATATTTTGAGCTCTTGTGTCTGAAAAAAAAAATGCAATGCAATGTAGAGTAAGTGGTAAAATAATTTTCACTAAAAGAGGAAAAAAGAACATAAGAAAAACCACCAATTATGCTGGGTATTCAGCTAAAAAGCCACCTTAAAGAAACAAATTCTGACAAAGCATGGAATCTGGAAATGCATGACAGAACTTAAGTAGCTGACAACTACATTTGTGTTTTGAAGGCTGTCATTCCTTTCACAGATGCCCATTTGTAACTTCAGTTATGCTCACTGCAAACCTTGAGAATCTTCGATCAGAAATGTGAGGTGACTGGAGTTTTCCAGTACTTTTCTCTAGCCATAGTGAGTAGATCACCTGACGTTCCACACTGACAAGTTCTTTCTTGATGCGAAGTTGTTGCCTTTTGTATCCTGTCTCCAACTTTGCTAAGCATCGCTGACAAATCGCTGAGTTCTTTTTGAATTTCAGATAAGCGTGTATTCTACAAATTACTAGGATGCCCCACAGTGATTATTAATTTCATGTAACAGCTTGACATGGAACAATGTACCCAAATATTTGATTCAACATTATTTTGATTGTGTATATGAAAATGATTTTGGAAACAATTTACATTTGAAATGGTAGAGAGAATAAAATAGATCCCTAGCCCAAAAGGGGATGATATCTGTTCAGTCAAAGGAATGCAAGTTAAGTAGCAATGTCATGTCTTATTATGTGAACTAAGGAATCTGCCTAGATTTTCCTATCTTCTAACTTCAACCAAATTATTGTTCTTGAGTTTCAAGCTAGACATATAATCTTTTTAAGTGAAGCTGCACTAGTCTTTTCAAGGGCTCCAGATTTAGTTTCCAGCATCTTTATCCACTGAGCCTTCCCACTGGTCCTAAAATTTTCATCTTGAATTTGTAATATTCCATGGAGTCAATGCATAAATCAGAATACACAGAACGGTAGGTGTGCAGATTGCATGCCATGACTGGATTTTGCCTGATGTCTTATTCTTACAAATTGTGTAAAAGAAATGTCATAGAGGAAATACAAGTAAGAAATGAGTCCTCAAGTACTTTCCACAGTTGTGTGATCCAAAAATCTAGTCATTGGGTATAATTACCTTATTTATGTTACATGTGTAATCCTCATGTTGCCAAATTATCAAGTCCTGAGTGGTTAGCAATTTTTATTGTATTTTATATGTCACATTTTTATAAATGTGTCATCTTTTGAAACTGAGTACTCAGATTCTTTAACTGAGCATATTTTGTTCTAAATGTGTAAAAATATTAATAAAATAAGTCTCCTCTCAAAAGTCACTGAAGGGAAAGGCAGCCCATGTTACAGACACACAGTAAATTACAAAGTATATTGTCATCTTTGGGGGCTTATTTTCCTTTTTTGAGCTAAGATTAAGCCATGAGTTCATATCCATGAGTGAGTGATTTGTTACTAAAGGAATGGAAAAGCTCTCCATTGTTTCAAGAATCACTCCCAGCTAGCCAGTCAAATGACCCAGTGGGAGGAATTGATGATCATATGATACATACAGAAATGGTGCAACACCAGTGCCCTGCTTCCCACTTAAGCACAGCAGCTCCTCACACTGTTAGTAATGACCCAGGCACTCTCACAGCACACTGTCACCTCAAACACATTTAACACCGTCTCTCTGCTTCTTTCCTGTGACTAAGCAGATAATAGTGGCCACTTCTATACACTCAGTCACTTCTTGAATTGTTTTGTGTTGCCACGATACATTAAAAAAAAAATCATGTAAAGCACAATTCTCTTCAATAAAGATTTGCTCTTTTTCCCCCACAAGGGGAAAAATAATTTTAAAAATAAGGGCAACTTAAGAAAAAGACTTCCGGAGAGTGATGGCTCCAAGTTTTAGCTTTTCTTTTCATATGACTCATATTTTGATTCATAGTAAATGTAGCATAATTAGCAAATTTGTTATTGTCCCTGGAGGGAAAAAAAGCCTAAGATGACACAGTCATAAGCATTGCAAAATACCTTAGAGGGGAGACTTGTGTACTGAATTCATTATTTCTAAATGTTCAAAAATAATTTACAGCTTTGAGATTGGTGTCTCTGTTCTTTTGATTACCTCTATGCTTGGAATTGATTGACCATATAAAAACATCATTACAGTAGTTCTCTGTACACTGAATGCAGCTGCTGCCATTTTTAGACTGGCATGTAAAACCAGGGGAAGGCTAATGCATCTCATCTAGACATGATTTGACTTGTTCATGTAACAGTTATAAAGAAAGTCTAACACATGGGTTAGTTTTATTAAAATTTAAAACATTGTCTCATGTCAGTTACAATGCCAAAATGTAGAGTTTAACTAATTTAATTTTAGCAAGGACATGTGCATGTTAAGCATGTTGGTTCCATGACTAGGTTAAATAAAAAGGCTAATCCTCTGTAAGAAACTGAAATATTTCATGAGATATATAGTTATAGACTGTGCTAAACAATGATAATATATACATGATCAACTGGAGCTCATATACAATGCTAATATGGGTATAAAATGCTTTTATAGCTTTGGAAAACTATTCATGTCTTATGAAAATTAAAACATATATCCACATATGATCCTTCATTTCCAGTTTACTATGGAGAAAACAGAAAGACGGAAAACAGAAAGATGGAAGTATAGAAACCCTGGCAATTTCACTATTTACATGCAAAAATTGAAACAAAGCAAATAAATATCCTTTAACTGATTATTTAAAAACTATTGGCACTGTGGTATTCTGAATGAAAATGGCTCCCATAGACTCATATATTTGAATACTTGGCTTTCAGCTGGTAGACAGCTTTAGATGGATTATGAGGTTTGCCCTTGTTGGCGGAGTGTCACAGAGGGATGGCTTTGAGATTACAAAAGACCATGCCATTTCCAGTGTCTCTCTCTCTCTTTGCCTAATGGTTCTCACTCAAAAACATGAGCTCCCAGATTCTGCTCCAATGCCTTCCCTGCTTATCTCTTGCTGTACTTCCAACCGTGATAGGTATAGACTCTAATCCTCTGAAACCACAAGCCCCAAATAAAATTTTCTTCCACACATTGTCTTGGTCATGGTGTTTTGTCACAGAAATGTAAAAACAACTAATAGAAAAACTGTACCAGGAAGTGGGCTTTTGCTGTGACGGGCCTAGCCATGCTATTGGTTTGTTTATTTAGGGGGCATTGGGCCAAGAAAACAGTTGAATGTTGTAAGTGGGGCTGAAAGGGCTATCCTAGTAAAAGCTAGGACGACAGTACTGCTGAAAGCGTTGTGGACAATGAAGGAAGAGCTGCACAGGTTTTAGGGGGGAATAATATTGCAACTGAACTAGAGATCATTCTTAGAGCATTTTGGCAAAGAATATGTCTGCTTTCTGCCCTTGTAATAGGAATCTGCCTGAAGCTAAATTGAAAACTATTGAATTGATTTCCTTTGCAGAGGAGATCTCAAGACACCCTAATAATGACCTTGAGACCTACAGTCAGGGGCTGGGATCAGTCCAAGGCAAATAAGCATGTTGCAGTCAGCAGAGCTTGAAGAGTAGAGCCAGCTAAGCTCTCTGATGGAAGACATAGAGTTAGTTTGGCTTGCTGGTTTTAGTCTTATTTGGTCTTGGGTTTCATTACAGTTCCCAACAGCCCCTTTTGGAATGGCAATGTGTATTCTGTGCCATTTTGTGCTTGAAGTATGTAATTTGCCTTTTAATTTAACGGGTAGTTACAAGTAAGAGGTTGCTTGACTCTTTAAAGAGACTTTGGACTTCTGTACTGTGTTAAGACTGTGAAAGACTGTGAAGACTTTTGAATTCGGACAAATGCAATTTACATAACGAATACTTGTGCCTCAAGCTCTTACCTCCTACACTCGTCCTACCTGTCCACTGTTGTGCTTCTAACCAAAATGGCCATGGACACTAATTATCTAAAACTATAAGCTCCCGACAAACTCTATCTTCTGTAAGTTCCTTGGTCATGCTGATTGACACAGCAATAGAAAAGTAACGAAGACATAAATGTCAATGAAAACAAGACATCCTTCTGCATTAGTAAAGCGAAGTTTACTGTGATACGAAGCAGCAGTAATAAATTGTGGAGAAATATGAATGAAGCCAAGCAAAAAATAGGACATAAGAATAGGAAGTTTGAGAAGAAGGAATTGTAATCAACAACACTAGAATGCAGAGGGAGGAGCAGCAACAGCACTGAGCATGGGCACCTGGAACCAGTGATGACGGCAGAAGTGGTCCATTTGTTTTTCACAGTGCTCATCGTACAGCTTGCAAATTTGTCAAAATTTATAAAATTGGACCCTGATAATGACTATACTGATAATGTCTCAGTACTTTACATATTGAAATGTGTCCGTGATATAAAGATAACTATCAGGAGACGTAGTTTGCAAAGTGAGGGATGCCTTTCTTCTTATGTTGTAAGAGAAAAACAAATATTGTGAATTAGGTCACCACAAAAATACAGATGTCAGAGGGTACAGAGAACCTGGCACAGGGCTTGAACATGCACTAGGCTTTGGAGGTAGTGAGCAGTAGGCAATATATCAGGCACTAAAAGTGAATTCCAGCTCAAGGGCTTGTTGGGAAGTGAGTTATGATAAGCTTGACTTAACAAACAGAAGAAAGAGCTGGCACATCTTCTAAGAGTATCCGAGGATCTGCAAGAAAGCTTGGTTAGAGAGTATTGGATGAAGGAAGGCAGAACCACCTCTACCTCTGATCGGCTTCCTGTGAATTCTAGGTGTCCAATCCATGTGCAGTGTGAGCTTTTCCATAGTTGTGTGTTTATATTTGGGTAGCAGTTTGAAACAAATTGTATCCAGAATCAAGTGTGAAACCAAAAACCAAACTGCGTAAGGAGCACGATGGTGTCTACGGCCAGCTGATGATACCGAAAGGCCTTCAGTAATATTACTGGTTTGATTCTTGCTAGAAATCTTGATTCTTATTAGAGAAGATTAGGAAAAAAAATCTCACTTTTTAAGTTTTGCAACAAAATTTACACATATTATTTCAGCAATTGTGCTCAAATGGTTACTATTGGGTAAAACTCTCCAAAGCTATATAATGTCGTGTGTACCTGAGTGTGTATGTGTGTGTGCATGTATGTACTGAGTGTTGATTGTGGAGTCCACATTTCTGTGTGTGTGCTTAATCTGGCAACGTACTTCTGAGCTACATGAAAGCTCTGCTTGAACTTTCAATTTTAAGAAAATACAAGTCTTGTAAATAATGGTTCTACAATAATCCATTTAATCCCAAATAATCTTCATTTGCTGTTGTTAGGTTAACTTTGAATTCTTGCCTTGCTAATGATTATATTTCTAGTGGCATTTTCCTTATAATTTACCTCAAAATCAAAAGGGCTGAATTTTGCCAAACTATATTTTTCCTAATTATATTGTAGAAGCTTGCTGACAAAGCCTTTTGTCATTTTAATATGTTTTCATTTTAAAATGTTGTCTCTAACTGAAAAGAATAATGATTTTTCACATTTGAGAAATAAAATATGTTTTGATATGTATTAACATTATATAATTAAACGAACACAATCTATTTATGGTATTTTTTGGCTACAAACCTGTAAAATGACATAAATTGCCCATGTTAAAGAATGCGTTTTATTAGTACTACAAATACTCACTTCCATAGACCTCAAAATTTATTCTCTCCTTGTTACCTGAGACAGTATACTTTTATCAAAATGTCATCATTCTCTGTGCCTGGCCTCTGGTAACCGCCTTTCCACTCTTTAGGTCAATAAGTTCAAGAGGTATCTTGTGTGTATGGGTGAATGTGTATAGGTGTCTGTGTGTGCATCTGTATGTGCATGTGTGTAGAGGCCTGTGGGAGACATCAGGTGGCGTGGTTTAGGCTTTGCTTGAAGAGTATGAGCCTAAACCACACTGCTGGACTGGAGGAATGGAAAGGTGAGTTCCATGTTCCATGAGAGACCCTCTCTCAAAAGAAGAGTACAGGATGATTGAGGAAAGCTAGAAGCAGGAAGTAGACCAGGGAGCGCTGTAAAATGTAACCAATAAAGTACCAAGGGTGGGCTTGTCAGCCTCTGGCAGCAGACATTCTGCCAGTGTGTGCAGGACAATGAGCTGTAACACATTTGCCTTGCTGGAATTTGGTCTTTCATTTGCCTGAACTCTGATCTCCACCACCCTGTTTATTCTTTTTAAGCCTATCTGACCACTGTGCCTTGGATGTGTGTAACTTGACTTCTTACAAGGAATTAAAGATGAATTTTCTGTGATAGTATGCAGCTGTTTTGGCTCAGCAAGGAAGAAACAGAGGTATATTGATAGGTGCAAATGCTTTCAGACCTCAGCAGAGGGATCCACCATCCTGGCCAGCGCCATTCTGGACATCTGAGAATCTGAGCTCAGGTGTTTTCTTTTTTTTTTTTTGTTTATTGATTCAGAACTCCTCAGGTATTCTGCGGGTAGCACCTGAGCCATCAAACATCCCCTTCATAGATCCATCACCCACAGACAATACAAAATACCAAGACCCGGGCAGCTCCTTATCCAACAGTGCACAAAAAAATTATTTTATACATAGCCAAAAATAAATTTCCACAATAATTTTCCTTTAATTTCAAAAAAGAATTTAGAATTGGACTTTCAGGCAAAGTGTATAACAACACTATGACTTGAAAGACTCCTGGATATAAAGTAAATGCATTTTGTGCTGCAAGATGGACATGACAATTTGAAGACCATGAACAGAATATTCTAGTATGAACACAAATGTCCTCTAAAGGCCTGGGGACTGAGCACTTTGGTCCAAAGTGGTGCTATTGGGGGGTCATAAAATCATTAAAAGAGGTTAAATGGATGTTAGTTGGCTTACTCTTGATGTCTCTTTAAAGGAGGTTGTGGGAATTTGGATACTCTCCTTCTCTGATTCACATGCTCTCAGAATTAAGGATGGTCTTGCTGCATGCCCCAAAGCAATGGAACCTCACAATCATGGACAGAAAGTTCCAAAGTGAAAGCTAAAATAACCCTTTCCTCCCTCCTCTGTATAAGTTGATTATCTCAAGTATTTCTTATTGTGACATAAAACTTACTAATATTTGCTAACACAATTGAATGTGCAGAAAATAAGAAGGAACTGAGAAACTATAAGAAAAATAAGAACATTTCAATAAAAACTCATTGTATAATAAGATGAATATTGACTCACAGTTCACACTCACACCGTAAAATGCTACCTTACCTTGAAACTATTTCTTTGCAGACGTAGTTCACGAACAAGAATGAACACTGAATATATCACTGATGTGATAAGAAGACAAAGACAAAACAAACACACAAATACAACGCAAAAACAGGATCATGACAGCAGAGACTGGTGTAAGCACAGGACAAGAAACACTAAGCACGGCAGGCATCCATGCAAGTTAAACACTAGTCTCCTTTAGAACCCAGAAGTAATCAACCCACCTAACTTGAACCTTGAAAAACCAGACGATCTTGGTGGAAGACACCTGTAATTTCAGCACCTTGGAGGCTGCATCAGAAAGGAACAACTCAAGTTCAAAGTCATGTAGTAACACATAGTAATTCTCAGACTAGAGAGATAGATAGATAGATAGATAGATAGATAGATAGATAGATAGATAGATAGGCAGACAGACAAGCTTTTCTGAACTTTCAGGTTCCTGATTTATGAGACTGTAAATTTCTTTACTTTAAACTACTTGGTTTTGTTAATTTGTCGTGACTACCCAATAAAATTAACACAGATCATTAGCAACTATGTGAATAGTATTTATATTGAGTTGGGTATTACAAGTAACCTAAAGATTAAGGTGCTCAGGAGCAATGAACTGGTCATATGTAACTACCATAGTATTTTATGTAGGAGACTTGAGCAGCAAAGAATCTTTGTATTCATGGAGTTCTTGTATTCAAGAAATTATCATCCCTCAGATGCAGAAACAAATACATTAACTTCATTAAGAAGTAGCTCTCCTGAGTTATGTCCAACACATTTCTCTATAAAACTGTAAAATATTGCTGAGGGAAATATACGTTTGTATAATCAAAAATATACTCTATTTTTTAACTGAAAAAGTTACAATTAGAAACAAGCTAATTAAATTACAAATTGGGTGTGGAGTTATAAAAATAACAAGTAATTTATATTTGTTCAGAGAAGAATAAAAATGATGCAACACTGTCTTAATTTAATATAGGCAAGACATTTTGAAATATAAGATTCATAGCTAAGAAAGCATAGGAGATTCATATATAAAAGAAAATTTTGCATCTACCTGATTTCTTATTGTTGAAGAGGAATTGACAGAGTAAATTGTGCCAAAACACAGTTAGTGTATGATAAAGTGGATATCTAATTCAGGAGGAATAGTTTAGTTGGTTTCTATGGAAAGACAGAGCATTGGATAAGTTTGTCACAAAAAGGAACTCTTAAGTCATTTAGGACATAAAAGGGATTATAGACAAAATGCTACTCAGTAGAGGAAATAACTTGTATGAAGTACTGGAGTGAGGATTCCACCAACAAGAAGAGAAAGCTACATTTTTTAACTTAGAAAGCACACATATAAAGAATATAAAACAGTTTGACTGAGAAACAGACAAGTTGAGTATATAAATAATTAAAATGTACAGCACATTTTAGAAAACCTGTCTTGCTGTGACATAAGAGATGCAAAGGAAAATGTTTTACTTTTCATTTTCCAAATAGAGACACACATAAATGCTTGGTAATAGTCAAAGCTTTTGAAAAACGAAAGGAATTCACAATTTCAAATATGCTGCTGCCAACTATCTGGAGGAAAATTAACACTATCTATCAACATCAAAGGTGAGTATGCTAACTGACATAAGACCCATTGCTACAAAGTGTTTTACTAGTGTTTACAAAAACTGCTGATGTACTTACCATCAGAAAGGTGTAATTCTAACATCAAGTAGTAAAAAGAGAACTATTCTTGGTGCAAATTGAGTAAAAGGTAAAAGTGAAAAATCAGGGCCCCTGATCACATGAGTGTAATTAACTAAAAAGTTCACACTCAAGTTAGATACCAGCAGGAAGTGCACAAAAGGGAGGTTATTCATTATTGTTTTACGTTTGTGTGACGTCAAGAGAGTACTTAAGAACTAATTCTTATCTTGTCTGTCCCAGACATCATTGAGAAGGCACTGAAAAGACTCTGGTAGACACACATGTATGTACAAAAAATGATAAAGAATAACCCAACTTACAATTAAATGACAAAAGAAATGTGGTATTGTACAACTAGTATCATTTTCATGTGCATAAAAGGCATCGTTCGAAGCATGTTTTCAAAACACAGGCATGTTCTTAACAAACATAACAGTCTTTTTCGTAAGGGTTGGTATTAGCGAAGGTTTTTATTATCCATTATATTTGTGAGAAATGCCTCATTTCATAAATAATTTCAAATGCAAAAATAAACAGAACACTTAAATTTTAAAAAAAAATTGTATACACACAGCTATCACTAAATGATAAAGTAATCATGAAATAAATACTTAGAATAAACGTAAACTTTGTTTTTCTGAAGCTATAAGTAACAGAGAAACCTTTTAGTGACGTGAAGGATAGCCTACACTCAAATTCACCATATGCGACTGTTTTACATGTTCAGTCTTCCCTGGATACTCATCATAAAGTAGCCCGTCTACAGAAGTCTAAGCTGCAACCTGACATGAAGTTTTGAAAACCCACTCACAATAAACAGCACCAGAAGCTGGGGGTGTGGTGGCATGAAGCAAATGCTCTCCCTCACTGAGAAGTCTTCATGATGAGTTAGACCATTTTGTCTAACAAAATGGCACACACATTTCATTTGTTTGCTAAAGTCTTATCCTATTGACAATCTGCATGATTTGGAAGTAGAAATCTCTACAATAAAATATTCGATCAACAGATAGAATAAAAATGTTGAAAGAAAAGAATGGGGTCACTTCGCTTAATTAGTTTTCATTTGCCAAAGGGTTTAGAGAATGTACAATCACTCTTTAACCACTGAATCCAAAACCTTAAACACTTCCATCCACCAGGACTCTTCACTGAGACTCTAGGCATTGCTTGCATTTATTTTTTTCCCTAATGAGATATTTGATATTGCCACTGTTCTTCTCTGTAGTTCACAGAGGGGAGATGTTGTCTGCATTATTCATTATTGAAATGGTGGTGTCTCTTGGTTAGACTCTACAGTCAAAACATTTCCCCTCACTAACCCTGTGTCTCCCATAGACATCATGAATTATGGAGTGTGCAGATCTCTCCATTATAACATCCGTAATTCTGGCAAGCTGGCTCGCTATTTTCATTAAATGTTCAGCCTCCATGTGGGCTCCTGTTTTTAAGTTAATTATGAAACAGAGATGAACACACATTCGATTTGTAAAGCATCTTTCCAATTAAAAATATTTTAGGAGACCTCACCATACAAAATGATCTCTGTGCGGTTCCACACATCAAGAGCCAATCCTCTACTTCAAATTATGTAAAATGGCACACACTGCTGGACTACTAAAATGGTTTATTCAGGTGAAGTCACAACTCTTTACACTGAAAAAAAAAAAGAAGTATTCTGTTCTACTTTTGTTGTTGTTGTTTTGTTATCAGGTGATCACATGTTTGCAGGTATGCATGTGTGTGCAGGTATGTGCATGTGTGTGGTGTGCAGGTGTGTGCTTGTGTGTGGTGTGCATGTGTGGATAGGTGTGGACAGGTGTGTGCAGGTGTGTGCACGCATGTGCAGGCATGTGCAGGTGTATGGTGTGCATGTGTGGACAGGTGTGGGCAGGTGTGTGCATGTGTGTGCAGTGTGTGTGTACAGGTATATGGGAAGGTGTGGGCATGTGTGCACATGTGTGTGCAGATATGCGGGCAGGTGTGTGGTATGCATGTGTGTGCATGAGTGGGCAGGTGTGTGCTCATGCATCAGGTCTTGTTCACCAGGCACAATACATCTTGTTTTTCAGACAGGGTCTTTCATTGCTCAACAGCTCACCAATTGTGCTAGGTTAGCTAGGTTAATTCACAAATTAGCCAGATTAGTTAGACCTAGATATTTGCTTGTATTTACCTTCCCAGTTCTGACATTGCACGTGCATGCTTACACAAGATTTCTTTTGTTCTTTTGTTTAATTCAGGTACTGGGGATCAAACTTGTTATTAACTCTTTCAAGGCATCCCCTTTGTATTTAATAAATAAGTCTATGAATGCAATCTTGAATGAATGATCATTATACAGATTTAGCAGATTATAATTTGGAATATATAATATGGGTATGTATATATCAAGTGAAAAAGAGGCCATGAACTTGAAAGAGAGCAAGGCTGTTATGTGGGAGGGGGCTTTGGAAGGAAGAAAGGGAAGGAAGAAATGCAATTATATAATAATTTCAAAAATAAAACAATTTGGTTGTGATATTTGCAAATAGTTAATTAAGAAAGGGACCATGTAAACTTATTTTAATAAGACCTTGTAATTCATGGTTCACTTTAACTTAACATCAAATATAGCATTTCCTTAATTCAAGAGTTTCCTTTTAAGTTGCACACAGCCTCTGGGCTAACTACCTTTATTCTGAATAACTTTTCAGTTTGTACAGACAGAGTCTTTGTTAAGTTAAAATTGTCTCCTTTTCTTCTTCATGGTTTTTTTTGACAAAGCAGTGTTGATCACTCCGATAATGCAGTGGTCACTGAAGTCACCCTGTTTAAAATTCCTGACAGTCCTGTTATATAATTAGTTTATTATATATTGGGTGGGGAAGAAGAAAATCATACTATTTTTGTTAAGGTTACAATGAAATATTGGGTCTTTTTTCTTTAATTTGTCAAATTCAAGATGTTATATGTGTTTAAAAAACCCTCATCTACTTGTAATTATTACCAATTTAAAATAGAAGAAACTAACTTACAGAATTACAAAGTGAAAGTCAAGTAGGCACTTCTCAGATCAGCTACTAAACCAGGGACTCCCAGTTAATTCAGAACTCTGCTATGAAGACTATGGACACTTTTAATTTTTGGAAATTACACAGTGATTAGTAATTTTCACACCAGAAGATGTTTAGTTAATGCTGTAATATGCAGAATACTGTGTCAGGCACTTTAGAGACTCAAAATCGAGATGATCATATTTTCACTTATGAAAGTTTTAATAGGATTCAATAACTAAAGTAGACAAATGGGTAACTAAAATGTTCTATTGAAATAATTGAAACCTACACCGTTACCCTTACAGGAAGATCTAAAGATGTGTCCAAATCACCTGATGTATCTGATTCTAACACCTGAGTTTTATGCCCCATTCAAAACTGTGTTGGGGTTGGTCAAACGTTTCAGTGGTTAACAGGGCTTGCTGCTCTTTCAGAAGACTAGAATGCTGTTCCTGGCACTTCTGTCACCTGATTGACAACATCTGTCATAGCAACACTGTTGCAGGGGTTCCAACACCATCTTCTGGCCTCTGCAGGCAGCTGCATACACAGACGTCACACACACACACACACACACACACACACACACACACACACACACACACTTATGAATAAATTTTAACTTAGAAAAATTAAGTTTATTTTAAATGAAAGCAGTAATTATCAATGTTTGCTCTTATCCTTCCTACTCTAAAAAGCATTTTCAGAATCAGTCTGGAATTTCTCCTTTATTTAAACTCAGTGATGAGGAGGATCAGAGTGTGTTTTCATCCAGTTGTAAGCAAAGGATATAAAAATTTGACACTTTAAAGAACATGCCAGAAACATCATATTATAAGGCTTAACCACCATATCTAATAAAACATGAAAATGCTAGTCATTTAACCCAAGAAAAACTCATTGCCTGCTTCTTTTAGTCTGGGCTTCAGTTTTGCTGATACTGAGGACTAGCTTTCAAACAGTCAGGTTCATGTTTTCTTTGCTCTCCCTTTCCTGTGACTTCATCTCACCGCTCACCTCTGAAGAGAGGTATTCTACTGTGTGGAAGTCTTTAGTGATCAACGCTGAGAATAGTACCTCACATGTATAATGCATAGCTTGCGAGCCAGAATATAGTAATATGGCCAGTGGTATAATTGCATTCAACAGAAAGATTGGAAAAGAGATGTTTTGATTATTTGTTACTACATACAAAAATAACCCTAAAATCTGAATCATGCTAGTAGGCTAACGGAGTAAAAGTGCCCACATGGTAGCTGATTACTATGTGAACTGCGAAAGAAAGTGTTCTGAGGGACAGGAAGCAGATGCTCTCTATTCAGTGTCCAGTTAAGTGGTATCAGGAACAGGGACAACTCTGCAGTATCACATCGGTTATACCGCCCACCCTGCTCCAGAGACTATAGGTTTGGAAAAGGAGGCAGGCTGTGTATGTGCTCCAGTAGGGCAACAGAACAGAAATGGCAAATTACTGGCCTCTTTTTGCCACATTGTGTTAACATGATACACACCCTGGAAATAACCTCCGTGATCTTGATTACCCAGAAGAATGATTAAATAATCAAATTGGAATGAACTCATATGATTAGTTTTTCAGCCATTCTGCTCAAGCAGGGGCCACTGAGTAATGACATTAAGCTAGTCACTAATTGCCCTGAGTAATTTACCATTCCTTTAACACAGACTGCTCCTCCACACAAACACAATAGGCAACATAAGTTAAGCAGCCCTCCTCATTAGCAAAATAATTTCTTTTTTCTGATCAGAAAAGGCTTGTTTTCAATGGAAATAGAATTTCCTTTTCTTTTTAAAAGCTCCTATTGGCATCTACAGCTACATGCTTTACATAAAAAAAATAATAATACTATTTTTGCTGAAGAGACCAAATTAGAACAAAGTAAACGAAGCAGTCTTCTTGGTGCATACAACAAAGAGGCCTTAACGTCACTGCATTTCCCAGGTTCTGGAATATGTATGAAAGCTGCTACCACCCCAGCTGGGAAGACCATATTGTAGGTGAGGGCAGGGTTCTGAATATGTCTCAGTATACAGCGTATGGTGTTCTTCCTGTTACAGCTAGACGACCTCTGAGAGTCGAGGAATGAAAATCAGTATTACTGAAGCCTTGAACCAGCTCGCTGGGGGCTCTCCTTGCTTCCCTGAAGCTCTGGTGCTGAGTTGAATTCCTGATAATCATCTTAATTGTTTTTAAGCGTTTAACAAACAATCTCCAGTATCTCAGCAGCTTATGGCCTCAAAATTTCGCTCTGTCTCACGCTGCATGGTGGAATTTCTCCTCTACTTTCTTGGTTACACAGAGTGTCTAAAGCCATTTCCTTTTAACTCATAGCTTCGTAGACAGCCGCGACTGAATGGGAAAAAGAGGAATGACAAAAATATGCCATCATTTACATGCCACAAACCAATTGAGGTACAACATTTCCATTCCTATTTCCATTGGCCATGACTAAACCACATGGACAAAACTCAACTACAAAGTATCAGAGATAATGTCAATACTTGCTGAACCCTAAGGTCTGATCCACAGAAGGTCTTCATGGTTTCTCTATGACAGGCATCCATAGTCTCACTCAAATAGAAGTTGAGATTGTCCCTCGCTAGGCTCCTCTTGCCTCTGAGCCAATTCTCACAGAAAAGGATATGTTGCTTTAATGTAAGGATAATGAATCGTGTTTGCCAAGGGCAAATATATTTGCTACTATATAATGGCAGGGGAAGAACTCGGTCAAATGCCCTAGAACATATCTTAGTGCTGCTACCATATCCAGAGGTAGAGTGAAGGTAGAGAATACTACATAGCTATGATTCAGAAACAATCAGAAACGATCACGGTTGTGCTCTATTGCTACTATAGCACGGTATATGTAAGTCAGCTGCAGTAAAGACTGATAGGGTTAAATGCAACCACGTAAGATTGGAATCTAGGTTTCCGGAATAGTTCAGATATACAGCAAGAGTTTTTGAAAGCAACATGAAGGGGCAAACTGAGACACAGTGAAATCTGTAACACCCATATCCCACCTCAGGAGAAGAAAGCCTATCCAAGGTTCTTGCTTAAAATCACACAGGCTAAAAATCTACAGTGAAGAACAAATTGTATTCGAGATCATGATAACTATACACAAGGAAAGAGACAGACGCTTGCTCCGCTGGAATGAGTTGCAAAACTACAAGATGGAGGACATGAGCAAACAGTTATGAACAGGAAAAATGTACACAGGAAGGGATGGTACACTCAAGGATGCTACTGCATAATACTGTTACCATAGTAACGAAACTCAGCTGTTAACACAAAGTGATGCCACTTTGTTCAAGGTAAAAGCATAGAGGGTTTGATATTAAATTGAATAGATGTAAAATGGTTGGATTCATGGGAAATCACTAGTTTCCAATACTGAATGCTTTCAGATTTGGTCACTGCACCTAAGATCCTTGGATTCTAACACCTTCATTGGTATCAGGAAGCAGGTAGTGTTTAATCACGCTTGTCAATAAAAGTTTCACAGTTTCCTTACCATGCCAGGGCAGACATTGGTCTTTTCTTCTCATGTTTACAGACTGCTGTAGTTGGTGCCTTTAAAAAAAACAGGTGTTGACATTTGCTTGTCAATCTGGGAGATAGAAGGGCAACAGAAAGATATCTAGGTCATAAGGATAGCATGTTCATGGCAGTTTAATCTGATTATGATAGGAGTTGTTCATTATTATGAAGACAAATATATTTCTAATTGTTTTGAGGGCTTTGAATTTCAAGAACATCTGATCAAAGCTGTCAGGCTGAATCCAGCATGGTGGGGGCCATCACAGGCTGAGAGAGCACTCAAGAGCCAGAGGAAGAAAGCAAGAAAGCATACACATGTGCAATGGTGAGTATAAACTGGTACCAGCTCCTCTGATTAGCTCCAGAAAGGATAATAAACGTTTTTCATTCATGCATCAGAATTAAAGGTTTGTAAATGTTTTAGTATCCTTTTAGGTTCATGAGCAGCTGCTTCTGTCTCCTTCTCCTCCTCTTCCTCTTCCTCTTATCCTACCTTCTTCCTCCTCCTCCTCCTCCTCTCCCTGTTCTTTCTCCTTCTGTCTCTTGCCTGTTTCTCCTCTTCTACCTCTTCCTCCTCCTCTTTCTCCTTTATAACTTCTTTATTCTGAGAATACTTAAGCCATTGTGAGACTGTCCTTCAGTTCTTCCTTTTTCCTCTTTCTGTGTTCGGCAAATATGTTCTGTTGATGTGACAGAAGTTGTATTGCACTGTAAAGTGGGCACAACCAGAAAGCAAAGAACAAATGGTGAAGACTCCCCAAATGAGGTTAATTAAGACTAACCCTGATGATAAAATTCTTCTCCTGTAGATGAACTTTCACACACATATTGACAGAAGGCCCTAAAGCATTTGATAGAGAAAATAAACTTGATTAAAACTAGTATTATTAAAAAGAAATATAAATCCTGCTTTCTGAAGATGTGAAGCAGATGGTTTACATTAAACAATCTTCCCAACATTTGGTTATGATAACAAAAACGTGGCTGCACTCAAGAATTCCTTCCCAGAGAGCACACAGAGCCTCACTTGGTTCTTCTTTGGGGAAGTCCTTCCCTCTGGTTTTTATGGAGTCGTAATAAAGTAAGAGCGGGTACAGGAGAGTCACTGAATTAAAGCTCTATCTACCGTCTCCTAGTTCAAAAGCAAGATCTCATCACAGGGGCAGAACTCGATCAGGTTCTTCCACAACCTCAGAGAATGCATTTGAGGCGCAACACTAAATCCATGCCTAGTTCCATTCTTTAAGGCATATTCCCTGATATTCACAACTGTACTTAATATATTCTTATACTTATTTGTACTCTGGGAAAGTTCAACGAGCGCTCTTCCTGGTGAAGATAAGAAATAATTAACAAAGGAAGCGCACACATATGGATACAAGAGCAAAATGTATATCTTCCAAGATAAGCTTCCTGGTGGCATGACAGCACGCAAATATTTTTATTAAACAGAAAAACCATGCGTTATTGTATGTGGATGTAATTTGAATGTTGCCTCTTACACTGAAGTCTACAGTAGGAAGTATTGGGGTTCAGACCTGATTTAATATTATTTTTATTTATATGGGCATTTACTTAAAGTCTTTTCCGTTTTAAGGTCTCAATGATTGGACTCTAAATGAATCAGCAGCAGTTGGGCATCTCCCATAAATCCCAGAATTCAATATGTAGATAAGTAGTCTGTTCAGAAAATACAAATTCTAGGATGATTTTGAACACATTACTAAGGAAGGATTAATCCAACCATCAATGCTGATTCAAATGAAGCTGTGAGAGTTTAATATTCCATTTAATTCATTATTAAGAAAAAGAAAGGGCTAGTAAAATGTATGAATTCAGCATCTTGTTTTTAAGATCATTTCCAACTGACTATAGCACTATGGATCTAGTTTGATTTAATCTATTAAATGTCATTAAAATTTGAATTACATAATTTTAATACTTTATGAAGTATTTTTTCACCTGATTCCTCTTATGGTTCCTCATTTGTTTTTTTGTTTTGTTTTGTTTTGTTTTGTTTTTGTTTTGTTTTTGAGACAGGCTTCTCTGTTGTAACTTTGGCTGTCCTGTTTCTGTAATTCACTCTGTAGACCAAGCAGGCCTTAAACTCACAGAGATCTGCCTGCCTCTGCCTCCCAAGCGCTGGGATTAAAGGCATATGCCACAACCACTCACCTGTCTTTATGTTCTTGAAGCATATCTAGGTCTCAATAGTAGGGAAAATCCTGGTAATTCTTGAATTGGAATGGAATGGAATGGTTAATAGTGTACTTGCATAATTATTAGTTCTGTCCTTTTAAGAATGAATACTGAACCTATTTTCTATTCTCTTAGGAAATACAAGTTTATTGTCCAGATCTCCTCATTTTTTGCAAGAAGTTTGTCTCTCCATGTTATTGCCCTTTGCAAAGCACAATTTGAATTATTGGCA
The DNA here is from genome assembly GCA_026225945.1 of Cricetomys ansorgei. NCBI lineage: Eukaryota > Metazoa > Chordata > Mammalia > Rodentia > Nesomyidae > Cricetomys > Cricetomys ansorgei. The sequence continues at coordinate 2,023,290 of JAMJFZ010000881.1, forward strand.
ACCCGTTATACTCAAAAGAGCTCACTATAGGAGTGCAAACATTTTTAAAGTAATTGTTCTAATGTAAATAAGTACATGTATACATTCATTCTTGAAGCATATTGTAAAAAGTTTATGTATGTTATTAGGATAGACTCCCAAAATATAAGATGACAATCTGAAAATAAACTATTATTTCAGAGAAGGCAAATTGTTAAGCAGCAAACAAGAACAATAGTTACAAAATTACATATATTTCCAACAAGGAAGTGAAGCAAAGAGACCTCTGTAGGAGAGTTTAGAGGTATTTAAATGGGCATTGTATTTTAAAATATAACCTCTAATATTATTGGTTAAAATTGCTTTAGTACCATCAATTTGTGCCTTTGTTTTACGTATGATTGGTTATGATTACTTACATGTGGGTCATAAAAACCCAGTGTGTTTTCCAAGCAGTCAAATTGCCTGTCAGCTGCTAAAAGGGCAGAATTAATGAGAAACTTACTTTATAGTTGAAAGATTAGCAGCCGGGGCCTGTTTTAACAAGTCCCTGGAAACATACGTAGAGAGGAATTCTTTGTGGCCAGCCCAACATGCAGCTTTCTCTCATAATAAAGTTCTCTCTCGTTGAGTTAAACAGTCAAACACACACAAAGCAAGGGCACAATAATGTTTTCACACATCTTTGATTGCTACTAAAAGAGTGAAGGTGAATTGTTTGACTTCCTCCTGTCCATTTAGTCCTTGACTAAAGCTGGATTCCGTTTCTCAGTTCCCCTTGCATGTAGATGTGACCAAGTAAATTCATAGTGCTAAGGAGACGTGGGAAAGAAGCTACAAACTATTGCCAGACCATGACCATTTAAGATGTAATTTATCTCCCTAAAATTCACCTTTCAAAGCATGGCACTCAGAAGACCTGGAGGAAGCTGACATAAAACCTAATGAACTTGAGTCCACATTGTAATGAAACTTACAAAATTACACAATGCTGAGCTGCACAGATCAGATGATAGATATCCTTCTCTGAAAGACGATGAGGTGGAAATCATGATGAGACTAAAGGAACCAGTGCATGGAGACATGGTAAGAAGGAAAAGTAGAACTAGATGTGAGTCAGAACAGCAGCACAAAGAAAGCTGTTGTCCCCCTCAGCCCAGCTTGGAATCCCCTGCAGTGCACCACTTTATGGAATGCTTGGAGGACCCCTGAAGCCCCACCAGGAACCAACTCACAAGTGTGAGCCTAAATAATGAGCAGACAGACATCTTGTGGATCCTTATAGCTCTATAGTATTGGCTGGGGCCCGACCAGACACCACAATGTTTACCTCTTCAAAGGTGGAATTCAACTTGTGTAAGAAGACAATGTCCATTAAAATAGTGTCTGATGAACCCTTGGGTTGAGCATGACAACTTGAGATCTGCCCTTGAAACTCACATAGTAGAAGAAGAAGACACCCATGAGTTGGCTTCTTGTCTCTTATGATCATGGGGCCATGGCACATACGCCATTATAATTTCCAACACACAAATACAGAATAATGGAAAAAGAAAAACCATATGTAAAGCAGTTGGCAGGTTTGTACCAATGCATTATTGTCCGTTTTCTCTTAGCCAGAGTGGCCTTGACATTTGCTTTGATATACATAATGTAAACTCATGTTGTTTAGGTTCTGATCCTGGATGTGAGATTCCATGAGCATAATCATATTCTATCCCCACCACTCATCCATGCTTCCTCCCCTCCTTCCCACTCATCTCCTTCCTCTTTCAGAATCCTATCTCTTGGACTTCCATGACTCAAATACTTTAACTTAGATTCTACAGATAAGGGAAAGCATGGATATTTCTCTTTTGAGTCTCTCATTTAAGTTAAAATAATAATCTAATCTCTCATGTTTACGCACCACATATATGCTAGTCATCTGTTGAGGACTATCTCGACTGTTTGCAATTTTGTACTATTACAAATAAAGCTGCTATAGCCACTGTTTATGAGTTTGTGTGTAAATATGAGCTTCATTTCATTTCTCTCTGACAAATGCACAAGAGTAGAATTGCTAGGATATGTTTTAATTGAATGTTTAGCTTCCTAAGAAGTAACTGTCAAACTGTTTACCAAAATGTCTGCAATTTTGCATAACAATCACTAGTATATAAATGATAACATTTTGCTCAGTCTTAATGAGTATTTGCTATTGGCAGTATGGGGTGTTCTGGCACATATCTATAAATATCTTCCTGTAAGCTTCATTTGCATTGCCCAAAGTCTAAAGTTACTGAACACAATTGCTTATTTGCATCTGCCTGTCCTCACAACTCAGGTATCTCTTCATCTCTTCTTTCTGTTTTGTTTTTGGGTTGTTTAGTTTGTGCCGAGTTTCAAAGATCTTTATATATTCTAGATACTATTCCTTACTCAGAAATGCATTTACAAATGTTCTCTGCTAATTTACTGTCTTAATTCTATCTACTTCTCTAAAACTGTTAAGAAAAAAAGTTAAATTTTGTCATTTTAATTTGCAATTAAATTAATTGGTAACAAAGAATAGAGATAGGGAAGATTAATTATTTTTCTTGTTGCTGAGACAATATGTGTGACAAAAACATTTTAAGAAAGGAAGGGTTTATTTTGGTTCATGATTTCAGGGTAAATTCCATCCTAGCAGAGAAGGCAGAGTGGGGCACGAGGCAGCTGTTACATTATCTTCCTTCCGGAGGCAGACATTCATGCATGCTGGTGCTCACTTTCTTTTTTCATTTAGTTCAGAGACCTATGGAGAGACTGCCACTCACATTTAGATTGGGAGTTCCCACACCCAATATGCTCAGAAAGCTTTTCTATGAAGTCTCTCCCTTAGAGGGGTACTTTCAAGTTGACTCTAACTTCAGTCAGTGAAGAACAACAATCACCATTTGCTTTTGCCATCCATCATGTGACCATCAAGCTGCAAAACTGTAATTCAATTTGGGACATGAAAGTTTCCTGGACAGGGAGGAATGAAAGACAGTTTTGAAGGCATGCAAATATTATGCCTACTGTGTGAAGAAGAACCTCACACCACTAGCTCAATTATTAGGAAAATGGAAAATAGAGAAGGTGTTAAATGAGTAATTTGATACTAGAGGCAAGCCATGACTTTGGGTCCTGGATAGGAGCCATGTATCTGTGAAAATTATCCTTGCATATAGCTATTGCTTTGAGTATCTGAATTCCCAAATAATAGTTCAGGCTACACATACAAGCCCTTGTAAATGAACTCTGCCCCTGCATCCCACGTCAGACTCTATAAACCACTAAGTTAGCAAAACCAGTGTTTTTCCAATCATTTGATATCATGCACTCCTGAGCAAAGGCTGCGTGGCCCACACACTCTGAAAAGGGGTGGGGGGGAGCTAAAAAAGCTAAGTTGCCTTTTTTTGGCTCTAATTAAAAACAAACAAACAACTTTAAGGTCTTAAGGTTTGTCTTTTTGTTTTAAATTATCCACCCATGCAACTAACATTTTCTCTGCCCAAATAATTTGCAAAGCATTGTACAAAACTGTTAAAACTTTGAAATGAAGTAAAGGACTCTTCCATTAAAGAACTTACATCCCAGTGTGGGGCTAGCGTGTGAGCAAGGGGCATGCTTAGTAAAGCAGTAGAACAAGCCACCATATCTCTTCACAGACCCTGAAATGTTAGCAAATGTCTGGGAGGAGAAGTAACCAAATCTTCATCTTCAGGTATTATATACCTTCCCAGAAATTTGCGACTTAGTTCTATCTAAATTCAACTGCTCTCTTACAGGAAAGGCTCTGCAAAGGAAGTTAAGTCTGACCAAGTCATTGAATTTTAGGAATGACATAGAATACATGGGTGTTCATGTAGTAGGAGATATGTGTGCATGCCCAGGTAAGTCCCCTAGGAAATGCTAGAGCCCTTAAAGTTGGCAGTCACGATTAACAATTGTGTAAAGAAAGAGGTGAGAAATATAATGATCATCTGAACTAAAGGGAAAAAGATAAAATTACTTTACAATGTAATGGAACACATGATTTGAGCCAATAATTTACCACCTTTATAAGCATAAAAAGATGTAAAATATCAATGTTGGCTAAATGAAATGAAAAGAGAGTCAGCAAGGAAGGTGCATGCCTTCACTTGGAGTTCCACAATGCTTCGTAACATTTAATGAGAGGAAGATGCATTCAACACATTAAATGTCAACTCCTACACACACATTCATTCATTCCGTCAGTCAGTCAGCCAGTCGGTCAATGGACTCTCTGAACCAACTAAGCAGGTCATATGTGAGCTCACAGAGACTGAAGCAGCAAGCACAGGGCCTGCATGGGTCTGTACCAGCACCTCTGAGTAAATATGATAGTTATTAGCCTAGTGTTTTTATGTGACTCCTTACTGTGAGAACAAGTACGTTTCTCGTGCCTGCTCTTGGGACTCTTTGCCTTCTGTTCTATTGTCTTGTCCAACTTCGCTATGAAGTTTTTGCTTCGTCTTGTATTTTATTTTGTTATGTTTTGGTTTTACCTCTTAGGAGTCTGTTCTTTTTTATATAATATTGTAATCTCAAAAACAAGAGAAATTTTATACTATACAGACAATTATGTCTACAATTTCATAAATATAATAAGAAACCTCAAAGACTAAAAACAACAACCGCAAAAGAAAACCCAGCAAACAATGCTGTGGAATCGGAGGTTCGAAAGCAGAAGCACGTGGTGTTTTCTGTTTAAGTTTACCTTCCAGTGAAGGTAACATTTCTGTCAAGAATATTGATGATCTTAAAATTCAACAGAGCTCTGAATCCATGAACTCACAAAGTTAACTGTTTGATTAAACTTACCTTTTTATTCCAGTATTTAGCAGTTTTGTTGACAGGACCCAGGACTTTCAAGAGCTAAGGTACATAAGGTGAGATATATTTCCAGAAAATACACTTTTCTTGAAGAAGAAAAAAATGCTTCAATTCAGAGCAGACATCGTAAAAAAACACTGTTTTAAGAAACTCAACAGATAATGTAAAGGAAAATCTCCACAAATATGTCTACTGCAAATGACCTGCTCAGCTGTGGTCCATCTCAGGCAGATCAAAGACCTTGAAGTCAGTGAGCCAGGAAGCAGTTCAGGTGGATTTGTGATTAGTGGGGATTCCTAATAAACTTCCCTTGTAACTCAGGAGAGAAAACAGAATGTGCCAAATGGTGCACCTTTTAAATTTTTACAAGTTATCTTATTTAAAACAGAAAAGTTTCTTATTTTAGGCTGCCTGTAAACACGGGAAGCTACTAAAGTTTAAAAGCAGAGTGACAGGCTTTTATAGAGTCTTTCTTTGAGATTTGTTTTTCTGCTATTCTTTGAGCAATGGTTGGTTGTTTCTTATCACAAAACTGATCACATCCAGGTTGATGCACTTGGTAGCTTTTTCAGGTATCACATGAGGAACCTGAAATATCTAATGACATGAAGTCAAGTAAAACACCAACTAAGGACAAGAACAGTCCACCAGGAAGAACACTGAAAATCTTAGGGTGTCTTACTTTAACATGAGACAAACAGACATTTGGGTTTTTTTGGATTTTTGTTTTTTTTGTTTTTTTTTTTTTGGTTTTGTGTGTGTGTGTGTGTGTGTGTGTGTGTGTGTGTGTGTGTGTGTGTGAGTAAACAGTTTGGAAGCCTTTGTTATGTGGCAAAGCTTTAAGAAAATGATCCTTGCTTTGGGGGGAAGTACCCTGGTGAAGTAAGAGTTCCTAATTTGCAATCCTTGGTTGACCTCAGTTCTTTGCATGACCTTAAATGCGAATCTTGCATACACAGTTTTCTGTTGTATTAATTAGTTTTACATACTTAAGCAGTAGATGCAAATTTATGTTAATTAATGTTCCCTTTTCATGTAAAGTCACATAAGTATGCATGCCCTAGATTCCTTGAAATGAATAGGGTTTCAAGTGTATGTGTGTTTAATTTAGGAAGAACTTTCACTTTGTTGTTTCAATAGTAGCGAGACAAAAAAAAATCACCTTAATACGTTTTAGAAAGCCTACAATGATTAATTAATTCTAAGGCCTTCAAGTGACTTTCTTTAGGAGCATCTTTTCCACCTGCATTTCTTCTGTTTTAACTTAGAATTTAATGCTAGATTTATTAATGGATTTTTAATATGATATTAATTGAAATAGAATTAATGATGTTTCACCCTCCACCCTGACTTTCCTTCTTCCAACCCCTCCTGACTAGCCTCCTTCACTTCCACACCCTAACTCTGAGGCTGATAGCCTCTCTTTATTTCATCGTTATTATTACGTACGTATACGTATGAGTGTGTGTGGGTGTGTGTGTGCGCACAAATGTGTATAAATACAGCCTGATGACTCTGTTTTTGTTGTTTGTGTGTACGCCTTCATGGTTGATGTCTCCGTTTTGAACAGCCAATAATGTGGCTCATCCTTTAGAGGAGTAATTCTCCCTGCAGCATTAACTAGTTGCCTGTGGTCCTTTGTCTAGGGGTGGGGTTCTGAGAATTTTTTTTTCCCCTTCCAAGTTAATGTGTTCATAAGTCTTTATTATTAAAGAATTTTGATACTCTTCCCCAACAGATTTCTGACAAGTAGAAAGAAGATTCTAGAAACCTCAACTGCAACCAAAAGTGCAAAGATTTTCGTATTGTCAAGAAACTCTGGAGTTCATTCGTCATTGGTATATTAAGCAAAGTGTCTTTTTGTCTATTAAGCAGAATCTTTTCTAGTAATTAGACAACATAATTAAGAATGACATGGATCTTAATCTGAACTCTAAATTTCCCCCTGTCTCTGCCCTAGCTGTTCCTTAGGCTGCTAAACCAGTTTTCTCAAATGCAATCATTGCTATTGTTCAGCCCTTTACACATCTTCATACATTTACATATGCAGTTAGAGTGTGCTTCCATATTGGCTGTCTGCTTACTGTGACAAAATGCCCTGGCACAAACAACGCAAGGAAGGCTTATTTTAGCTCAAAGTCAGCAGGACCTGGCAGCAGGAATGTGTGATGGGTGGTCACACTGCAAATGCAATCAGTAAACAAAAAGCTGGAGCTCAGTTGGTTTCCTCACTTTTCTGTCTCCATTCAATCCAGGACCCCAGCCCATGGGAGAGAACCTGTAGGGATTACACTAAGACAACCCTGGAGGACACAAACCACAGTTCTCACCTCAAAATGATATTTATTGGTTTTATTCTTGAACCAAATATTAGTGACCATGGCCCTGAACAGAGTCAGGTTTCCTAAATACCGTATTCCACCTTAGAAGTGGTTAGATGAGATTTTAACTTGATTACCGAACAAAAAAGTCATATATTAAAGTTTTTACCACAGGATAACAGCAAATCAAGGAAGCCTGGTTTTTAAATGCTACACAGTGTCCGAAGCTTTAAACATTTGTACTTCAGGAGGCATTTAGGGTGCTTCAGATATTTGTAGTTGTAAAAAAATGTTGGTTCAAGCAAGCATTTCTATAAATGTTTTCATGCCTCTACTTATAAATATGCCTCTAGGGTTAAACTAAAAAAAAATGCAGTTGCCCTTAAAATTTATAATTTATTTTATTTTACATTTTTTCTTCTCATAAAAATAGAATCTTTTCCCATACAATTCATCCTGAATATATTTCCCCTCTACTCCCAGTTCCTTCCTCTTTTCCCCTCCAGAACCACTCTTTTTCTGTCTCTCATTAGTAAAGAATAGGCTTCTAAGAGATAAAACCAAACATAACAAAAGAAAATACAAGATGAAGCAAAAGCATCATAGTGAGGTTGGACAAGACCACTGAACAGGAGGAAAGGAGTCCCAAGAGCAGGCACAAGACACATGTTTGTTCTCACAGTAAGGAGTCACATAAAAACACTAAGCTAATAACTATAATATTTACACAGAGGTGCTGGTATAGACCCATGTAGGCCTTGTGCTTGCTGCTTCAGTCTGTGAGCTCATATATGACCCGCTTAGTTGATGAAGAGAACCCATAGACTGACTGAATGAATGAATGTGTACATGTGCTAGAATCAGTTCTTTCCTTCCCCAAGGGATGTCTTTGTGGTATGTGCCTGTACCTCCTGAGCTTGCTTTGTTGTGCCCAGTGTGATGGCCATTTTCTCTGCCTGCTCGCTTGCTTGATGTAGTTTCCTTTTCCATCCACACAGGGTCCACAAATGACTCTGGGAACTTAGAAGGGAGGCCAGGCAAAGTCAGGGCCAGACCTAGATAGACATAGGCAACCACTGTGTCCCATAAAGATGTCAAAAAAAGAGAGAAAAGAACAAAAATGCGGTAAGGCAGGTAGTGTGATCTAAAAGACAAACAATCCTGCTGGAGATACCAAGAAAACAACAGAAAACCAACCAACCAACCAACCACCAGAGAACTTGATTAAAATTCATCACCTTTTACTGTCAAACAAATATAAAAGGCAGTGGATCTATTATTTGTAATTTTAAAAGGAAAACATGGTTTAGAGATTGATTTCCAAAGGAGTTCCTGTTTTCTGTATTCCCATAGCATGTGACTTAATAGATATGAAGATTGTGAGTGTAATTTTCCCAAACTCTCCAATGTCAGAGTTCAAGGAAGGAATACATTGCAGGGGCAAGAGCCTAGGGTCATTAAAGAAGAAGAAACTGGTGAAGACAAAAACTCTCTTAAAAAAAAAATGTTTTTTTATAGAGTGTATGTTATACAGCAAAAAGCATTTTTTCACTTTCTAGTTACCTTAATTTATTTAAAATACTTATGCAAACCTTAGCAATTTTTAAAATTTATTTATTCATTTGTTTGTTTACTTATTTACTTGTTGTGTATGTGCGTACATGTGTTCATGAACATTCCACAGTGTATCTGTGAGGTCAGAGAAATCTGGCAAATCCTTCTACTGTGCGTATCCTAGAGATCAAATCCAAGTCCCCCGGCTTGGGGGCAAGTAACTTTATCATCTCCAAACTACTTGTTTTAAGTTTTTACTGCAAAATTTGCCTATGTATTGCCTTAGTCCTATTGGACCGTATAACAAAATGCCACAGAGAGCACAGTTCACTTTCTTCTGACAGTTTGGAATCCTGGAAGGCTGGAATGAAGGCATTAGAATATTCACTGTCTGGTGAGCAACAGCTTCCTCATTTAAAGAACATAAGTCTAAAACACTTCAAAGCTGCTCTTTGTAAACAACACAGACTCTTCACTTGAAACCCTGGGCATCTAAAGTCAGGATGGAACTCTGGTTCCATGGTTCATTTTGTGTATGGAGGCACAGAAATATATATATATTTATACCCATTGATAGTGTGTTGACATTTGTGTTGTTTTTCAAACATTCCTACAGTTAGAATTGCATGTGGAACACACATGTTTATATATATATATATATATATATATATATATATATATATATATATATATATATATATATACACACACACACACACACACACACACTCACATATATCCTTAGAGTTTCTTGCAGAAACACCATGGATACTCAGAAAAATATAGCCTCTAAGGATAGACCCTTCCCATTCTTATGTATAAAGGGAATTATCCTTGAATTTAACTTTGAAACAAAAGGAATTATCTGATATAAACCTCCTCGGATCCCTCAGGTGACGACAGCCAAAGAGTTCTTGGACCACTGGGCAGAACTAGAGCTGAGAAACTTGTTAGCCAGTCCACACATTGAATGGGACTGCTTCCTTGTGAATACCTCCTATGTTGCCCCAAGTCCTTGTCTTCTAGAGCTCAAAACTTAAACTAATACTGCAAAGATAGCTTGGAGATCACTGGCCTTCTCTCTCTGCTCTCGTTTCCAGCATGATCACACTGAATCAGTCTCCCTTAGCTTTCACGGTCACTCAGCTCATTAGACATTATATAGGCATGAGTGGCCAAAGTTATTTCATTTGGGGCTTCCAGAAACCAACTTCTTTTGGGGATGCAGTTTCCAATCTTGACAGTCACTTTCAACAAGGCAAGCCTCTATGGAGAAGAAGAAATGAATTGCCCTTTAAAATGGCTGGAACATGTTTTATCCAAAGACTTTCTCATCATCTTCTCACCTTTGTGTTGGGTGCTCTCCACTGTTTGATGAGACAGCCAATGGGTGTTTGGACTCCATGGGCCCTGAAGTACTTTGTAACAAACTCTCTGATCCTGCAGTTCCTGTTTTCTTCTCCTTCTTCCTGTCTTTTTCTTTTATAAGTGTGGATGTTCTGTTGGCTGATTGAGTTCCTTGTGAATCACTAGTCATCTAACAAGAGGTTAGCTTTCTTTTCTTTCTCTTTTCAGCTTTTGTTTTCTTTTGAGCTATTTTGGCATCAGCCTGAGGAAATGAATACAATTGCTTCTGTGGATCTCTGTGCTGCAGTACTTTGGTTTTGATGGGTGATGATTAGCCTACCAGAGTCTGAAAATTCCTGTGCCTATAGCAACAACATTAGAACGCTATCTGCTTAATAGTGTTCTAGTGTAATAGGAAAGACCTTGTTCACTACAGTTGACTCGGTTCCTAACAGGAATATTGAGAGCACATAACCTATCAAGGTTAGCATAGGGAATCACATACCAAAAAATCCCCATTGCTGAGTTGGAAGGAACTCTGACAGCTCATGCAAGAGGTACACCAGAGCATTCATGACTCCACCTTCCACCATTCATGGTGGGGCTTCCAGAGACAAGTCAGAGGGTACACCCTATGCATCACTGACACTCTGGGAAGGAGTCCTATTAATCAATGTTCCTTAATGACCCCGAACATTGGCCTGGCATTGATTCTTGTCTCAGTCACCAAGATGAGCTCAAATGAGCCTTAAGCAGCGGAGGTAAAACTCAGACTGCTGCTAGAATTCTTCAAATGACCGTTCCCCTGAAAATCTGTGGCCATTTCTGTTTTACATGTTTTTTCCCCCTAAACTTATCGTGTGCAAAAATAGTCATTTTATGATTAAAATGGTCATTTTGAGATATAAACATGTACACAAATATTTATTGAGTGATAGACACACAAACTTGCGTTTAAGTCATCCTACAGAGGGATTATATCCTGTATATTCTCACTGCTCGTCTCCTGTCCTCTCTAGAATTTGGGACAGTGCGAGTTAACAAAACAAAGGAAAACAAAACTAAGCCGCGCCTGTCTGCTCAGAGGCATAGAGTTTCTCAGGTGACCAATGATCTTAATTTATTTATTCTCATCATATACATGATCTGGATTTAGTTTTTATTTGTAGTATGTTTAGGACTGCCAAAAATGCTTTTTCATAATTGGATAACATAACATATAAAGAAAAAGGTTGCTTCCTGGGCCTTCGATAAGAATAAAATTATTGGGTTAGAATTTCAATTAATATGTATAAATCAACATATGTAAGTATGTTAAGATATTTTAATAAGAAAAATAGCAATAAGAATTAAGCATTTATTTTGTTAAGACGTAATTTTGTCCAATTTCAACATTTTTGCAAAAGATGCTTCAAAATTTAAATGTTTTTAAATATATGAGAAAGATTTCCAAGTCTCAAAATTCAATATACTGACATAGAACTAGAATCTTATTTTCTGTTTAAAGCAACAAGGATGTCTTAAAAATATTCTTCTGGTTTTAGTGGCACTTTGTAAATACTAGTTCAGAGAACAATGTTTCATATTTATTGAGATAATTGCTTGGGTTTCTGTTGACTTTATCAGATTTTTGACAACTGAGGGTGTGGAATTGTAACAAATTTGAACTCATTCAATTTAGCGTAAGCGAAGTGGCCAATAGTGATTTGATCCTTTTGTAAACAAGAATTTCAACTCGTAAGATGGCTGAAGAACTCTATGGACATTTCTGCTTCTTATAATCTGTGTGACTCAGGTGGGAAACCTGACAGACACCTGGACACCTGCAGAGCCTTGTAAGGAAAAGCAGCACCAATGGCTGCTTGCCTTGACTAAATCCTCATTTCAATTCTGTATGTATGACTTGTATATTGGACGATGTGTTTATCCAAACCGAAGTGGTTTGTGGTTCTAACGTTTTCCATGTTGGTGTTCATGTGCTTTTAATTTTACCATGCCTGTAGTCAGGTTTAAGCAAAACTAATTCGATGTGCCTTAATTATGTATATTCTAAGAAGTGCCTCTATAAAAAATTAAAATATAGATATTGGTTCACCTAAATATTACATTGGCAAATAAGTACATTCTATTTTATTTAGAAAGTTTTCTGTACATTCTTAAATATGGATTATTATACAGGGTAGCTTCTTATTGACAAACAATGTGATTCTCTAAATAAAAACAAATTTAAATGTTTTCTGAGGAGAAAGTTATGGCAGCTTAAGGGCCCTTCCATAATACTGTCCATCATAATTATTATGCCAACATTCTGTGTTTAATGGAAATAACTAGGCTGTTTTCTCAATTGCCAAACTTTCTGCAAAATTCAAACTATAGGTCATCTGTCTTTTGCCATCAACGGTTATGATCCTTCTGCAATAAATTTTCCATCAAATTTACTGCAACACTCATTTTTGTCTTGGTAGCTATGTTTTATATTTTCCTTGAAAAATGTTGTGTAGGCTTTCTTTTGACATTCAGAAGTACAACTTCTTACAAAATTGTCAGAGCAGTCTTTTTAAGGTTCTAGGTTATCAACAATGCAACAGACAAACTTAAACATGGGAATGGACTGTAGACTCACACAGCCCAAGAACTACTTTGCCACTGGTTCTTCCTGATCTGTCCTTTCTCCCTGGACTGGCTTCAGATCAGACCAACCAGGACAGATTTTATTTCAGTGATAAGGGACAGATGATGCCACATTATGATAACTGACACTATCTCCAAGGTAAATTATTTCTAGAAAAGAGGAGTATTATCTGAATCAAGAGGAAATAAGGTATGGCATGGTGGAATATGCTTATAGTCTTAGGTAGGACTTAGGAGACTAAAGTAGGGGCATTGTAAATTTGAGGCCAGCCTTGGCCACATAGTAAAGGATCCTCTCTTAAACAAAAGAAAAAGGAGCCTCCTGTGCTAGCCCTTCTAAAAGTAACCAGAGTCAGAAGGTAATAGAGAAAGGATGTGTTCGCATTTTTTCCTGACACTACTGACACTATGTCCTTTGCACTAGAATTCATTTTGAAACATCTACATGCAGAGACCTATTTAATGGGGAAGATGACTCCCTATGGAATTTATGTAACTGGATGTCTTCTGACTCTGGCTCCTTCCGAAGAATGTTTTACAGTGGTGCTTCTACGTTCAGACGTAAATATCTGGTCTTCTCATGCACATTATTCTGTCCTTACAGCATCTTCTTCATCCTCTTCCTACAAACTTGTTTATCACTGAGCCAGAAAAGCAATAAACCACATCAGCCAGAAACTCGAGATTAAGGAATCTTCAAACACTGCCTTTGTAAAAACCGATGTTAGCCACCTGGGCAAACTGAATGACCAAAAGGAGAGTGAAAACCTGGCATTTCTGCCTCTGCTTTTCGTTTGTTTCCTTTGCCTTGGCTGAGGCTCGGAGATAAGAATTTCTCTTTACACTTCCTTCTTGAGCCACCCTGGCTCCACATAGGAACAAAGCCTATTAGGACAGACCTCCTGATTCCCCCCAACCCTCATGAAGGCATGGCTGCTCGTTCAGTGCTACAGCATCCTGAAACCGATGGGATCCTGTTATGGGACTCGGGTTGATCTCACTTGACAACAGTGATGAGGACTTTATGGACCAGCTATGAGAACCAGAGCTGAGACAATGATAAAGCAGACCACACCTCAACGATGCTTCTCCATTACACGTACCTCTTGTCCTTCCCCAACTCTTTCTCTACTTAAACATGAAGTCCCTGTTAGCACCCAAAGATTTTACTGGAGTCACTGCATCCCTTTATTTGTTCTTCCCAGTGTGGCTATTGCAAAAATATCACTCTGCTTTGTACCATTGCTCATTTTGTTATCTGATGTATTGAGATGGGTAGCTAGGCCTACCCTGAAGTACAATTTTTGATGTATTTGATATGTTCTCAGGGTTAACACAGAAACCAGGTCTTTATCTCGATTTTTGGAGAACTAAAACTCACTGAAAACTCTTCAGTCTTCTACTTTGATGACCTCTCCTTCTAATAATGTTGGAGCTAGAATTCTAAACTGTGGATGTGGGGCGACACAAGCATTTGGATCATGGAGCATTTCATTTAACACACATATGTACATAATTTTCTGCCTTTTCATGTTGTCTAAACAACAGTGAGACTATTTTGAGGAGTTTTTAGAGGTTAAATTAACTTCTATGACATTCTGGACTTCACAAGACTGATCTTTTTGAAATATAAATCAGATCTAATTTCCCTAATGTCTTTATGAAGGCATTTTTTTGTTCCCTCTTACATTCTGTATAGGAGATCCTCAGGGAGAGAACAGTGGTGTGTCACACAGAAAATGTTCAGTAAGTATTTCTAAAATGAATGGATTAGTTAAGTGGATGAATCAGCAAATAGGCTATCAACGTTTTGTTGATGCTTTGTAAAGTGTAAATGCTGTTTTGAAGCATTATATAGCTGCCCGTTAGTATAGACATATGATATTCTTTAGTCTATTTAATCTGTTGATTCATGACATAGATATAACAAAATATTTTGCTAAGGCTTTACATTTGCCAATTTATCAGTTGTGCATAAAATTTTTGGACTGTTGTACTCTACCGCAGTATTGTTATACTTGGGGAAACAAATAATGATGCCTAATGGCACTTAGAAATTAAATTTGGTTTTGGACTTTTTGTTTCATTCTGTTGTATTTAATCTAAGAAATCTTGAGTTCTGCTCAAGGAAAATATTATGAAGAACTATGTTAATCAGCTTCCCATCAAAATAACAGATGCTTGAAGTAATTAATATACAAAAAAGGGCTTATTTTAGCTCTCAACTTTGGAGATTTTTAGTCTGTTTTCGGTTGACCTTGATGCTTTGATTCTGTGGCAAGGCAGCATATCACATGGGAGCACATAGCAGAGTCATCCTTCTTACTTCATGGACAAAGTGCAAAATAGGGAAGAACAGGGGTCTCACTGTCCCTCTGCACAGTGCCATCTATGACCTAAATAGCTCCCATTAAGCTCAACATTTTAAAGGACTCAACAATTCTGGATATCACTTCTCTGGGGATGAATAAATTAATGTTCAGACATTGTGGGATACTTAAAGTCCAAGTACAAAGGTTCAGAATGGAAATTTTATTGTCTACTTGGTTTCTCGTGCGATCCTTGTTCTCCCTTTCTTCCCTTTATTTTGTTAAATGAGCTGAGGACTCGTGAATCTGACGATATTTGAGCTGTTTGAAAGATGTAACTTGTTCTCCCAATCTTTCATTATGTATTCTCAAATACATAATACATTTGTTTCAATTTTTATTATTCAATTCAAACATCAAGTGTTCATTAGTATCCACAACTGTTTCTAATAAGACAAGAATTATGAAATTATTCCACTCAGTTTGGCTAATGCCGTGGTAAATATCATCTGAGAATTTCACTTCTATATCTTTAGAAGTTTGGGGTTTTATAATTGCAATTATATAATTGATTGAGGTAACTGGATGAATAAATAAATAATATGTTAATGTTCAATTCATATTTTTTAATCATAATTATATAACTATTATATGCTTGTACTTTGGGACCACAATCTCTTTAAGAAAAATTAGTAGACACATTGTATCCATACCTCAGTTTTTAAATTCACTGAACTGGTGGGGCATGATGGTGCATGCCTTTAATCCCTGTACTCCAGAGACAAAGACAGACAGATCTCTGTGAGTTCATGACAGACTGGTCCACATGGCAAGTTCTGGAACATCCAGGATTACATAATACCCTGTCTCAAAACAAACAGACAAGCAAACAAAAAAGACAGTGGAATTCATGAAAGATGAGAAAAGAAAAGAAAGAGGAAAAAATTACTTAACTAAATTATAGGTATTAATTTAATTTTTACCTCTTTGTATTGTTCTTATTTTATTTAAATTTTTAGTCCTCATTATAGAGATGATGAGGCTTGCTTCTATAAAGCTAAAATTTAAGAGACCCAAATGCTATGGGAAGCAATTGCTCTAAAAGAGGTCTAGAAGTCATGACTGGAGAGTTCACATAGGAAGACATTACCAAACTGAAAACTGCAGATTTGATTCTCCATTTAGGATAGTTCTTGTGCTGACAACATGACTCAGTGGGTGAAGCACTCGCTGTGTAAGCAAGACGACTGGAGTACAGACCCTTAGCCTTCACATAAAAAAAAAAAAAAAAAAAGGATACATGTACAAATCAACCCCTGCACCTAAAGCTCAGGGGATATAGAGAAGGGGGATCAGGATGATTCTAAGAGCTAAATAATCAGGGAGTTTGCTGAGGTATTGTGTCTCCTAGAAACGTCAGAAGGTTACATCCATAAAGTCTCACCAACATGACTGACTAAACACAAGCTGAAGAAAGAACACCACAGCAGACATGCAAAGGTGATGAGTGTAAGGTCACATGGCCTCGACCCGAAGCAAATAACTGCCGGTGACAACGGAATGCTGAGAACAGGGAAATCGTCTTCCCCAGGGAAGAGCACACCAATTGACTATCCAGCCAGATGGGTCGCCTGAACCTATGCATACCAGGAACATTATACAGACTGAGCAGGGTGTATTCAGGAATATATATGTATAAACATACATTCATTTGAAAATAATTAGTAATAAGAGGGGTCATGACTTTGAAAGAGAGCCCAGACGGGTACAAAGGAAAGTTTGGCAGGAAAAAATGGTAAAATGATACAACGTAACTATATGATAACCTCAGGAACTATAAGAAATAGTAATAACAACAAAAATGAACCAGGCAGAAATGGTGACCTTAGTGTAATTCCCATAATCCGGAGGCAGGGGCAGGAATCTCTACAACAAGGTAATTAGCCAAGTTAGTCAGTTGAAGGGTAAGAGTTGGTACTCTAGGGATAAAACGTAGAGAGCCATCAATGAAGACATCTAACAGCGTCTGACCTCCACGCATGCACACGTACACATTTGCACATGGTTCCATACACGTGAGCGCACAGGACTGCGTGAGCATGTGTACATGCAGGCACAGGTAGTTCTATCCTTTACTTCTAATCTAACTGACAGAGGATCTGGAAGAGTCTCTTTTCGCAAACCAAGCTCCAGATTTTGTTTTTGTTTTAGGTACTTTTTTTTTTTTTTAAATCTTGTTTCTGTCATAATAAGTTTAGTTAACAAAATAGAAATCATCTTGGGTGTTTCAAGCAGGGAGAACACTGGTGCCGAGATGTGTTGGGTGGAGCAAAGGAAAACGTGCATCCCTCAGAGGAGGAACAAGAGAAAGCTGTGGGTCTGTGTAGCTGGCTGACCCTCTGCATGCCCTGCCTCGGTTGCAGCCCTGCAGTCTGTATTGGTCTGCATTGTGACGTTAAGACTTGAAGACTGGTTTTCCTATTTCAGTGTCTGATATTGAAAAAAAAAATCCTTCAAATTTCACATTAGTATTGTTTATGGGCAGAATTTATGCCAGAAATCTGAGGGGTAGAGCTCTGAGAAATGTCGTTTCTTGGAGTCTAGCTTCTGAAATACTGGGAAGGATGGATGGAAAATTCAGTAATGGGGCTGAATCATGTTCCCAGAATTACTCATCTAAATTATAGAGGGTACATTCTTTCTGGAAAATATTAATATTTCATATATATATCCATCTATATGACATTGTATCCATAGGGTCAGGTACCATCTTCTTAACCTGGTGCAAACGATATTATTTATATGCCTACAGTGCCGTACACTCTCTCGTGACCCTTACAGTAGTCTCCACTGTCTAATCTCTTCTCCTAGTAGTCTATAATTGTACAGAAAATCTTATATTATGACTGCCATATGATATAAAGTGAAGGGGAAATGCGTACATTAACTCCTCCAGTCTCACCTGTGCTCATATGAACTCAATGATGAATGCCCAGCTGGGAGGAAATGACTTTGATTCTTTTTCATTGTGATGCTCTATTGACTAGATTTACTGGGTGAAGTAGGTCTACTGGGCATCTGTTTCTCAAATAATGGGCTTTTGACATGGTGTTTATTATTGATAAAAATCTGTAAATTAACAGTGAACTAGCAATAAGTCAAATGAACAGAGTGAAAACAAATTGCTCACCATGCAAAATTTGTAATTCCCTGCAGTTCTTTAAGATCTATTTACTAGATGAAATTTAAAAAATAATCAAGAATTAATTGAAATAATATATGGTGAAATGCTGGAAATTGCCTCATAAATCTTCAATTATTATTGAAGGAACTGTCACTACTGAATATCAAGTGATCATTTTTTTACCATCTGCCAGAGACAGGACCATTTTAACATCATTAGTTCATTAAGCTGATAACAGTTCTATAATCTAAGTAACATTAGCATTTCATCTTATAGATAAAGAAAGTTTAGAGCATGTAAGTTATTTGCTCAGAGGTTCACAAGACATTGATGACAGAGTCAGTGAACAGTCACAGTTCATTCTGAAATCTGTGTATTCAATCAACCGTATAACACTTCTTTATCCAGTATGTTACAGCTTTTCTTGATTGGCACCTTGACTACATCTGAAACCCATTGTCTGGGTACATTTGTGAGGAATTTTTTTTCTTAATTAAATCCATTGAAGTGGGAAAGGCCCCCTTTGATCTTTGGAGGTGGGAAAAGCCACCTTTAATCTGCGCAATGCTTTCTGGTGGCAGCCATAAAAAGGACATGGAAGAAGGAAGCCCTCTCTATTTGCCTTCTTGCTCTCACTTTGACTAGCAAGTCCATTTCTTAAATGGCATTAGAACTCACTTCTTGATTCTAATGTATACTGTTAACTAGCTGAGACATCTAGTCTCGTGGACTGAACAGCTGCTGAATTCTTGGATCTTCTGTTGGTAGACAGCCATTGTTGGACTAGCAGGACTGCAGCCTGTAAGCCACTCTAATAAGTAATAAATCATACATGTATATAATAAATTTTTCTCTCTTAAAGAACTCATAGCTGCAAGCCTCTGCAGAATCAAAACCAAATCAAATGCTTCTCATACCCAGTAGTGCAGGACTAATGCCAGCATTCTGAAAGGGGGATAGGATGTAGAAAGGAGAGATGGGACAAAAGAAAGACCGAGTCTGAACAGGACATATAGTTCTAGTGTTTTCCAGAATGCAGGTCTCAACGTAAACTCCAAAACTCTTGGATAGTTCGGTCCCCAGAGACCCATTGGCTGGAACCCACGAGGTGTCTTTGTGGCCTAGCTCTGGTGGCTACCTGCACCCTTTCTCAGCGTGTACCCCATGTGTCTTGCATCTCCAAATTCCTAGTATCTGCACTGCCATTTGAGCTGACTCCCAGCTTTAGTTATCATGTCTCAGATAATCCTTCCATGTGCTGCAGTTCCCATGCTTTGCTTGGCAATATGGATGGAAATATCCTTAATCTGGAACTCCTCTGTTCCATCAAATCAGCACCATAAAGATGACAGCGATGTCTCCTGTCAGCTCATGCAGTAGTGGAGTCCTTGGGCCATATATGCAGGACACTTTGCCTGGAAAGCTCAGGTAAGAAGAGTACCCCAACAGGGCTGTCTTCTCATGAGTAGGCTTTGCAAATGAGTTACACAGTGAAAGCCTAACATCTGTGGGGGGTGACCTGTGCTGAAAGGACCTCTGGACAACGTTCTAGAGTCCTTAATGAATATATATATATTCCATTTCTAGCCAAAACTAAGCTTTTCTACTTTTGTGGGGGGTCAATAGCATTCAGAAATATTAAAGCTTCAGTTGGAATACCATGTACACTGGATTTTCTACCTTCTGATTACTGAGTATATCACCTTTAAAGTCTCAGAGTGTAAACAAAACATATAGCAGTTTTGTACCACCAGTAACATACATGGTTGCTGATGCATGCTTAAAAGTCCTAATTTTTCCTGGAAACTTCATAAGCACAATCTTACTGCCCACATTCCTGTTTGCATGATGGTCTTCCATGGTTCTACCGAAAGCTCCCATATAGCTCTGCCTAGCATTTAAGGATTCTCCAATTCATATCTCCATACTATTTTGTAACCTTCCTGCAAAGCTCTTCCAAAGCCTTCTGAATTACATGGTCAGGAGGAGTCAGAGCAATGACCCTACTCCTCAGTGACAATTTCACGTGTTGTCTTTTTGCCATTGTGACAAATCGCCCGCTATAAATACCTTCAAGGAGGAAAGATCCATTTGGCCTCATAGTTTCAGTGCCTGATTATTTAGCTCCTTTGCCTTAGGAGCGTGGAAAGGCCGAGGATAATGGAAGTGACACTGGATGTGGACGGACACCCACATTGCAGCAGCTGGGCGGTGCAGAGTGAGAAAGGAAGAGGCATGTCAAAATATTCACATCAAAGCATGCACTCAGATTGCCTCCTAGTTCTTACACCTCCCTAAAACACCATCACATTAAGAACCAAGCAGTGAATTCATTCACTGGTTACAACCAAACCCTAATGATCCAAACAGTTTTCAATGACAGATCCAGCAGCTGGGGACCATGCCTTCAACCAAAGTGTCTTTAGGAGAAACTACGTAATCAAAGGGAATCGTAACAAAGAGCCATGTATGCTAATTGAAAAGTTGAGTTGAGTCAAAAGTACTTGTAAAATCTTACTTAGCATTTTAAAACCATATATATATATATATATATATATATATATATATATATATATATATATACACACACACACACACACATACATACATATTTTAATGAAAATTTAAAAAAAAGTTTTTGAATACTTGCATTGCTGAAAACATGAATCCATAACTCAACTTTGAGATTTTTTTTTAACCAAGGAACAAGACAATTCCATAGTTGTGGAGTCTCTTTTTAGCCATTCAGTAGAATTTTCTCTGATGACGAAAATATTTATGTGTACTGTGAATTTTTGCAGCTGTGAGCTGCATATGAATCATATAACAACTTAGAGCAATTTTTTTTTCATTGTAATTAACCTGTACTGGACAGGAGCTGAATTTGGCTGGTAGGTAGTGGGTGACTAACGCAGTTCTAGCTCTGTGTCACCAAGAGACATCTACTCTCTCCCAAATAATCTGCCATTCCATCGCGCAGATGTAAATTCAACCGCACTTTGGAACACCAGGAGACATACTGGACCCCTGTAAACACTGGGTGGCTTTTATAAGCACAAACAACTAAAATTTCCATTGCCTCTTTACAGGCATCAGGTCCCATTATAATGTTTTCCACTTCACTCCAGAAAGTTTCAGCGCTGTAAGGCTTAGGAAAATGCTTCTCGCTTCAGGAATGTGTCTCTGCTGGCAGAAGCGAGAGTTCAGAGGCACAGGGGATGTCTCCCAGGGCCCGCCCATACACTGCGAGCTGCTGTAGGCATGGACTTGGCTTGAACTTGGTATGGATGAGTACATTGAATGGAGATCACGTAAAACCAGCCTTCCACAGCTATGACTCTTATCATGGCGCGCACACGCCCAGCCAAAATCAGACACACAGTATTATAAGATAAAATAACAATGGCAACAGTTGTTCATTAAAGCAAAAAAAGCAAAATCACCTATGATTAAGTTGTTAAAAAGTATAAACAGAGTCAAAATATTATGACTAAGAAAAGTAATCTTAAGAGAGTTGTTCTCTCAAAAAACTCACTTGAAAAACATCACACAGACTATTACCACTGTAACGGAAAGAGAAAAATCTCATGGATAGACTTTATGAAAGATCCACAAATTAACACGCTGAGTTACTGTGAGCACTGGCTATGTGGATCCCAGGTAATTATCTCCTTCCATCTGGAAAGTGTCTTTTCTCTTACCACACCTGCAGAAGCAGGTGCAGCCAGGTTATAGGATTTGTTACCTGCTTGATCAAGAAATGGTTTGGATTTGAAGAAATAGAAAAATGTTTAGAAAATAGGAGACCTAACTGAAGGTGGCCCTGGGGACAGTAGCAACAGGTGTGTTGACAATGTATGAATATTTTACTATAAACGTTGTCTTGTTTTTCTGTTATGTAAGGAATAAAGCAGGGAGAGTTACCATGTCACAGCTTTTGCTTACTTAGAATAACCGGCCACTCATATACATCTCAGGGAAACAGGATACAGGGATGTGTGTTGCTAGACTTAGGTTCAGCTTATGAATTTATGTGTGAGCACAGGCCTCCAATAAACTGTGATAGTTAAACAAAGAGTATTTTATTAATAGCACCTGTTCACAGGACATACACACTCCTCCACAATTACAGAGTGGTGAAATTGGTTTTTGGTGGTCCACTGACTCTACTCTTTTATCGCTTAATCTATTTGATGGACAATAAGTTTCACAGCTCCTGAAAAGAGAAATTGCTAATATTTGCTTGGGGCACAGCCCAGAATGTTCCTACAGCTTCTCTAAACATCTGCACAAATTGGATTGTACTTTGTATCTAGAGCTGCATACAAACAAGCCAGAGCAGGAGAGAGTCCTCATGTGTTCCTTTGTGATCACCTCTGCTCCATCAATGCACATAAAATCTGAACATGAACTCTGTACAATTAACAGTATTATGAAGCCGAGACGGCCATGTACCATGCAGTGCTTATTGCATACTTGCTTGGTGTATGGAATCTGAACTACAGGAGGCCTGAAACATGAATTTCTAAGCATACGCATAAGGTGGAAAGCAATGAGTTCAAAGAAATTATGGCTTTGATAGATTCAAACTTTATAATCGAGCACGAGGAATCTTTGAATATTATATAGACATCATTAACTATAACGCAATCCTCCCTGAAGGTTAATGCATTTAGCAACACAATGCGATTCAAAAATGTTTTTATAAGATATTAACCTAGCCGAAGAAGAGAAAATTCTGATTTTTTGGTAAGTCAGGCACCAGTTCTCCAAAGCCTGTAGTCTACAGTTACATTTTGTCACGATTATTTATTGACTATTAGAGAAATGAAAATTTATACCTATAATTAATAAAGAGAAATGGAAAAGAAACAAAAGTCAATGTTGGCATTTCATTCTTAGTGTACCATAGTGACTTGTTCTAATTTTTAATAGTCTACTATTGGTTTTACATACCAACACCATTGACTGGATGTTTTAGTTGTATATGTTTGTTTTTATTTGGTCTTGGTTTCTAGCTAAGGGAAAGACAAGCCATGAAGTGGAAGGGTTAAATACCATCAGGAAAACATTTGGTGCTGTTACCATTAGCACAAGTTGTAGAAAAATAATACTTCCAAAATGATTGAATTACCTTCTGTTTGAATCCAAAGCTAATCCATCCCCAATGCTTGGAGGGAGAAGAATTTACTTTAGGGTTTTATGGAAACATTATTATTTTTTAGAAGATTTACTTAAATATGTAGCCAAAAGCTGATTTTCTACACTTAATGAAAATTGTACAGGCATTTCAGACTAGTGCTTCTTAAAAGACTTACCTCCCCCCCACAAAGAAGTTTAATATATCTGATCGGTTTCCTAATTCATAACATCAAAGAAAGTTAACTTTGGTTCAGCTATTTCCCAGTACTAAAGTTATATTATTCATTTGTTTTTGTGCTATTTATTTTTGTCTTGTTTATACTGCTAGTGCTTTCACAGTTTGATAAATTGCACATAGGAAGAAGTTTCTGTTGATTATTCAAAGGCTCTAGAACATTGTCAAAGCATCTTTCAGAATTATTTGTGGTCACTTGGGTATGTGAGCAGGAAGGTAGACATGTGGGCATTTTGGGCCTTTTCTGATGTCAGTATTTAAATATTTGATGGTGTTTTCTATACAGGTATACATTACACAGAAATAGCAAAAAAAGAAATGTTTATCTTACTCAGAAGAGAACTCTATTACCCCATTGGAAGGATTTATATATCTTACCAATCAGAAAGCTGTGCAGCTCTGAAGGTAAACCCCATTGAAATCAACAAAGAAGCTTGAAGTCGGACCACAGAAGACACATTGCTGAACTTTACCTTTTCTGTAAGCATTCGGTCGACAAGGTATGGTACTTTGTTAAACTTCTCAAAAATACTTTTTTTTTACAGCTTTGAAGTACAAAGTTATCAATCTACTGATTGATAATATCAGATTGCACGTGTCAGAGAGTGGGGCATGAGTTCTATAAGACATATGCTAACAATTTTATGTTAACAATGAATCTAAGCCTAGAAATAATCTTAGATACAGATTTATAGTTACAATCTTATAGTTATAGACGAAATAAGATCAAATCAATACAAAGCCGCTTTTCTTACAACTAAGCAAGGAATGGAACAAATAACTGGAGTCTTGTTTGAAAGGGAATAATTTCTGCTCTATTTGAAAATATTAATAACAGAAAATAGCTTGAAATTCCCTAATGTAAATGAAATATCCTAGTATAATTCCTCATAATGAAAGTCTGTCATTATATTAATAGATCACATGCAAATATTAGAGAATATGGATATGAGTTGAAATTAGTAAAGTTATGATGGTTATGGTTGTACTAAAGGCATATGTGAAATTGAAGGAATATGTTTTCAAATCCAACACAGAGAATTTCTTTCATAGCCACATGTATATAATGACCCCTCTTTTTCCTCTGAAGCTTACAGTGTGAAGCCCTGGGAAGCAAGTGCCAAATTAAGACCCAGAAGCCTCATTGACAATGCAGAGGTGATACATTCTTGCTTGTAGCAGGTTACACTTGAGATGATGCAGTTGCTATTCTAATTCAGAAAGGAATCAGTTCTCTGTGTTAGGTGCCCAGTGCTATGCAGGTAAAGCAAATTCAAAGGGAAAGAGACTCTGGGTTCCGTGATTAATATGTAATGTACACCATGAAGTTGGCTGTGTGGTCTAATTTATTATTAGAAGTGCTCTATTGCTAGATGGCATTGGTTAATTTTGTTTCTATTACTACTGACTCATCTTGCTTATTTTGAAATATCAAGCCATGCTAACTCCATGTTTGATCTCAAGAGATTTCATAGGTATAGTCTGCTTTTCTAGTTTCGAAAGATTTGATTAATGGTAATTTGACATTTTCATATTTATAACTATAAGAAGCTATTATTAATTCCACTTGCTATATACAAACTGAACACTTTTTTAAGTATTGTGTTTGCATGTTGAAGGACATAGGCATGACTATGATGTAGTGAAATTAAGGACTTCTTATTTTGACACTAAAAGTTTCTACCCATTGATCTCCTATTTTTTAAACATTCCTTTGTGTGTGTGTGTGTGTGTGTGTGTGTGTGTGTGTGTGTGTGTGTGTCCTGTATATGTGAATGAGCATGTGAGGGCCTATGGAGGCCAGAGAAGAGGGCATTAGACCCACTGGAGATGGATTTATAGGCAATTTTAAGTTGTCCTATGTAAGTGTAGGAAACTAAACTCCAGTCCTCTACAAGAGCAATAAACGCTTTTAACCTCTGAACCATCTTTCAGGGGTTTTAGCCCTATATTGATTACATTCCTGTAATTTTTAACTTTCAGAATTGATTAAAAACATGAATGTGAAAGGCCTTCTAACAGTTAGCTAAGCTAGAGCATCCCACCTGTCAGTCTGTGGTAGGGTGGTGGTTACTTCTAGCCTTAATGCTCTGTGTTTACTTCTTCACTGAACAGAAACAGTACAGTCCTAGGTCTAGCCCCAGGGTGAGAACTTTCCCATATTACAGGAAAATAAATTTAAAATACGCATTTATATTTTTACCCCTGGGCTTTTCAGTAAATCTTCGGGGAGACTCAGATCTACCTTAATACCTAACACAGGGTAGAAAGCAGTTAACACTTTCAAAAGACAAAATCACAGACAAGTTAGTATAAAAATCCAATTGGTTCTAACTAACAGTTTCTATAAAAGAGGATGTGTGTTCCAAGCAGAGGAGCAGAGGAGGCTAGCATTCTAGGAAGAACAGTGTTGAAGAAAGAAAACAGCACAACAAAGGAGACTTGCTGGCCTTGCCTCCCGCGAGGTTATTTTTCATACATGGTTAAATGCAGGGGATATCCTTATTATGCCAAGCATAAGTCAGATAAACAATAGCTTGAATGACATAAAATTTAATATAAGGACTCCATTTGATTTGATTTATTAGGATCTAGTGAATGAACCCAGTCCATGTCAACGATTTGCTGTGGAATTTTATTTAAAACCAGTTTCTGCAAACGCCTTGTACCTGTGTTGGCTACAGACGGAAATGCCTGGTGTGTGTCCTTTCACGTGTGGCTGCCCTTATATCTAAAAGTATTATTGATGGAGCGCACTTTCTTTCAAATTGATAATGACATCTGTTTTTGTTTGGTGAGTCAGATAAATATTTATGTAGCCTTTCTGTTCTACTTTATGTCTTCTCAATGGCAACAAAGGACAAGATTTCCTTCAGGACCTAAGTGTTGCTACAGCTACATATATTTAATACAAACAAACTGTGTTACTTTCTAACTGAAGTCCAGGGAACATACACTGTTTATGATGATTTAAAGAAATAAGAATAGTTTCAAAACCAAAATATTTTAACACATGGGAAAGCCTTGCTCAGTAAAGACGGAAGCCATGTGGAAATATTATGACATTATTAAGTGGGTCTTGCTGACAGTCCTAAGGGAAAAAAAATTCAGTGAGTAAAAAATATTCATTTATGCCCTCGAAGTGTATTTATCCTTTCTACTTTTCAAGAGCCAAGCTGAAATTTGACTTCTTGTCCATTGAGAGCTCACATCTAGTGCAAGAGTATGTTCTATGTACACTGGCTCACAACACTGGCTGGGGCTACTACCTCAGGCTGGAGCCTTGGTTAATGAGTCAGCAGCTGTACTTTCTGACTGCCCTGCAGCCCTTCTCCTTTAAGGATTCTGTTTGACTTTTCTTCTAGGATAATTTCCTTAATTACCTTCACCACTGCATGTGGTCTGTGGGGGATGCCCATCAGAATCCTTTTGCATAGTTTGGACACACCGTAAAACAGATACTTCAAGTAACCACTTATTAAAACAAAAAACTACACAGAAATGATAAATTGTATGGTCCCACTTTTAAATTAAGGAGCCGTTTTTGAAAGAACAGTTACACGTTTGTTATTACTGTTTGGTTCAGAGGAGAAACCCAGCAGCTGGATACAGGGATGAGCAAGAGACATGGTTTTTGTTGGTCTGTTTGTTTTTTCCTATGCAACCTAACGTCTTGATTTCGTGTTTTTTCTAAGAGTGTAAAAAAGTCATTTTGTAAGGATACCAAAGTGAAAACACTGTAAAGGTGTTTTTAAAAGACCGTAGATTGAAGACTTCCTACTATTAGATTGAAATATGGAACTGATGGCATGATTTTTTTATCCTCCTCAGGCTGAAATGTCATGTTTACACAATAACGATTGAATTAATACATATTATATTGTGTTTATGATGTTATATATGGTAGGAATATGGAAAGACAGAAATTGTAATCCAGTCAAGATTTGCTATACCTACAATTGATTATGACCTCTGTTGTTTTCCTTCATTTTTCTTTTGTCTTAAAACTCTAACTCTTCAGACGTATAGGTCTTCTATTTTTGGTGACAGATAAACCAATAGACCATTGCTACCCATGAGTAGTAAGAATGGTAAGAGATAGTACTGGGTTTGAGGTTAGGGTTTGTGACCTTCGTGGAACTTGTGGAACCATGTTTAACCAGGTAGGCCACCACAACTTGGGAAAAAATAATGCGATGGCAGATGTTCTGTGTCTAAACACTGTAATCCACTGATGTCTGTTTTATTTGCTAACTTTGAAAAAATTTGACAACTCTTCTGCATGCCTCAGTTTCCTGTCTTAAAATGTAGAAAATATCCTTACTGTGAATGCCTATAAAAACATCTGTGAGAGGTACCCAAGACTTCATATAGCTAACCTGGGGTAACCAAGACTTGTCTCAGCATGTTGAGTTGTGGATTGGTCATCAGCATGATAATTCATGCAGGAGAGAAATAGCAATCAATGGAAAGAAAATAACGGAGTGTAAGTAAAGGAGGGCTAAATTGAATTGCAATGTGAATAACATATCTTATTTTTAATAAACAGCCTTTACCACTAAAGAAGAAATACATCAAACATCCACTGTTTATTCCTAAACAAATAAGCTGATAATTGCTCTGAAGGTATTTAAAGAATTAATGAGATTAATCATTTGTCAACTTGAAGCATCACGCCGTTATTTTATGCAAAACACTGAGTAGAAATGAACACTGTGGGCTCAACCAAAGACTTCACAAATCTGATGAAGTTAATTTCATGGAAACAATTCTCAGTAAAACAGTCTTAGCAAAGCTCTTCTTCTTGTACCCTATTTGTGGACAAATTAGGGTGAGTTAAGCACCATTAATTTAAGGTGAATTCAGAGTTATGTCAGTAAAAGAACAGAAATAGCCAATCATTGTTCTGTCTCTCAGCCACTTTCAACCAAATGTCCAAATTGTGAGTCTGGCTCTGGACTCCATGTGGACCAGCAACAGCTTCCTGCAGGTTGGGAGGCCTTGAGTTTGCTGGAATGTACTCACTCAGCTGAGACCCTTGTGGCTGTAGCCTCAGCAACGGATCCCTAAGGAGATGCTTGCCTCTGCCTGGACTTGAGTTCAAAAACAGCTTTCCAGATATTACCCATAAAAGCAGAGGACAGCAGCAGCTGGTTAGATGCCAGCAGCTATCAACTCCACAAGCTAGCACAAATGTTTATTTTTAAGGCTGCAACAACCTCTACCTGCTGTAACCTTCATCAGAGGAAAAGACATCAGCTGCTGACTGGGGTTTCCTCCCTTGGACACTGAAGGTTTTATGTGAATTTGGTTAAGTGTTAGCATTAATGCAGAAACACGTGCTGATTTTCCAGAATGCATGCTTTGGAAGTCTAAAGACACAACAACAACATGAGGCAGCATTCCTTGCATGGACTCTAAAGCCTTTATATTCATTCTTAATAAGACAACAGCCTAAAGTAGCTGTTTGCCATTTTTATGCTCTAGATGAAGAAAGTGAGTCCAGGAGCTACTGAGATAGCACCCCACCCTAACCCCACAGTGAACTGCTTGCCTTGCAAGCATAGGGACCTGAGTTCTGTACTTTAAAAGGCCAGGGAAGGTGGAACACACTTGTAACAACGCTGGTGGCTGCTTTCTGAGACATAGGCCAAAGATACTCTGTCTCAAACCAAAAAAAAAAAACAAAAGAAAGATGTGTTCTTGATTTCCTTCTGGCCTGAACACACACACACACACACACACACTCATACACAAATGTACACACACACACACCCATACACACTCACACACATGCACAGACACACACACACACACACACAAATTTGACAATCATTCTGTTTTTAATTATATCCTGTGGAGTACCACTATTTATTTTCCTAGCATACAAGAAATTTAAGTACTTTAAATAAAGCTCTAATCATCACTGTAAGATACCAGGATAAACTTTCTAATGATTTTGAAGACACAATAGTTATTTTTTTCTTCTTTAAATCCCACATTGTCAAGTTAGAATATTTGTTTTTTTCTTATGCTCTGGAATTTCAAGAATAAAAGTTTCTATTGTTTGACCTTTGTCATATTCAAGGGGAAATTAGCATGAATAGAACACAATGCTATTTCATATTTGTATGTCATAGTTCTGTGTTTTTAATGTAGAAACTTCATTAAGTACAAATAACAAACACAGGGGTGATTTTAGTGTTGTAATGTCTGCTTGGGGAAACCCAGCATTTTGCAAACACTAATCCCAGTAAACCTTTACCAGTCAGTAATCCTCACAAACCTCTTGCAATGAAGTCATTAGTTTTCCTCAAATGCGTGCTTTCAGATTTATTTTAGAATTATGGATTTGTTTTTGTGGCTGATGCTATTTTAATTGCTACTGCAGAATATTTGTAGAGAATGAATGTCAAATACATTGGCCAATCACATCGATCAAGTTGCCTTTCAAATTCTTTTTTGACTTAAAGTCATTTACTAGAATTATTCATTAAAATTCCAAAGAAGGCAAAGAGTAATTAGATATGCTATTTGTTGGAAATCAACTCTCAGAAAAAAAATCTATCATTTCCTGTTGGAAGAACAGAGCCAATTTAGATGAATTCTGCATTTCATTGACTTAAGAACTAATGTGGGGAAGATTTAAACATCTTTTCCTCTTATTGCCTTGTCTATTAAAGTCTAAAAATAGTTAACATAGCCAGCTGAAGGTCCTTGAAAACTCACTTCAAGAAACTGAAATGATAAATGCTGTTAATAATCTTTTAATTTATTTGAAGCTCTTTAGTATTATTGTTATTTCTTTGTCAATCACTGATCACTGTTTGAAAATATTTATGGAAAACTTATCTGGCAGCAAAAGTTATTAAGATACAAACCAAGAAATAAATTCTTAATTAAATACAGGATTAA